>JBAIZL010000002.1:167448713-167548713 GCA_036971475.1 Prosapia bicincta
TGTGTGTAGGTGTGTGTCTATGTGTGTGTGTGTGTGTGTGTGTGTGTGTGTGTGTGTGTGCAAAATGGATATAAAATTCAAAAGAATTTTGGTAAATACCCGTTTCAATTTTATAAAATTGTAGCACAAATTGACATTAGTTTTGTACTAACATAATTTATTAGATTGGTCGTACAGCTTTAGGTTTTTCTCGAAAAGGCAGATGTCGCCAAAAATCTTGTTTGTCCAGTTCTTTATAAAAATATTCAATCATTTGGTATCCATTGTTAGTTATATTGATGTACTCCTGAAAGTAGGTAACTGGCTCCCATTTGATGAATGGTTCAGTGTCTGTTGGATTTGGATTCCTGGAAAATAAGGAATATGTCACTGTGATTTCTCAAGTTAGTAATTAAAGGGTAAATCTTTTTCTACATGTTCAAATTAATTCATAAGGTATAGAACATTAAAGTGTTTTATAATTAGCATATTTAAATTAATTGGTTCTTCCGTCATTATATTTAGAAGCAACATTTTAAAATCCGTTTTATGTTTTACCCTTCATTATTTGTGCAGTTAAACTCCAAATTTATTTAAAATAATTTACTGTCATAATAAATCACAATTACATACATTTATTTTAATTTATGTGATATATATATATATATATATATATATATATATATATATATATATATATATATATATATATATATAGTTATTAAAAGTAATTGAAATAAATGAATGGTTTTAACTCATATAATATTTTAAACGATTTCTTTAATAAAAAAAGTATTTGCAACTTCAGGAAAAAAATTGTTTAGCAAAATTATTACATAAATATAAAACATCATTGGTTTTTCATAAAGATTACTATACCTATTTTTTTTTTGGCGTAAAGCTTTCAAAAATATATAACGTGAAAGTTTACTTGTATTTAAAATATTACAATATTTAATAATTAACTACATTACAAGAAAACTTATCACCATATTTAAAACATATTTTAATAAAAACTCTTTATACTTATATATTGTTTATACTAGTATTAAATAGTTTAAAAATTGCAATGCTTTTGGTAAGATCTTAAAGGGGTATGCTCATAACAATTAGATTAAAAGCGAAAACATAAAATAAATGCTTTACAGCTGAAGATTTATGATCCGTTAAAAACTACAAGTAAATGTCTCCAGCATAATCCATTATTTTATATAGTAACAGAATAGGGATCGCGGGGGGAGGGAGTTTAGGATGGGGAAATATAGGCTCCTCTCACCTGTATATAACAAAGTTTGTCCACATTTCTATCATTCTATGTGAAAATTCCAAGTCTTCTTCTGTGTCTGTTCTATTTGGAAAATAAGCATTTAAGGGGAACAAATAAATAAGTTCATCTGTGTGACAAACACCTGAAAAATGAAATAATTTATCATTAATCTAATCTGTCAAATATAAAAATTTTATTTTCAGAAATAACTGTTAGGCCTAATAATACAGGAATAGTTGATACTATCTTCAACTTGATTGGCTACATATAAACAACAAATCACAAGATTTAGCTTTAGAGATACGCTTTACAGTGATGTCAACAGACTTTTTTAAATTGGTACCACACATTCTCGGTTTCTGCCCTAACAATAGTTACCCGGGCGTGATTCAAGTGTTTGATAAGGGATTTGTAGGGGGATTGGTTTCGGATTTGAGATCCGTTAGGCACTATCTTTGAGTGAGACTTCTGTGAAAAGGTGGTTACGTCGTCAGAAAAGTAGTCAGCGTCATATTTCTTCTTCAATCTTTCACAAAACACGGGCTTAATTCTAAAGTTATTCACCCGTGTGCGAATCACGAGTTTGATGGTCAATTCATGAGAGCGTAACTTGAAATGTTGGGCTGCAAATATCCCCCCCCTACATTATTCATCTATCTTTGGGGCTTAGAGGTAAGATTTGAAAAGTAAATTACTCTGTCATAACCCATCATCTTACCGCCATCTTTTTTTCTTTTTAGAAGCTATAGCCTAAGTAATGTAGTTCCTATAATAACCGTCAAAATTTTGCTTGCGTCATTGTCGAAAAACAGCTGTTTTTCTGCTTCTTACACAGGTACAGCGACATAAGTGTTGTTTAGATAATAAAGTTAAAGTGAATTCGACTGAATGCCCACACACTTTCAGTGATCGATCTTGTTTCTCCGTAAATAAGAATCCCAAAGCTCAACGCAGTAGATTCATTTCTAAGGACAAAGTGATTGGATTATTTAGAACAGTAGTCTGCTACTTTGTGTTTGCGGTTGAAAATGTAACTTAAACGCATTGTTCTTGAAATTGTTTACAGAAATTATCTAAAAATTTCCAATTTTTTTGTGGGTTCATATTTTGGATACAAATGTTATTCATGACATGTTGGAAGAGCAATGTAGTTAATTTTATAGCTAATAATATTCGACTAGACTCAATTCATATCGATGATGGTAAACGATATCACTTTGCTGACACTGATGTTATTCAACGCTTTGTTAGTGGACGCTAATGTAACAGATGATTTCTTTTTCATATGAAACATTCAGTATTTACATTCAAACATTCACATAATATCAAAGTATTAATGCTACTGACAAAGCTAAGAGAGTTAGCAACTGTACAATAATGTTTATACCAAAACAAGCTACAGTCAAACTTTAATTCTGAGAATACACTTGAAAATAATAATTGCTAGTATTTAATATTTGTTTATCAAAAGAACATATTCATGATTGTTGAATTTGAGAAAACATTGAAGCCGAATGTTCAGTTTCCTACCTAAATCATCTTCGGTGTTTCCATATAGGAAAGCCAGGCTCTTATTACCCTTATACGACAAATAATACTGATAGTGCGGACCCCGATGCCTCAAGCCCGCTTCGCTCATGCAGTAAGTGAACCATGAGTCTGAATACATCTGAAACATGCAAAGGCACATTATTGGTTGCCTTCTATTAGAAATAAACATATGGCTTGCCGATAGAAATAAACATGTGCAGGGAACTATTGAAAAAAACGGGATTTTCTAGTATATGATATTTCGATCTGCTACAGATTTTGTTGTGTTGGTAAATATGCACGAAAAATTAATATTTGTCTACTTATTTGTATTTTGTCAGTTAGTTGTGAAAGGTTATGTATATTGGTTAGGTTACAAATTTCTCTATGAAAGGCATCACATTGTTTGCAGTAGCCTAAGATTTTCTCTTGAAATCAAATATTATTACAAGTGCTTTAAAAATGATAAAATTGCTTGTAGCAAGATTGTTTTAACTGTAATAAGGGTATTTACGAACAATAAATTATAAGCTTGCCCAAGAAATTAGTTGAGAAACATACTCTGGATGACCCAGCATAGCAAGTACCGATTAAATTTTGGTTAAAAAAAAACAGCGGTTTTCGAATATGTCTTTAATGGACCACAAATATTATAATAATAATTCTATGAAAAATACACTTAACAATAGTTTATAACTATCCGAACTTTAAATTTTTTAAATTTGTTAAGACTTACTGAGACAGAACGTTTTCGATCGCTATGTGGCGATCTTCATCAGTGTCTTCTGCTTGCAGATGTCGGGTCAAGCGGTTACGGTTTAAGATAGTATCAAAGAGTATGTGTGATTTGTATTGTGTTTGTTCGTTTATTATGTTTGTACTTTGTGTTTTTTGCGTTTAAAAATTTCATATTGTTCTAGTGTGTTGAGGTGTGGTTCCTTTTGTTGATGTGTAGGAATTCTAGGTTATGGTAAATGTTTGTGTATTTGTGTCCTGTTTATTTATGTGATTGTAAAATGTTGAGTTGGTGTTCTGTTTCTGTTCCTCGACTCTTTGCCGTAGTATTTGTCCAATGTAGAATTTGTTACATTTGCCGCAGTTTAGTTTGTATACGCCTGTTGCTTGTAGTTTATCTCTGTTGTTGGTGTCGTGTTGTATTTCGTATTGTAACTTGTTACAGATTTTTGTATTTTATTTTGTATCCGGTTTTTTTGGAATTTTCGGACTATATTGTTTGTTGTTTTGTTCATCTATGGTAATGTGATGCATTGGTTTACCCTGTCTGTAGTGTTAATTTTAGTGTTTTTTTGTATTTTGTACCATAGTTTGTCTATTATTGTGGTGTTATACCCATTTGTCTATGCTAAATATTTAATGGTGTCTAGTCCTTTGATTATGTTTTCTGTTGTCATTGGGACTTCTTTAAGTCTATGGAGCATGGATCGGAAGGCAGCGGGTTTGTGTTTGATAAAGTGGTTTGAGGTGCTGTGGATAAGTGTGCCTGTGGTTATTTGTTTCCTGAAGCAGTGTTTTATGTGTAGCTTGTTGTTATGGTTAGGTCGAGGAAGTTTAGGGATCGGTTGGTTTCAATTTCTGAAGTGAGGTGGAGCTCTGCGTGTATTTTATTAGTGTGGGTGAAATTTTTTACATTGTCGGGAGTTGCCACTGTATAGTGTTAAGATATCACCGAACGTAATAGACTTCAAAATTCAAGAATGCTATGAATATCTTTCATATGTCGTCTGTACGAAACCGGTTACAGCATAATGAGTATCAACATTATAAAAGTTCCAATTGAAAATAAACAGAGGTTGTCTATGAGTTGGTAGATGAGGCGAAAACAGATGCAGTACTACTGAATCGTGTGACGCATCGTTTAATGCAAATTCTCTGAACCAGTGTTTTTACAAATAAATTGTAGCCTACTTCATCAAACCAAAATATTGTTTTGACAGCTGTTAACCAACTAAATATTCAATATACCGCGAACAGATGTTTAAAACACAACTGCATCAACACAACAAAAAATGGAGCATCTAAAAATTCTGATCAATCTTTTTACAATTGTTCTACAGTTCATACGTTTAAAAACAATCTATGCCTTTTAATTTAAATAGAAATTTCAAAACAGACTCTGGCAACAATGCGATCAAAAACTTTACGTTTCAGTACGTTTGTCGCAAATTTACATATTTTATAAGTTCAAAAAAATCGTAAATATCTTTAGTTTGGAAGAAAAGATTTTATCATTAGTCATCAACAGCAAAACACACAATCAAAAATTGTGCTTGTGAATTTAAATCCGTATTAAAACCCGAATTTATATTCGTATTAAATTCAGTGTCGTTGTTGATTTGTTTCTAAATGACTAGATTTTGTTTAGAGCAGTTTAAACTTTCTATGTTAAAAGTGGATTTGATTGCGCAACTTTCAGTAAGCTTACAGACCATGCTTGTGTCTACCCTCGCTTTGTGAATCACGATTGCGCTACCGCAAGTAACCTTGTTGACAATACGTTTTACCGCACCGCGTTCTGTTCTAACTTTAGTCTCTCTACAGACTAATCAGTGACAGTATAAGAAATGTATTTGGTTGCATAGGGGATGTATTAATGGAGTGTATATAACGTGTTTGCTTCTATCAGTATTATATTGATGGAATGCAAATAACGTGTTTGGTTGTATCGGGAATGTATTGTGACAGTATAAGAAATGTATTTGGTTGTAATGGGGATGTATTAATGGAGTGTATGTAACGTGTTTGATTCTATCAGTATTATATTGATGCAATGCAAGTAATGTGTTTGGTTGTATCGGGGATGTATTGTGACAGTATAAGAAATGTATTTGGTTGTATCGGGGATGTTTTAATGGAGTGTATATAACGTGTTTGCTTCTATCAGTATTATATTGATGCAATGCAAGTAATGTGTTTAGTTGTATCGGGGATGTATTGTGACAGTATAAGAAATGTATTTGGTTGTACCGGGGATGTATAAATGGAGTGTATATAACGTGTTTGCTTCTATCAGTATTATATTGATGCAATGCAAGTAACGTGTTTGGTTGCATCGGGGACGTATTGTGACAGTATAAGAAATGTATTTGGTTGTATCGGGGATGTAATAATGGAGTGTATATAACGTGTTTGCTTCTATCAGTATTATATTGATGCAATGCAAGTAATGTGTTTAGTTGTATCGGGGATGTATTGTGACAGTATAAGAAATGTATTTGGTTGTATCGGGGATGTATTAATGGAGTGTATATAACGTGTTTGCTTCTATCAGTATTATATTGATGCAATGCAAGTAATGTGTTTAGTTGTATCGGGGATGTAATGTGACATTATAAGAAATGTATTTCGTTGTATCGGGGATGTATTAATGGAGTATATAATACGTATTTGCTTGCATCAGGATTATATTGATGCAATGCAAGTAACTTGTTTAGTTGTATCGTGAATGTATTGTGACAGTATATAAAATGTATTTGGTTGTATCGGGGATGTATTAATGGAGTATATATAACGTGTTTGCTTGTATCAAGATTATATTGATGCAATGCAAGTAACGTGTTTTGTTGTATCGGGGATGTATTGTAACAGTATAAGAAATGTATTTAGTAGTATCGGGGATGTATTAATGGAGTACATATAACGTGTTTGCTTGTATCAGGAATGTATTGATGCAATGCAAGTAATGTGTTTAGTTGTATCGGGGATGTATTGTGATAGTATAAGAAATGTTTTTCGTTATATCGGGGATATATTAATGGAGTATATATAACGTGTTTGCTTGTATCAGGATTATATTGATGCAATGCAAGTAACGTGTTTGGTTGTATCGGGGATGTGTTGTGACAGTATAGGATATGCATTTGATTGTATCGGAGGTGTATTAATTGCTGCACTAAATGTAACGATTTTGGTTTTATCGGGGAAGGGTAATAGACACTGTGTTTCATGAAATTAGGTAATTCAAGAAAGGGTTAGAAGTGTTTCAATGTTTACTAAACGACAAAAAATCCGGATACCTCACATAGAACACACTCAAAATATAAACGACATAATTTATAGTTAAAATTCAATACCTAAAAACAAAAAATTGATGGTCAACATTGCTTAAATAACTTCATCTTTACAGAGATTGAAATTTTGCTAATAAACAAAACTTGAAATTGTTATTCATAAAATATTTACAATAAAAATATTGAAAAGAACCCCAATACCAAAAAAATAATAAGAAATAACAAATAAAACAAGTTACTTAAGATTAAACCCTTATGTACATTTCGATGTCCATGTCATCATCATCAGAGGGTCTTGTTACAAAACACAATCTAGCACACAAGAAGTTACAAACTAGAATGATAGCAATCGTTCTCCGCGGTCGCTATATATAGGCGTGAGGTAAGCTCCGCCCCCTCTCCGCCCTCGACCGACAAATAACGATCGGCCATCAGGAACCCAATAGGTTATGTCAAAAATTACATTATAATAATACATATGTAATAAAAACTACAGCAATAACAATTAATAAACTAAAAGTAATTAGATTAAAACATCGTAATTTGCTATTACGATCGTATTACATCGTAGAAAGCTATTTAAGTAAAGTATATAATGGTGAGTAAGGAATAGGTCCTTTATCTGCATTCATTAATATACAATTATAAAGAACACTTTCATAACTATTAAGTAACTTTTTTGAGTTTATACATTTAGCTAAAATAACATTTTTATCTAAATCATGCTGATTATTAAGGACATGTTCTGCTACACTTGATTTTTCAGGTCTTTCATATGTAATATGGGCAAGATATTCTTTATATCTGGTTACAATTTTTCTTTTTGTTTGACCTATATACATCTCGTTACAAGTACTACAAATAATCTTATAAATACCTGATTTTTCCAACATTGGAATTTTATCTTTCGGGTTACATAATAAATGCTTGAGTTTATTTTGAGTTTTATAGGCTATCTTAACATTTACCTTTTTAAAAATAGAGTCTAACCCTTTTGTTAAAATATTATCGAAAGGTAAACTAATAAAATTACATTTTTTAACTTCTTTTTGAAGAGAGGTAGTTGTGTTCAAAACATATTTTAATCTTCTAACAATATTATCTATAATTTTGGTATCAAAATCGTTATATCTAGCCACTCCTTTGATATAATTAATTTCCTTATAAAACCGTCTAGGACTAAGTGGTACATTGATAGCTCTGTTACCAAACTGTTAAATGCTGCTATTTTATGTGTATAACAATGGTTGGAACTATTTAAAATATATCTGTTATTGTTAGTAGGTTTCCTGTAAATATCAAATTCAATTTTTTCATGATTTTTAATACACAGAATATCTAAAAATGGTAAACGATTATTAGTTTCTAATTCATAAGTAAACTTAATGGAACTATGTATACTATTAAGTTGGTTTACAAAAACATCAACATTACATTTACTGCTATCAAAGATCGCAAAAACATCGTCAACATATCTTAACCAAATCCTAGGAAAATAAGTAATACTATTCTTTAAGTTTTCTTCAAATCTGCTCATAAAAAGCTCAGCAATGAAAGGAGACAAACTGTTACCCATAGCAGTTCCATCACATTGTTTATAAAATTCATTTTTAAATTTAAAGGAATTTTGGTACATAAATATTTCAGTTAATTTGACATATTCGTTTATTTTAATAGGTTCGATGTTGTTTTCTTTTAAAAAATCTTCAATAAACAATATAGTTTCTTTAACAGGAATGCAAGGAAACAACGAACTTACATCAAAAGATACCATAATATCAGTACTACTAAGTTTTATATTCTTAACCTTGTGGACAAATTCTATGTTGTTTTTAATAGGAAACATACCACGTTTTTCTTTTAAAGAAGTAAATTTATAGGCTAACCATTTTGATAAAAGGTAGGTTGGGTAATCAATCCCAGAAACTATAGGTCTCATTGCTTTCCCTTCCTTGTGGATTTTTGGAAGGCAATATAACCTAGGTATAACAGGATTAGAAATTTGAAATTTATAAATGTCTTTCTTAGGAATGACTAAACTACAATTCTTAATAGTATCATTTGTAACTTGAACAAACTTATTTAGTGGGTTTTTAACAATTTTCTGATAAGGGCCTTTTTCTAACATTTTAGTTACTCTATTGACATAATCGTTCTTATCTAAAACTACAATTGTATTACCCTTATCAGCTTTTAAATAACAACAATCTTTGTTACAAAGACCTTTAACTAACTCAAAATTATTTTTAACATTAGCCGGTTTATTGGCCATACGAATATTATTTTCCATTTTAATTTTACAGGCGTTTCTTATGTAATTTTTATCTGACTCTTTTAAATTAGAAATACTACTTTCTATATTAGCTACTATATCAACTACAGTTTTGTTAGTGTAATTACAATGTGCAAAATTTAACCCTTTACTTAATAAATTAATTTCTCCTCTATTAAAAGTTTGGCGAGATTCATTACGAACTAGCGGACAGGTATGGTTTTTATTATTATTACCTATTTCATCCAAATTTAAATGTTTACTAATTGCTACAAATTTCTTATCCAGATTTTTTACCTTACAATCAATTTTATGCTTATTTATTACATACATTTTTCTACAAAAATTATTCCAAACAATAGCGTCAATATCCTTTGCTAATTTGAGGTGTAAACTGTACTTTTTTAATTCTAAATTAGCTAATTTACTATAAAGATATTTACTATAAAGATGATGTTGGAAAAATCAGGTATTAATAAGATAATTTGTAGTACTTGTAACGAGATGTGTATAGGTCAAAAAAAAAAAAAAATTGTAACCAGATATAAAGAACATCTTGCCCATATTAAATATGAAAGACCTGAAAAATCAAGTGTAGCAGAACATGTCCTTAGTAATCAGTATGATTAGATAAAAATGTTATTTTAGCTAAATGTATAAACTCAAAAAAGTTACTTAATAGTTATGAAAGTGTTTTTATAGTCAAATCAAGTTGTAAATTAATGAATGCAGATAAAGGACCTATTCCTTACTCACCATTATATACTTTACTTAATTAGCTTTCTTCAAATTACGATGTTTTAATCTAATTACTTTTAGTTTATTAAATGTTATTGCTGTAGTTTTTATTACATATGTATTATTATAATGTAATTTTTGACATAACCTATTGGGTTCCTGATGGCCGATCGTTATTTGTCGGTCGAGGGCGGAGAGGGGGCGGAGCTTACCTCACGCCTATATATAGCGACCGCGGAGAACGATAGGTATCATTCTAGTTTGTAACCTCTTGTGTGCTAGATTTTGTTTTGTAACAAGACACTCTGATGATGATGACATGGTCATCGAAATGTACATAAGGGTTTAATCTTAAGTAACTTGTTTTATTTGTTATTTTTGATTATTTTTGTGGTATTGGGGTTCTTTTCAATATTTTTATTGTAATATATTGTACCACTGTGCTCTTGATATTGTGCATAAAATATTTAACTAATATTCTACTATACCTGTTGGTGCAGAGATATTTATCACAAAGCAAAATATTTACCGTATTAAAACAATTACTTTTAAATAAAACCTATTTATAAATAATTCCTTTACAAAATGCTGGGACTAATTCTTGAGCATGATAAAATGAAGTTAAAAATAACCCTTATCTTCCAATCAGTAATATGTGTTGCTATTGTTTTTATAAATGGCTCTTTAGAAAGGAAATAAAATTAAAATCGACTTACATTTATTAACTCTGGCAGTTTAGCTTTACTGATAGGATCTTTTCCGAAATAATACTCTTTAACTGATTTTGATATGTTGATCGGATCTTTTGCATGTTTGTCAACCAAAATTGTTTCCGGCATTAACGTTTCGTATTCAGCGTTCAACTTGGCAAGTCGGGCTTTTCCTTCCTCTCCCCCTCTAATTAGACCTGGAATCGATTTACACATTATTTACTCAATATAAAGTTCATAATTCCTTTAAAACACTTAATTCATAAATGAAGTATATCTTATCTACTTTAGAAGAACAATTTATGAATCTACGATTCAAATAATAATAAAATAGGTCCTACTGGTATTTTTCATGCAAATAGGTATATAAGAGTTATGGGTATAGGTGTAAATATTGTCTTTATATATTTAGAGCTCACACTGTTTTAGACCAAATAATATTCATAGGATGAACAAAGAGAGAGAGAGAGAGAGAAAGAGAGAGAGAGAGAGAGAGAGAGAGGAATGATTTTACGATATAGTAGTAGGTAATAAAGAGAAATAGTTAGGAAGGCAAATAGAGTATGGACAAATTCTTATATTTGTGTATGTTATTTTACCATAAGATTAAGTAGCCTAAGACACATGCTATATAGTTGTTTAAGGATCACTGTTAACCAATCATATTGCGAACCATTATATGCTACTAGAGTATTATTGGCGAACTGGCGAAACTGGCCCAATATAGCTTGACTTCGGTGATATAACGAAAACCAGTAGTCAAAACTGGTTTGGAACTAAGAGTAACCAATAACACAACTCTCTTATTCATATATACGTCGTATGTATACGAAGGAATAAATAAAAAAGAAATAACTTAAAAAATTATCCAACATGTAAGTGATTGATAATTAGGCAATACGTGAGAAGGGACGGCCGGTAAAAAGTTAATAAAACCTCTATTATAGATTTATAGATAATAAAGCATTCGTGTTAGTGACACGAAATTGTGAAACTGTACGGGATAACCTATTTACTGCGATATTAAAGAGGAGACAAACAAATGTGCCTATAATAAATTTGGTTATGGTGATTTTCCATTAATTGAATTCTATTAGAATGTCTGTACTCATTCAGTCTGTGCGCCCTAATTAATGAGTTTGACCTTCTAAGATAGGAATGCTTGAATCTAGTAATAAACAGTTAATAAAGAAGTAATTCAAAAATACAATTTAATAGTCTTGCATGAGATGAAATAATATCTCAAAGTGTTAACTATTCTATCATTAATAGATACCAACAAACACACTCCCCCAATACTATTTTTAAATGTCGTTAATGAAGAAATATATGTCATTATAATTAAGTATCGCTTTATTCTAATTATCGTTAATCCAAATTTAGGTAAACTGAATTTATAATTCCGTTTAAAACAAAAACAATAGTTAGGTGGAAAGAATTTTAAAATTTTAATTTAATGCTTATTGAAAACTTACTTGCAACTTTCATTGACCCTTCTTGCGATACAACTCCACTTAACCAGGGCATGTACGTTGAGCCTAACCAAGGATCAAGAAATATAAATTCATCAACGTCATATGTTTCAACTGAAGGTGGAAATATAACAGTAGGATCCAAATCGAATTTCTAAACAATTAATCGAATTAGGAATTAAATTATACAGAACGTTTGTAATTATTTCTTGTTTAAATTGATAATTCCAAGAGTATAAATTAGGTTTATAAAAGTACTATGTGTAGTTTCTAAAATTACAATAGATTTTAGAATGAATTAGTAAAAATGGGTTTAATGAAACTACATAATGTCAAAAAATTGAAATGATAAATTAAAATGGTAAATATCTAAAATATGCAATCATATATTTAAAAATTAAAAATTGTTTTTCTATTAAAACAATATAATTATTGTATATAGAAGTAATATACTTCTATAAATATTGTAATATTTATATATAGGAAACGAGTAAACAATCCGTCTCCCTAATAGTAATGGACGTTATAGATGCTACTACTATTTTCACCCTTACACAATCTTTTAAATTCATATTAGGGGACTAAAAGAGTCCATTTGAAGTATTTTGCAATTTAATCTAATAGAATTATTTTAATAGAATTAGCTGTTATTAAATTTCACTGTTTAATATAAATTTGAAAAATGGAAGTTCATTGCAACTTACTGTATAGGCTTTCGTATAACATAAAATGCATCATTCGTGGTAATTATTTATTGTTAATTTTAAAATACAAGGCACTTTCAATATTTATTGGTTTAAACATTTGGCTCATGGACATTCAAAAATCGTAAACATCAACTATTATGCATACACAAATAAAACATAAACTAACAAAAAGTGGTTGTCAGAATTAATAATTTATATTCGATGAAGATCGTTATTAAAACATCTGTATAAATACGTGTAATTTTACCTTTCATACAGAATATACCTCTGAATGGTAAAGTTATCCAAATGTAAATAAAGAATGATTTAGCATTATGTATGTAAACATAATGGACAATATTCTTAGGGAACAAAACTATCTTGATAATATTTAGACAAACATATAACCAAATGAAATAATTTACTACTTTACTTTATCCAATGTCAGGTCTTGGCATTTCTGCCAATCTCCTCCTAGCCTCTCAGTAGTGACAATGTTGGCATCGCTATTCTACATCTTCCAATGCTGTGCAATTCTGAAAATGTGGAGCGACCATCGTTTGACGGTTTCACAGAGGGCAAATATTTGAAGCTGCTATTTTATATAGGTGGGCTTGGAGATAGTCATTCCCCGTAAGCGTTCTGAATCTTGAGACAGTTTCCACTCTAGGCCTACCTATGTCGGGATTAGCACTTTGTGCGCCAGGCCCTCCATATCTTTACTGAACTCATTTCTTTTTGGCTTTACCTTGTTTTCTCATTGATATGAGATTCAATCTGGCCTCTTGCTGTCGATAAAGATATAGGATTTTCAGGCTGAGGCAATGGGTTAAGTTTCTTCGCTAGCTGTTCTGCGTGTTCATTTCCTTCAATGCTGACATGGCTAGGGAGCCATTGCAGCACAATGTAACACACTTCTTCAATCACGCGTGACACGGCATTCATTGTTTTTAAGTACTCTGTATACTTGTCCACTGGGTAGTGTTAAATGACAGCAGAGTTGGTCGAAACTCCAAAACAAACAGAGACAATGCACTGGAATAATCCTTGACTAATATTTTCCATGATACACTTTAGCAGTTTCAAAAATAAGTACAACAGAAATAAACTTTAAATATGGTCTGAATCTATAACATTTATTAGGATACATGTGAAAATAAAATCCACATGTTTGGTTATATCAAGAAATATGTGCTATAGTTTAGGAAAATGTCAAATTATTTAACTGTTAAACACTATTGTAATGCTCTTATCCTTTTTTACTTTTCTACCACACTAGGAAATAAATGCTATCTTTGATGGAAATGTGTTGTCTTCATAGAATTAACAAGATATTCTTGACAGTGATCGCACGGCCTTTAATAGAGTAGCGTGTTACGTTTGTGCTTGCAATGCAATAGTGAATAAATTACATATTACTTTTAACGTAATATGAATCTAGCCTAAAAGTAGATTTTCTAAGATGCTATAACTGGACGGCTATTTCGGGAGATGTATCTTCTTCTAATGAACTTAGATCTCACTATGTGTTTTGTAGATGAGGTCGGAAGAGGGAACATCATTGGATTTCATCTTTTGCACTACTCGTATCAAATAATATTTTCCTGAATATTTATGTCAATTGATGTTTAATATAGGTGTATTCTGAATGTAGAAATGTTTATATTTTACAGTTCTTCCTTATGTAATATGAATATCAAGTATGTTATTTACCTCTTGTTATGGGATAATTATATCCACTATCTCATAAGTTCCCCAAAATATACCTACATATGAATCTATGTGTTGAATTTGTGAAATATTTCATGGCGAATGTTTAAGAAAACGTACACTTATTTGTTGTAGTGGTCATTTTTACAATTGAAATGTTCAATCTAGTTATTTTCGTAAGTTGAATAAATGAGAAAATGTTAATTTTTCAGTAGGATGTTTACAAAAACCTTTTTTGCGGTTAAATAATACATGTTCATCCAATCCTTTTCAGTACAATTTTTGTGTTTAGTTGCAAGATTCTAAATTATAGAAATAGCGATTGAATAATCTATCTAGGCACTACTTACTAAATACTTGTATATTAATGACGTAATATTGTAAGGAGGAATCTTCCTCAAACAGTTTCCCAGCTCCTCGGAACCATTCGTAGGACAGCCAAACTCCCTAGCAACCTTGTGAGCCGTTTTCCTATTGCTTCCTGGAGGGTGCATTGCCCACGAACATAGACCCGATCCACTTTGTGAGATTCCCCTGTGAAAGAACCCTGGAAAATGGTTTATTTATTTTCTAATGAAAATCTCTTTCCAATAGATTATTAACACACCTAGATTCAATTTACCTAGAAACAGTCAAACACAAAGAAGAAAATATATGTTACAGAAATTATTAATATTTCATAACTATATGTGTAATGAACATACAGTACGTTCAAGTATTGCCGATGGCTCTGACAGAGTAAGAACTCGAATGTTATGCGTTTTGCCTTTTTTAAACTCATTTCAGAGTGGTGATTGTAACCGGTTATCGTCTGGCAAGAACTTGGTTAAAATAATCTGGAAATTTCTTAATAATCTGCCACTTATTTTGATAGTTTCGGATATCGGCCCAATTCCACAACGCTGAATCATTTAGTTTCTGATAACGCGTTTTCTCCAACTACGAAAGACGTTAAACTCAAAATTCATTAATAAGTAGTAATTTATGTTGGGATTTTCTTCTAAATGAGATCAGGATTGTTTGAGATGTATTCTTACACGCTTTCCTGTAATGCACGTAAATCTACTTTAGAGTGTGCGATTTTGTAACCAAGGATAGCAGTGGGAAGGAATACGGTTCACCATGTGTTCAATTCCAAACCTAATGATACCAAAGTGATCAACAACATGTTATCCTTCAGTAAAACCGGTGATAACAAAAATATACACACTAGTGTATTTGAAACGAGATCGTATGAATTAAAAGAAATTTACAGGGTGTAGGAGTGGAGCAAAAAGTTTCCCTTACAGTCATTAACTGTCTTCTGCGATACAAATATTTATAAAATATGAAATACATTTCAATTGACTGCACTCTGTAGGGTCGTTATTCTGATTTACCACAAGACTCGAATCGAACACTGACAAAGAACCTAATACGAGAGACGCTAAGGTTAGTATTATCAAGTGCATTAATATACACGTTCTTAACTTCATAATGGTTCTTACATAAACAGAGCAAGAAATCATATCTTGCATTTCCCGCAAAGATTCCTTTGTGTTATAAGATATTGTAAGTACCACAAACCTCGCTTATTTTCCTATTCCACAGCCTCAATCCTAACGCTTCATCGACATTAGGAAATAGCGAAAAAATACTTATACCAATCCACTCGCAGGTGTCGGGCACACTACCGTCTGAATGGTACCTCTTTATTGAAGGAAGAGTCGTATTCGTGAGTGTATAACACCCTAAAGAACACAGGGTCGATACTGAAGAAGAGATAGAATTTTTTCAGAAGGTTGGATGGTTATTTCCTTCATAGATTATAGATTGGAAATGAGTTGATGGTAAGCTTGTGTGAGGATTGTACCACGCTCGTTTGCGGACGAACCCATTTTAAAAAGTTAAATCCCAACCGGCGTACCAAAGTACTGTTCCAAAGTTGAGATTAACACGATCTCCCCTTACTGCCACTAACTCAGAGGCATTCGTTAACTATAAAAATGTTGGATCAACTGAAAAATTCAGACACATAAAGTTTGCATGTCGGACTAATAGGTAGACTTTAGTATCCAGATAATAATCTTGTTTTGAACACTATAATATAAATTTCGTAAAACTGCTCAACATATTTTTTATTATACGACGATTTATACCTGCCATTTTTAAAAAGGCATTGTTCTGTACTGTAATTGGTATTTGGTAAGGTTCCCAATCGTTATATCACGGAGGTGGAAACAATCTATAGGCTATTTGTGTTAAAAAAGAGAAGACATATATGTAGTCGTCATAGATTGTTCACAACAAAAGTGAATATCTTCGCAATCGACATTAGAATTAGTTTGTAATAAATGACAGCATTCTACACAATGCTTATAAATCAAAGAGTATATGATACTATTATTCTACTTATTCTGCTTTCTATAAGTAGAATATATAGAATAAATATATATATAAATATATATATATAGTATAAATATATGTTAAAGAGGAACCGAATAAAGGAATAAAAGAGAGTTCGATAAACGCCATATTATTTTCAGTTTAAAACTAGGGAGCGTTCCACTCACAGAATAGAGATACAGATAACACAGATATTTATCAATAGCAACAGAAATATCTCCTTATCTATAGAGAAAGCTAAAATAATGCAGTGTTAGATCCTGTGGAAAAGAAAGAAAGCCCTCAGATAAACCTCAGCCATTAAGATTGTCCGCAGTAGGCAACTACAAATTTAGGAAAATAAAAAAAATATGGTAATTAAAAAAGAATAGAGATGATAAAAAGCAATATGTATGTAACACGACTATCTCCATAACGAGTAGCAGTTGACAAATTGTATAACTAAAAATGTTTTCGTTGGTTTACATCCATCATCATCACTTTCATTGGATGGTGTGAATATTCCCGCCTACAAATAAGTAATATTTGTTGAAGAAACTTGTAAAACTTTTGTCAGCCCATAGGATATCAGCCCGAGGTCATTAGTTCTGGTTATTTTGCCCGCGAAAAGGATTACAAATTGTTTGCTTGCTTATTGGTACGATTCAGTTTAAAATACTTTGAATTACTGGTACATTGATTGAAGCATCTGCATCTGCCTTCCGCAAGACGAAGAACGTGAACAGCAATTGTTGTTTGTGATGGGTAGTGATACGGATGTTAAAGAGAAGAAAAAAACAAAAATGTCAAGGCAATAGTGTCGGTAAAGGAAGAAGGAAATACCATCGACCCCTTGGTAATGCATCAAAGAGGATACTAGATTATCGAAGTAAATGCCTCGCCCTTTACTACATCCAGAAAATACGGGTAATAATAATAATAATAATATACAGCCTCCTCCGTGATAGGTATAATTGCTTCAATGGTAAGTGTAACGCTTTTATTATAAACAACTGGTGACTCTAGATATAGAGATATACACGATCTATATCGCGTGGTTTAAACACACAAAAGGTCTTTTGTTTAAACCTACTTTTGAGTATTCTTACTTGAACTAAAAGTACAAGAGAAAAAAGAGTCTGGATAAGATGTAATTGGAAGAAAGTTTCGCGTCTTACAGAGAGTTGAATACTTTTATAATTCACTACTTAAAGCAGTTTGGCACAATATTTATTACGTATTATGAAAAAGCTAACTGGATAAGATCTATATAATAGAAAAAGGAGGGAGAAAATTCAAGTACAGACATTCCAGTCCAGACGTTTAATAACCATGTTGGTTAAATGAATTTCACACATCCTCATAAGTTTCTACCCGATGGGAATACTCATGCTCATGTTGCACCTTCCAATTAGTTCAATGTAAAATAACGGGTGTGTTATGATAATTTATTATGTTGACAAGAAAATATAAATTTGGAAAATCCCGCTGATCTTTGTGACTTTTTAACTGGTTTGGATGACCATTAACCTACTGGAAAAACGGATTTCGCCCACAGCCCCTAGATAACGTCATTAAAACTTCACCCCCTTTTAAAACTAGAATGACGTCATCCCTTGTACAGTCGTTTCAAAAATATTATATGTTTGTGTAGAAGCAGTTTTGCAAACGTAATGACGCCAATCGAACTACTACAAAATTCAATTTCTTAAATACTTACTAAACGTATGGCTGAATTATATGCCCCATACTATGGAATGAAATCTGTTAATGTGAATTTTATTATAACATAAAAAGAGACAATATTTACCTAACACAGATTGTTAATAGATTATCAATTTAGATTCAATTGGAAATTGATATTCAAACAGCAGAAAATGGAAAACATTTAATTAATATAACATAATTAATACACATAACTAATCTATTTAGAGAAACAGAAGTTACGATACGTTATACAACTAAAAATAGTAATATAAACCTGATGAATATTGTTAAAAATTTCTTTAAAGTTCAAGAAAACAACTGGACTAAAGCTAGTTGAATATCTCCTGCAATCATAGAGAATTCGGTTAGCACATAAACTATTGATTTAACTCTAAGTAAATTATTTATTGATTTTGTATTCTATTGTGTCAAAATTATACTGAAATTTAATACTGTACCATATAGTTGCAACAATTAATTATTTTTTAGCAGATTGTAAATCACTGACGCTGCTAATCATAAAACGTGCTTGTAGATAAAGTGTTTCATACATTTCTCAATAACATTTTTATAATATGTTACTATATTATAAAAATATTTTATATATATAACGTTATAACAAAATACCACAATTACATTAAGCATTTGACCAACACAATTAAGCAGGTAGTCAAAATATAATAATGGGTTTCCTTCAAATACATGAGTAGCTGAAATCACTAATACCATGTTTTATTATGTTATCTGGTATAAAACTGTTTTAGCGCCATTATTAAATTTCAATTCTGTCGGCGTTGAAATATAAGGAAATGGTGTAGATACGTAGGATAGTTGTATAGAAATGAACTCTCTGGTCTGATGTAGAGAAATGCTAAATCAATTTAATATATTCATTCAATGTCATACTTAAAAAGATTCTATGATATAAATTTCATTATTTTTATACAGTCAACATAGCTTTCGAAAAGACGCTACAAACCTATGTTCACTTTGGAAATTATGTATTTTAGGACAGGGATATGAGTGTCACTTCTTCACAATAGCGGAAGTTTAACCCAGAACGGTTTCCTGATACTAGTTGAAAACATTTTGCTCCTCTAACTAAACTTTCTACCCCTGTTGGTTTAAAATAGCGTTTATATTTATTCCTACTTACTGTTAAAGAAATAGGGGAAAATTATTTAGTTAAATTATATTATATGTAAATATATATCAAAATATATATATAAATCTATTCTGTTACAAGAAGAATATAACAATAGTTTGGAAACAGGATTTCGTACTCAAAAAATAACGATGTTTAAACTACCTATAGATTCAATATAACATCTTTTGAAACCGAATCTATAGATTAAATATTTACCCTTCATTATTTGTAGGCAATAATTATGCAATCATTGTGAACAACTTTTACCAGCGCTCATTGTAGACATCAGGTGAAGATGTACGCTGGCTGCTCCTGCGTCACTACCGCAAATTGTAACTGCTTCATGGTTCCCACTGAAAGCTCGAATATGGTTTCGAATCCAAATTAGTGCCTGCGCTTGATCTTTTAGGCCATAGTTTCCAGGCAAAACACTGTCCTCTGTGCTTAAAAATCCTGATATAACACGAAATATACAATAAAATTCTGATAGTAAGAGCTGCATAGATTTGTAAATACAATATATACAGCAATTGTTTTTCATTATAATTAAAAACTAACTAGTTTAGGTTCGAATTATTATTTTTACAAAACTCATTATGTATAAAAAAAATGCTATGATTATATTTTTAGTTTTTGTGAAATGATATAATTTTTAAACATAGAATAATTTTTAGATTTCAAATCAGTTATAACTATAAAACCATGTAGTAGTAGTTATTAGTGCAGGCAAAATACTTATCCTAAATATATCTATCGACAGAATTATATTTCGACATATACTCTTAACAAGAAAGTATTCCGAACTAGCGTAACTGTACTTAATAGTTTAATGTATCATACGGAATTTTATTCAAAGAACAAATTTAATGTCAGCTGTTATGCAGGTGTATGGTAACATCTTCACACCTCCTTAGATATATGACCGTAACTTCAAAGGAGTCTAAATATATATATGTACTTATTAATAACTGTAAATGACCACGAAAGGTTTTATAATTTTTAAATGGCTTCAATAAAGGAGGTTGTGTATTTGATCCTTATGTTTTTTGTTGGATTTTTTTATTGTTCTAAAGTGCTTATAAATGTACGAGATAATATTTCCTGAATACTAAATTCCCTATATATAATGGAATCCCCTAATTCCCTATAATCAGTATGATTATTGTAATTTTCATTCTTGATGATGTTGGTACTGTTTACCAACGAAAAGCTTTGGATATAAATTATTAAATATTCTTGTATTGAATAACCTATGTTGTTTTAAATTAATAAACAAGAAAACGTATTATATATATATATGTTTCAATAACCTGAAATAGTATCAAAATTTGTGAATCTACATGCCAAGGTGCTACATCATATAAAACCATTGATCCTTTATTGGTCACGTTCAGTATGTGCACGTCCAAGTACGAAATTCGGCGTCGACTTGAACATTTTGTGGACAATAATGTTATGTCAAACAATGATATTTTGAATTTATTGGAGAAAATATTTTCGAACTATAAAGTTATATATTTGGGTTAAAATTAGGTCAGGATTTATTTCAATTACATTTATCTAATGTTTATTACATCAAGAAAATGTTACTTTTTCTTTATTTATTTTTATAGTTAATAATAAAATAAGTATCAACTGACGTTTATCGGCAAGTTTCAACATTTTTGAAATATCAATACATTCATCAATGAAGAAATTTGGAATTAGACAGTCATACAATTAACGATTAAGGCAATTTTTATCTTAAATAAATCATGTCAACATTTTCAAGTGAATTTTAATATGGAAAAGACTTTAATAAATTTATAATATATAGTGAATTGCTTCATAAATCATTTACTCAAATTGTCTACAGAAGAGTAAAATAGAATTATGTATTAAACTTTTGATCTGTGACCACATACACCGGTAAGCGAGTCTTTAAATCTTCTTAAAATTATTCACACATGCTTTTCTGATGTTGTTTTTTCACGAAAATAATTATATGATTAGCAGAAATTGTTTATTCAGGACTTAGAATTGCACCAGTCAATTTTGTATCGTAATTATCCTAGTAAACGCTCTATTCCAGAAAGTAAATAGGCTAATAACGCATTACTAATTACTCAAGTATACAAACGTCAATACTTTATTTTAAAATAAAATCTAGGCTATTCATGTTTTCCTTGTCTTGTATTTGAACAAAATAAGCATTTAGTAAATAATAGAGATTTGCACTTATTTAAATGATGTTGTTTATTCTTACTGTAGCACTGAAGGGCTTTTTTTAGGAGTTTCCTGTTATATACAATTATTTCTTTCTCTTATGTCCCTTCTCTTGTACAAAATTCCTGATGTCATCAGCATTTATTTCTTGAGCTCAATTTTTCTCCTTATAACTACATAATAGTTTTACAAAAACCGTACTATGTTCATTACCGAATTTATTTCAGGTCCTAGACCAATTACCGATCAATTGATTGGTGAGACCACAAATTTGTACATAAAAACCCAATCAATACTTGTCAGATAATATTCTGTCAAGAGAAAAACAACTAGAACTAAAAATGGGCTTTGAGGAGCTTTCAAAAATTATCTCATCTGTAGTTGATCGTTAAACATATTCCCATGAAAATTAAAGTGCTTTAGGCGTGAAATCACAAATCGTTTTTCAGTATAAATCATTATCCCGAATCAGTGAAACATGGGTAAAAAGATTTTAAGAAAACGACATAAAAACAAATTATTGATGTTTCAGATTGCACACTGTGTTAAAATATCGCTTACAAGAGGTATCTGTGTACACTTTAGTCACTTCATACCGTTTTGTATATCATGTGTTTTGTTATAATGAGCCCAAAAACACCTTTAAAACCATATTTGTCTACATTAAGTTCTTATTAAGGACGTCAATATGTATTGAGAACAATCATTAGACCTACTGTTGACACATTCACTCAATCCATTTGGATCTGTGTAAATTTCGCATTCTTTGTAAAATAAATAAGGTTTACGTTACATTAAAATTAACTCATTAATTTGGTATTGTAATTGTTTATTACGCTTCCATATCGTATTATAATTAATGATTTTATGTGATATTCATATGTTTTATTTATATTAGATAACTAAATGTTTTTTACACTTTACCAAGTGGGCCAAGCCTGTAGTTAATTACAACCAGAACAATATCTTTGTCTAAGAGATATTCTGGACCGTAAAGCTGGCTTGTAGAAGAACCGGATGTGAATCCTCCACCATGTATATAAACCATCACGGGAAACGTGACGTACGAAACAATCTGTAAAGAAGTCAATATATATTGAACCATCTCTACATTTATATCCAAAAAAAACCTATGTTATTCGCTTTATAGTTTTTTTACGACAAAGACTACGTGAACACAAGTCAGGTATTCCTGTATAAGACTTTAAGTGGTTGCTGAATACCCAATTTTTCTATTTAATATGTTTAAAGTTCTACAAGATAAATAAAGTTTTGTTACAGTATTTATTTATTTCTTAAAATTATATACCATACTTATTAACTTAATATAGCCTCTTAAAATTCGTCCAATAATATTATTCAAAAAAAAAATTTTTTCCAGGCGAAAAACCTTTATAGGTTATCATCACCTAACACAATTTTTGTTTAAAATCAATGTTCCATAAATGAAACTAATAAAAATACATAAATGTTTAAAACTGATTAAAATTATCTAAAACTAAAGAAACTAAATTATACAAAATTTAAATATTATTAAAAAGAATCAAGTACCAATAATGTATTCCTGAACAATTTTATTTAAAGTTAATAATACAAAAACAAGACACAAGATTTGTTATAAAATTGGATAAAGTTGTAAAATATTTTACAAGTTATTTGGCTACATTTTTGTGATAACAACCTACTTGAAGTAAGATATAAAATGGGGAGGTTAAAGCAAACAATTTTGCTTTAGTAGGCTATATAACTGAGAGTTGAAAGTAGACTATGATTTTTTTTATTATTACTTATTTATGTCCCTGTAAGCGTGATCTTTATTTGTTTAATTCATATATGAATTGTGACACTTTATTATAGGCCTATGTTTGTTGTTTCAAAAGGGAACATATCTGATTAAAATGCCATCTTAATTATTCGTAGATCATCTAATGAAACATTATGAAAAAATAATAACTTTTCTAAATATTACGTTTATATCTTTTGATTTTCTAAGATAAAAATGAAGACAACAAAATTCAACCCGAATCCATGTTTATTTCAACACCCGAAATGAGTAGTAAATAAAGAGAAACTGGTTTAATATCGTGTCAAACGAGTTTATTTACTTAGTACAACGTTTCGTCAACAAGTTTATGCGTGAGCATGAGAAAAATAGTAAGATGGATGAACTCTTGAAAGTGAGTTTTGCTTAAATGTAATAAAAGGTTTGGACATAAATTTGATTTTGAGAACTATATTAGACTGGATAGTATGTCCAACTGGAGAAAGAAGGGTTATGAAGTTACGTAGTAGGTGTGAGCCATTGTTACATATATTTAGAACATCCAAAAATTAGTTAGGGTAGGTTTGTTATGGTTCAATGGTTTATTATTGATTGTTTTATTTAGGTATTGTTGTGTGTGTTTCATGTGTAAGTGTTTTTGTTTTCTCAGTGTTAATTATTTTTTTAGATGAATATGTAGATTACGTTGATCGGTAATTTTATTAAAATTTTGCAACACTCTTAAAATTAAGGTGTTACATATAAATTCATTTATATATTTGATTTTTATTTAATAATTATATCGTTCCAATATAAAAGAAAATTTTTGTTTCTTGGTGCACTTTGTGAAGCTAGCATAGATAGTTGCGCCCCTAGCGGCTAAAAATGTAAAATATCGTACGAGTAGTAACTTGGGGTAATTAACCCACATCACCTCATGTGACGTAAGCATGGTCTGATATCGCCAGATCCAATGCACCAATCGAAAAATTCGAAATAATGATCAGGGGTGGGAAATTCCGTTGGCGTGTCCTTGCAACGACCCCACTTCTCGAGAGGTTCTTGAACAGAACAGACGACATGGCATTTTCGGACGTAACCTAGAAATTTATAAGCTTCCAGTATTCAAAATTTAAGATGTCAAGGCCGGTACCAAATTTTATTAACGAGCTAAGGAAGAAATCAGAAGCGATTATTTACGTGTATCAAATTTATAAAGGTTTATATAATTTTTGTGTAAGAGCGCTGTGATTCCAGGAGCGATGTACAGTGAATAGTGATTCCAAAAGTGATGCGCAATAATTAATGATGTATTTAAAGTGTTTTACAAGTAATGTGCACAAACAGGTACGTTTCAGATAATAATAAAGAAAATGTATTTTAATGTTAACTAAGTTGAAGAATTTTTAATTGATAAACGGTTAACACATGAACGGTAGAAATTGTCCTTTGAATATTCATTTCTAAAAGTTTAATTGGAAATCTTAAGTTACTACCTTCTCGATATATATAATTTTAAAGATTAATAAGTAATTAAAATGAATGGAATAATTAGCAGTAATTAAAAGTAAATTACTCGACACATTGCTGTCTTTTGTTCTTTTGTAATTTGTCACTGATTAATAAATTGTATGACTTTGTATTTTAAAAATTTAAATTTTTATTTCACAAGTAAACTAGAACGTTACAAACTTTCAATTTTCATTTCAAGTAACCTAGTTCTATCTTCCGAAGATATCAGAAGATCGTTTACAGAAAGACATTATTATGCCTGGCTGAAAACGGAAAACTAGGAGCCCCTGGTAAGTAAGGTTAATTAATTTGTTAATTAGTAATTAACACACATTTTTAATAAAGCCCTGATAAATACTTACCCCAGCAAAAAAGGTCAACATATGCGCGACACTGCTAATTTTAAATTACTGCTGGTTTTTGTTGTTTTCTAAAATGTAAGTCTCATACTCTGCTAGTTTTCAAAAAAATTATTAATTAAAAAGTGAATGATAATTGCTGCTTAATTTAAATTAATTCAAATTTAAATAATGATTACTGCTAACGAATTCTTAGGATTAATGCCATTCATGTGTTAATTATTTAAGTTGTGCAGCCCTCTTTAAAAATACTCGTCATTGTGTAATAAAGTTATTTTCAAATAAATAAAATGTTTAGCGATTTAAAAATAAATAAGTTGGTAAAAGACGAGTTAATTTTCGAACTAAAAAATAAGAAATGTAAAGGATAGAATGGAAAGTACAGTATATGTAATAAGAAAGATAGCCAAAGATAAAAATGGTAAAACCGATCCTGTTAATTTATTGTATTGGATAAATAAAAGTTTCTCAGAGAAATTCATACAAAATGTTTAAAAATCATGATAAGTTAAAGAAGGAATCAAAATTGTTATGTTACCTACAATAAACGTTGAATTAAGTAGTAAATTAAATTGTAATGTTTTATTAGACACTGGAGGTTCAATAAATATAATAAAAGAAGAATTTTTATTAAACACAGTTAAATCAAAAATTAGTTAAGAGAATTGTAAACAAACTGGATAAAGTTTCAGCAGCGAATAATACAAAGATAAAAATAAAAGCTAATTGCAGTGTTAAAATTAAAGTAAAAAAAATGTTTGTGGCAAGTAAAGTTTTTAATAGCAGAAAGTTAAGATTGTAAAATGTCAGACGACCTAAATGATTTTTTAAAAAAGGTTAAAAAAAATTTAAAAGAAGATATAATAATAATAATTTGAATAAAGTCTTTTTTTTGCGTGAACAATTAGCTGTATGTAATTCTTAAATTAAAGTATGGGATTTAATTTAAGAATAAAGTTAGTGGAATATCAAAGAATGGGATTTGATATTCAAAAAGGGTTAAGATGTACTGAAGATGTATAAGATAACAAAAATGTTATAAGACAATGATACAGGCTTAAAATTTTGCCAAAAGAGAGTAAAAATTGTATAGACAAGTGTCGTGAAACAATGTGCTCAGGGGCAAATATGGTAATTAGGTGGCTTCCAAGAAGTGAGCAGTTTTATACAGCTAGAAGATAGGTTAGGTTTGTTCACACAATATGAGGCAAATTCAAAGAAAATTTAAGTAAAAGACATATCAAAGAACTTTTGTAATTTTAATTTTTAAACAAAAATATAAAGTAGAATTAAATAGTATAAAACGTACTATGGTTAATAATTTAAACTCAAATGTAATTTTCACAGTAAATTGGCTATAAAATATGAAGGTCCATATAAAATATTGTAATTTTTTAAAAATCATGTGTCTGTACTGTTCCAACAAGGTAATAACTTTAATAATATAAGAAGAGCTAATATAAATCGATTAAAATTGTAGCAGGGACATTCTGAAAGGGGTACATTATTTATTAGAAGAATAAAAGAGTATTAAAAGTTAATGTTGGAAGAAATTCAAGCTATTGTTTAATTTTTAAAAGGGGAATTGTTTAATAAAGAAAATGGGAGGTGCCTTGATATGCAGTTTTACAAAATCATGACGACGCATTTACATAATTGCGTGTAGAAAAGGCCCAATGACATGCAATTACACACTATACGAGATAGACGACAAAAATCTCAAAATTCACAAAATTACACGAAGAGACTAAAACACTTGACCAAAAATTGTATATGAATGTACAATCCTAGTTTCTGTTTAGTTTCATTTCTTATTTTATTAATGCAAGAATTTATTTAAAATTTATAATCAAAATTGTTGTAGTAATGTTTGAAGGAAATTATAAGAATAATGAATTGAATAGAGTCCTTGTTGTGTCAACACCTAGCTGTATAGTTTTTAAATCATAGTATAGGATTTGATTTAAGAATAAGGTATTTGGATTCATAATATGGGTTTTGAAATCCAGGGTTTTTGTATAAGATGTACGAAGGTTGTAAAAATAACAGAGAAGTTCTAAAGCAATGGTACAGTCTTAGTTTGTAAATTGAGAGAGAATTTTTGAGAAAATATATAGCGTCATTTCAATGTGGTAATTTGTGGCTTACAGGGAGTAAGCAGTTTTGCAGATCCCAGGGAGTGGACTGTGATAAATACAGCTAGTAGGTTAGGTTTGTTGACACAAAAAGAGACAATTTCCAAGAAAATTTAATTAATAGATGATTTGTAGGATTTTTAATAAAGAAATAATTTGTTTAAAAATTAATAAGCAATTGAGAGAGTAAAGAATTTAAAAATTGAAAAGTTATAAATTTGTATTCATTGTAAGTCAGATTTTAATAAAAGTAATTTAAGTGTGTAATATTTTTAAAAAGTTTTAAAAAGTGAAATGTGTAGAATATCTTTGCAATAGAACGCTGGTAAACCGGTAGTTGTGTAAAAGAGCCTATGTGTGAGAAAGCGGATGCGCTTCCGTTGTAGTATTTGTTTAGCGCTAAGGGGGATGGCAAGCATTCCATAGTGGAGAATGTAGGTAAACAAAAACATCCGTTGGCCAATCAATGTTTATACTTTTACTATAGTATGTATACAATTTTGTTCAATTGTAAAAGGGGACTGCACACACACTGCACACACACTCATGTATAAAATGTTGAAGTAGAAATAAGATGTAATGTTGGACAAAAATTTTCTTTTCAGATCGACAAGAGAAAATGTAACACTCTTAAAATTAAGGTGTTACATATACATTCATTTATATATTTGATTTTTATTTAATAATTATATCGTTCCAATATAAAAGAAAATTTTTGTTTCTTGGTGCACTTTGTGAAGCTAGCATAGATAGTAGCGCCCCTAGCGGGTAAAAATGTAAAATATCGTACGAGTAGTAACTTGGGGTAATTAACCCACATCACCTCATGTGACGTAAGCATGGTCTGATATCGCCAGATCCAATGCACCAATCGAAATAATGGTCAGAAGTGGGAAATTCGGTTGGCGTTTCCTTGTAACGACCCCACTTTTCGAGAGGTTCTTGAACAGAACAGACGTGATGGCATTTTCGGACGTAACCTAGAAATTTATAATCTTCCAGTATTCAAATTCAAGATGTCAAGGCCGGTACCAAATTTTAATAACGAGCTAAAGAAGAAGTCAGAAGCGATTATTTACGTTTATCAAATAAATAAAAGTTTATATAATTTTTGTGTAAGAGCGCTGTGATTCCAGGAGCGATGTGCAGTGAATAGTGTATCCAAAAGCGATGTGTAATAATTAATGATGTATTTAAAGTGTTTTACAAGTAATGTGCACAAACAGGTACGTTTTAGTAAATAATAAAGAAAATTATTTTAATGTTAACTAAGTTGAAGAATTTTTAATTGATAAACGGTTAACACATGAACGGTAGAAATTGTCCTTTGAATATTCATTTCTAAAAATTTAATTGGAAATCTTGAGTTACTACCTTCTCGATATATATAATTTTAAAGATTAATAAGTAATTAAAATGTATGGAATAATTAGCAGTAATTAAAAGTAAATTACTCGACACATTGCTGTCTTTTGTTCTTTTGTAATTTGTCACTGATTAATAAATTGTATGACTTTGTATTTTAAAAATTTAAATTTTTATTTCACAAGTAAACTAGAACGTTACAAACTTTCAATTTTCATTTCAAGTAACCTAGTTCTATCTTCCGAAGATATCAGAAGATCGTTTACAGAAAGACATTATTATGCCTGGCTGAAAACGGAAAACTAGGAGCCCCTGGTAAGTAAGGTTAATTAATTTGTTAATTAGTAATTAACACACATTTTTAATAAAGCCCTGATAAATACTTACCCCAGGAAAAAAGGCTCAACTGTTACAGTTTCTACTTAAATTAGATTAACTTTTTTAAAGTTTTACAATATTTTAGAGAGTGTATATGCATATGCAGCAAATACAAGCAAACAATATGCGTATTTAAAAGCATTTTAATATTCATTTCAGGATTGATAAGAGCAACAAACTAGTTGCCGAACGTTGCAATAATTAAATAAACTTCACTGAAACGATATTCAACCGGTTTATCATGAGTTATTAATTAAAATATCTCAAAATGTGTTAGTTCTATATATTACTGTGACACTATTATTTATTTACTTATTCAGATTAAAAATATTAAGTTAAATAGCTAATTCTGTGTAGTTAGAGAATCTTTCCGAATATTCAACCTCTAGATATAATTTTAGAAATATATTCAGTTATGTAGTCATTTAACCTGAATTTATTACTTCTATGGTCGCGAAGTAACTCAGGTTTTAAATAAATAAAGCTATAATGAGATTTTTAACAACTGTGGTAGAAATATAATGGACTTTGAAAAATATAAATGAAATAACTTGAGAAATAAATTGCAATGCCAGTAACTTGTTTGAAATATAAAACGGAACGCTAAGAGAGTTGTGAAGTAAGGAACCATGTTATAGCTTATCTACGCACAATAATCCGGAACAGTTCCAAACCTATTTAATTTTCTAAATTGACTTGGAATTCAAACTGATGCAGAGATTTCCATAACAATACATACCTAATAATTACACAGGGGTTGTTTTTGAAGGAAATGAGTTTTCAAGCATCTGACTGAAAACGCGTAACATGCTTTTCTAGAAACACACACAAGGCTCTCTAATATTGTGATATGCACCATCTGTAGAAGCTGACGTAATTTAAAAAAATGTTAGAAGCTCTCAACTTTGTTATTTCTAGGAAAGAAGTAGTAACTCCTTTAGAGATTAAGGCTAGGCCATCGAAAGGCGATATATCGAAATATTGGAGATGTACTAAAGATATTTACATTGAAGTTTGTTATAGGCCTATCCGATATAATGGAAACATCGATATGTCGAGGCGATATGTTTACCCTTGAAATATAAAGAAGACGAAAAATTACTTTTTTCTTCGTTAAAAAGGCTTAAAATCATGATGCACAGAGAGGTTAATTTCTGAAATTTTGATCATGTAAAAATTTTATATCGATTGGTTACCTTGATATAAAGTATCGTGAACGTAAATGTAAATGAAATCGGCAACAAAGTGTTTTAATATAGCATTACGTGCCTGTTATTCTTATAAAATATTACGGCAGTAAAATATTTAGAAGAGCAGGAACATGTTCCACGTACACTTAATTATTACGTGAGATAAAAGTCACCGGGGGGGGGGGTTACTTCTACGGCCCAGCAGCTAGGCGTTTCAGCAACAATTTATAGATTGTCGAGATGAGCCGGTGCGAAAGTGTTGATATGGGGGGGGACCGGTAGCCAATTAGATCGTTATCTAGGATACCATTCATCCACGATTTGGAAAGATATTTCACTGCCAAACTCTTCCCTACATCAGTTGGTTAAGAATTATATGTTAGATATTGGAACATCCGTTCCAGTACAGAGGGGTTTCTCAAAAGCAGACGAGGTTTTATCGGTGAAAGGAGCAGACTAAAACCCAACCATGCAAATTTGCTGAATTTCTTGGGCTCTGGGAGAAGAGAATTTTGAAAAAAGTAAAAAATTTTTTACTAAAGAAAAGAAAGTAATGTATACATTTATATATATAAATTTTAATTTTAATTCCTTATAATTGTGTTTTCTACACAAGTTTTAAAAAAATATAGTTTTCATTGCGTTACTGATTTTAATTTCTTTAATTATATTACATTTACCTTTATAATAAATGGGAAATTTTTTAATATTTTGTACTGATAAATCGATTAGTTTTAACGATTATATCTAGATATCGATATTCACCGGTGGTTAAATTGATAGTATCGAATAACGATATTTTTCTTTCGATTTCCCAATTCTACTAAAGATAGATCGTTAGTTTTTTTACATCATCCGTTAACCTATTTAACATTTAAGTTTGTCACTTTAGGGATAGAAACTCTTTGTTGTGGTAATCACATCTAATATATCTTATCACTTTTTTCTTTCAACACAAGACTGGATTTTGTTCGACGTGATTCATGAATAAGTAATTGAAATGAAAAATTCCAAACAATGAACAATTATCTTCAAAATATAAATTCAGGTATTGCTTTATTTACAACAAGTATTATAAACAAAAATTAGTCAATATCTACTTAGGTCAACAAATAGGGACCTAAGTCTTATGACATAATCACGATATCAAAAGGCGAAATAGAAAGTGACACTAACTATTAAATTTAGGCTAGTGAAAAGGGTGTATTTTTATCAACAATTTTTACGATAATATGTGATAACCAGGGCTATATGGCTAAGAAGGACGGGATAGTTTCCCAATGGGGGAAGGGGGGAATTGTATATACTTTTTAAGTAATATATACCCAGGAGTCGGCAATTTTACTGAGTGCCAGAGCATTATATTTCAATTATGTAGTCAGACACTTCGAATACAATTTTAAAACTTGAACCTCTTTCAAATAAATATAATAAATTGATGAGCTTACTTGAAAAACTATATTAACATCAAATATTATCCACTAAAAGTGTAAAAATGTATTTCAAGTTGAGTGGATAAATAAGGAATATTTTCTTTAAGGATTGAGATTTTATCAATATACACATGCATATAGAATGTGAACTATATAGAATTTGAACTAAAAGTAGGAATTGAAAAAATGGTAAAAAAAGCGCAAAACCATGAGAAGGTAAAAAAAATAAACTAAAATATTTTATTGAAATTTATGCAATATAGAGGAGCGTATGTAAACAAAAATGTATAATAATATACCAAGTCAGGAGATATCAAATAATTTATAACAATATTGGTTAAATATATTTAAGGTTGACACCTCAATAAATTAAGAAATACTGAAAAGTTTAATTGATATATAATAAACGAAAAACCCAGATATCTTATAAAAGTGTAGAAATAGTTGTCTCTAGGTGTACTTAAAATGAATATAATATACTATATTTTCAAACGTTATCAAATTACAAAAAAAATGAAAACCTAACAGGACAATGCAAAGTAAAAATAAAATTAGTTGAAATTATTAGTTGCAGTAAATTTCTTGGGATAAGTAATTTTACTCACCCTGGGCGTATATACGTTCAAGTACAAACAATCCTCACTACCAAAAGTTACATTGCGAGTTCGGTAGGCGAAGAGGTTGTTCTGAACACATGGCTCTGCGTCTCTTGTCGCATCCCTTATTCCTGTCCATGACTCTGGAGGCTGTGGTCTCTGGAGTTGACAAAAATATTATTACTTTTTTTTTAACATAAAAAGTCTTGATATTTTATATATTTTTACCTTTTAATTTAATGAAATTCACAAATCATAAGATAAATTACGCTTTCCAGACTCTACTTATCAAATTTCCTTTACTAATAAATACTGATTCTCCTAATTTAGTAGCTCAAATTCTCAAAATTAGGGCTAAGAGCTTTTTCAAGGTTTTTGTGCATTTAGGTTTTAAAAAAACGTGGTTTTGATGTTTTATAAACACTTTATTATTGATTCACACATTCAATTGTATTACGTTATTCTAAAGTTTGTATTTGTGATGGGCTAGTGGTTACATTGCTTTCAGTTGACAAATTAAGATTTTGCTTACAACTAAAGAAGGTAGTTGAACGACACTAAGCCTTAGACGTTTAATGATCTCACTATAGACTTGATGAGTTTTTCAATATATATTAGGACTAGTATATTACTTAATAGCCATTTATTCTGAAACATTAGTCGGATTTTTATGATGTAATAACTACAAAAATATATTAAATCTCTTACTAGAGATAATTTGTAAAAGTATTTCCACTGAAGAACAATGGTTAACAAATAATTTCCAATATAATTAAGTCCTATATTTTGAAGAGATATTTTTGTATGAGGAATCCCCTAAAACAAAAACTACTGAGACTCCCGTCATAACGTTACTTAAAACCTGCCTTTGAACCATTTTATCATTAGAGAAGAAAGCCTTAAAATTACTTAGGAAAGATGTGTACCGCACATAAATGTTAATGACAGTTATTTCATTCGACAAAAAATTAACTTTTAATGAGGTTAAATCAAAGATGAAACAAATTATTTATATACCGATAGTATGAAAGCTATCGGGTCAGAATTGTTGGTTCAAGTATTGAAAAATTAGGAATGTAATGTAACACCCAATATCTGACAATTAATATCATTATTTTAACAGTTTATCTGTTCCGCAAATGATAGAATAATTTAAACGTATAATAATGAACTACAATTTTTATATCAAAATGAGTTTTATGCATATGCCTTACAATTCAATGTAATGTTTACCATTGGATTAATTTTGTAACTGTATTGAATTTAGGCCAAAGTCTGTGAAACTAGGTAATATTAAATTATTTTATAAATAAAACATAGCCTATATCTTTAATAATAAATCAAAAGTATTAAAATTGTATAGTTATATAGAACATTATAGGTTTCACGTTATATATTATTATAAATTTTTGTATTTAAAATGCTATCTCGGACATATACAATCAGTTCATTCTACTTCTCTAGTAATGTCTTCAAATACATTTCCTTGTCATATGTGTTACTGCTCACGTACATCTATAATAAATGGAGCTCTCTTATTCGCTCTGACAATTGTTTAATAACGGAATTAACTTGAAGTAAAGACGTGTTGTCACTGAGATCACTATTGTGAATCAAAGAGAAAAGAAAACGCCATGTGATGCTTTAGATGCCCAGGGGCCGTAAAGAGTAACCGGAAGTACATGGAGTTTGTCTCCCTCTAACACTGCCTCCCTCTGACACTGTCTCCCTCTGACACTGTCTCCCTCTGACACTGATACACAACGGTTACTTAAGAACTTCGTAAGAAGAATTTGAAACGTGCAGACACATTTGTGTTTGACTGTATCCAAAATTCATCGATTCAATTGACGTTGCTTTTATAAATTTATAAATGGGAATTATAAGCAACTAGAAAAACACTCTCAGCTCCGGATAACAAAACGACATAAACGTTTCTAATATGTAGCAAAAATGTGTTAGTGAAATGTACAAACATGTTTTGTACGGGCTGTTTTTTTTATATCTAAGTTACGTTTTTCTTGCTTACGGACGATAGGATTCATGACAGTCTCAATGCAATCCAAATATCATATATACTAAACCTTACTAATTCCTCCTTCCCCCCATTCATTTTTGGATGTCATACTTTATATTATTGATAATAGTTTTCACTTGTTTTTATCCCACTATTCAGGATATAGTTTGTTTCCCTTACTTAATATTCAATATAAACAGAAAGAACATTTAACCAATAAAAGGATTAAACTTCTTGATTATCCCAAGGCTCTATTCCTCATGTGTTAACCCAGACGCGTAGATAAAGCGTAGAGTAAAGGTTTAAACGAAAAATCGCGACTATTAAAAAACAGCTATTTGAGAATTAAATGTCTCAATGTAACAAGAAGTCATTCTATCAGAAATGGGGTGAGAGAAGATATCAAAAGCACGTAGGTGGAGGTAATATTCTCTGGTGAGATATTTTTTCTCTTAGTGATATAAATAACTCGATATTTAACTCAAGGATAGCTAGGGATTTAACATCACTTGTAGTTCTAGAGTCAGAACAAACTTTATCACGTACAGTTTATATTTTCTTGATTATTGCAGTATATTTTATTAGCCTATTATTTTATTTATTATTTATAGTATGTTTTAAAAAAAATTTCACCTGTGCTACTGATAACTGTTTTAATGAAATAAAATCTTATAAATTTTATATAAAATATTTTGATAAATATCGTCACAATTTTATAAAAATCACTAAATTTAAATAAATACTCAAACTATAATTTTACTCACTTTAAATCTTAGGTCTCCAATTGGCGGTTTTGCAAATGGAATTCCCAAGAAGCCCAAAACTTTCCGCCCATTTCTGGTGACGAAATACTTACCTCTAAGTTGGCCTTGTCTAGTAGTAGCACGAGGTGATTCTAATATTGAATTTCTTAACAATGCCAAGAAACAAACGCACAACAAGAATTTCATCACCAGAATGACCCAGCGGCCCTTATCGAGACATTAATTTGGTGAGTAAAGTATAGAAATAATTATCATCTTGAATGAGTTGAAATTAGAGACTAATTTAATTGATAATTACATTTTTAATGTTAGAATCATTACGTGCTTCACAATTAGTTCGTAAAAGATTCGAAATATTTGAGAAATAAATCAAACGCATAGATAAGATATAACTATTAGTTTACGCTTTATCTGTTACTTTATAGTAAATATATGTCATTTGGTAATTGAGTTTTAAATACGATCAATTTCTTTGATCCTGTTACGTACTCCTAATAATTAACTTTATGTTAATACCAGTACGTGATAATACAATAAAGTGTGAATGAGGCATGTATTAATACAAATTGGTTCAGGAACTTTAAAGTAAAGTAGAGTTTGGAAATATATTTGAAATAGATAGGTTTTCTTGATATTTTTTAGAATCAAATTGCATGAATATTATAAAACATCTTTCACAGACTTTCAAATATTACTAAATTCGGGTAGTTGGGGTCATATTTTATTATTGCTTTCTATCGAGCACAAGTAATGAAGTATTACGGTGAATGTTGTGTGCGGGGCTTTGTTTGTTCACGCACAGTACATTCATGCTTCTCACAAGATACCTGCTTGAGTGGATGGTTGAGCTGTATCCTAAATGAGAGGAGGCAATCGTCAGCGTCATCTTGAAGCTAACCATACCCTATAGAGTAATGCTTCTCAACATTCTAGCAACAGCGTATCTCCTGCAATATTTTGAAGATTTCGGCACAACACCTGGGGATCTGGTGTGGATGGGAAGAAAGCATTTAATGGGGATCCTATTTTATTTTTAAAAAAAATAATTATACATCAGATACATGTCCATTATTTATTAATTATTTTTTTAAAAGTCCATAAAACAATATAATTAGTGATTCATTTACTTTTCCATTTGTTTTCAAATCCATTTAGACAATAAAAAAATAAATAAATAACTTGTACCTATGGCGGTACAATTTAATACTCTTCTCTATACAAAAGCTTGTTATACGAATAGTAAAAATAAAATACCTAAAAAACGTGCAAATCAACAATAATAAATGTATATTTTGATAATTCGATGTTTATCAGAGAGGAAAAAGTCAATTTTAGAAGTTAATTTTAACTTAATTTGAACTTAATTTTATTCTCAAGTCCTCCTTCGTAATACTAGCTGCTTTGTATTATACATCTATTTATTATATATGCGACAGTTCAAAAAACCTGATCCCTAAGTCTAATGAGGATTTCTTTTTAAAAACATATTTTATGGGACGTTAAATCGATAAACCTTTGTTACACTTCCAACTTATTTGAGTCTCCTGTATATGGATTTCTGACTTAATCAAGTTTGAGATTATCTTCTAAGATATATTTATTAAAACTATCTTGAAGAGCTTCTAAGAGAGGGATTATGTGAACAAAAAATTCTGGATTTCTATATATATATATATATATATATATATATATATATATATATATATATATATATATATATATATAATTACATCAAAAAAAGATTATAAGGTAGGATATGCTGAAACATTCTTCTTCTATATTTACGCACATAGGAAGGCCAACTTTGTTTCAAGGAGTTTACTATATTATTTGGAGTTGAGGCGCTGTATTTTCTCTATGAAGACTTATATTTAACGTGTTGAGCCTATAAAAATGACAGCTAGTAATGCCAATCTCGACCATTATTTATCACAGAACAAGTTTTTTATGCTCTTTTTTCGGCTAGAAGCACTGAAATTTCAGACATCCGTTCAAAGAGACGGGTAAAAATTTTCCCACGAGACAATCTCATAAGGTAGACAAGAGTTTTAAACATACCAACACATTAACAGGAATAAACTTAAATTAGGAGTCCTAACCTTAATCAAGTCAATAACTTTCTCAGCATCTGCTAAAACGTAGGTAAAATGTTCCGGCACGACTTTATCAGCTAATGCTTGGCGGTGGATTATACAATGCGTACATCCGCATTCGGAAGCAGCTGTCATTATTGCTGCTAGCTCTGTCAATATCACTGACGTAGCTTTTATCGCAACTGAGCATAAACCAATATACTTTGACCATTAAATGCCTAGTTTGAGAACGTACACATGAATCGTTAAAAATGAGTTCTGCAGTACAAATTTGATTCAATTGGTTTGCAGAGCAAAAACTCTTCCATAAATTCTTTATGATAATCATATTTTACGAATACATTTAGCTGTGGCACGTTTGTTATGTCCATGCGTTCGTCGTTTTGAAATGCTAAATATGTACAATTTTGAAATTTTAAACACAGTAGTTCCATGATATTGCAACACTTGTCTGCAAATCGTCGTAGTGACTAATGTCCTGTGGATCAGGCTTTCTAATACTAGCCTTTGAAGTACCACGTTCAAACAGAAACTGCTTTATAGTTTATTTTGGAAGCACAACAAAATCACTCACAACATTTAGTGATGTTAACCACAACATGAAAATGTTATATTACTCTGTTTAATCAAACCGTTCTTAATGGTCTCGTTGAAGTAAACGGTTACATCGCTGGATTCAAACTGGAGCCAATGGAGCGGACAAATAGGTGAAGCTTGGCAGCGGCGGGATAGTTGGCGCCCGGTTGGCGGGACAAAGCCTGGTGACGCGTGTCAGCTGAAATATTCACGCGTATCTCCAGTTGGGAAGCACGGCTATAGAGTAATAACAAACGGACTGGATAATACAGTGTAGAAATTGCTATTAAAGGTGGCTTACTGATTGAAATGTATACAGATGACAGATATTCGCTATCTACATCCGATCTACATCTTGTCATTACATTTACTAATGTATAGTGGTTTAATGTAATGATATAACAGCGGAACTCATTATATGTCAGGCACAGCCTTCTATTTCTTCTGGCTAAGATTTTTGTTCTATATTGTATTCTAATTTATGAATTTTGTTGCTATAACTTTGGATAAAATATAAAGATATCTAATGTTGTTGCTGGGTTCATTCTTTTGTTTTTGTTATCTCGATGTTGCATGTCGAGAGTACTTGTTCTTTAAACCTATGGGTTGTGTTATCAGCAATATCAGTTTACATTGAAAACATTTGTATGGAAAACACAACTTAACGGCACGTGATACTAACATTTATATTTCTGCCTATTTTGAATAAAAATTGTTGACACAAAGTCACAAGTAGTGACAATAATGTAAACCACTAAACGGGAAAAGCAGTTAAAAAACGTTGATTAAACTAAAACAAAAATTAATATTAAAATAACTAATGATATTCAAAAGATAAAAACTATTGATATTTAGAAAATTTCATGTTTAAAAGAAAAACAAAAATACAATTGATACTTAGATTTTCAAATCAGCCTAATAATATTGATGAAAATATTTTGCATAAAACAAAACAGATACAATAATATATTTTTCAAGTGTCTAAAACTAAACAAAATAAAATCGTAAAGAATATGTTTCCTTTCACGTCCAATTTACATTCTATAATACATTTTTTTTAAAGAAACTTTAATTTTATGATACTTTAAATTAGAATTAGTAGAGTATTTATGTTATACATATCCCTGTTAGTTACACTTTAAATATATATTTTTCTATAATCCTCAACAGAACACATTAAAGTAGGCCTAATATAAATAAGACAAGTGTATATTACTAGAATTGTTCTGAAATTTTAGATCCTAAAGTTTGAATAGGAATATGGGTTTTGGGTAATTTCTAATGTGACAATATTTATTTTAACTGTTAATAATTCTATCATCCTTCATTACAAGTGATTGACACTCTTCTGCGACACACATTGTTCTGCAACAACAGAATAAACTTCTTCAGTAGTGATATAATACGCCAATATCAGATGGTTTGTATCAACAAAACATTTAATAGTATCAAATTTTAAGTTCCTTTTTAAATAAATTGACTTTATGACATTTTTAAGGCAAAAGGGTAATACTACTCGTTTAAAACATTTTGCCAGAGTGTTGTAGAAGATTAAGTAAAACATAAAGAATATAACTATAGTGTGAAGAATGATTTAAAATGAACAAAAGTAAGTTTTGTAAATTGTTGATTGGACCAAATGAGATAACTACATTATCTCAAGTTAAATAAAGTCTTTAATTCCAAAATAATATAAATTTCCAATTATGTAACCTCAAATTGTTATTATTATTATTATTATATAAAGTGTTGCGAATATACATGAAATATATTATAAACAGTTGTACATTTTTGTTCAAATATAATTATGACAGTAACTAATACAATTTCATATATCTTCAGGACTAATTTAATAAGGAAAACAAAGAGTCAAAGCAATCAAAGATGTTTTTCATTTTTTATTTAGGTTCTAAAGTTTAGGTTTTTTTCAATAACAGAAGTGACTAACTGTTAATTTAGATAAATTATATTTCAGTCAGAAGTACCTCAAAGTCCATTCCTGGGAATACTAAGTTGTTTTACTAAGTTCAAACATGTTTAGGTTTACAAAGGCTTTAAAAGCATGTAATAATATTCGAATCCTTTAATTTACTTAATATTTTCAAACACTAAAACCGTTTACTTAATGTTTTTTTTTAACTTGAAGTAGAAGCTTCCTGCAATATAAATTAAGGTTATTAAACACACACACACACGCACGCGCACACACACACACACTACACACACACACACACACACACACACACACACACACACACACACACACACACACACACACACACACACACACACACACACACACACACACACATATATATATATATATATATATATATATATATATATATATATATATATATATATATATATATATATATATATATATATATATTTAAACTTAGAAGATAAACCCGAAAGAAAAAATTAATTTTTACGTTATATTTTGTTTTGGAAAACTGCTTTTAAGTGCAGATGGGTTTGTATAGCTCTAGATATTTTATACCCATGAGATATTCCTTAATTGAGGATCAAGTATAGAGCTTATTGGCAATTCAGTGTTGAATTTTTTAATACCAAATCAGTTCCCTTCCAATGCAATTACCGGATTAACACGGGCGTAAACTACACTTAGCTGTCTAGAGTAAAATTCTTCTTTGAAACGCAATCCTATATTACAATATATATATATAACTTCTTGGCACGAGAAAATATATTTTAGAGATTTTAAACAAAAAGAAATCGATTTAAATGTGTAATATATTTCAGTAAATGAAACATAAAATCTATTTATTCATGATGTGATATACGGTAATAACTAACATTTCGTAGGCCAACTTAAAATGGGAAACATATTTCTATTAGGAATTGTTATATAGTATTGAAACAGCTCTCCATGATTTAGTTTTTGAGATGATGGCAGGCGTTACTTACAAAAGGGGCTACTTACTCAGAAAATAATATCACTCCTTGTTGAGGTCATATAAATTATTATTAGATGTAAAAGCAATGGTATTTTAAACTGAATGGCAACACTTGTCATACAACACGTAAATGAGAGAAATAAGCATGTTTTATAAGAAGTTAATTAACAATATTCTTGTATTCCGCGGAACATTCTGAGGGAAAATTTCAGTAACTGAAATAGATATAAAATAAGGGATGAAGAAATAAAACTGGTGCACCACTTTTCACAATACAATTATTTATTCAGAACATATGTTAGGCAATTATTAGTGATTCATCTACGGTCAACATAATTGCTTCAACTTCAATATAAAATTATTGGTAAAAGAAAACAAGAGATATTACCATGTCCTGTAGATTTAAAGAAATAACTAGAAAATCTTTACCTGTTATATCAAATTCACTAAAATATAAGACATTATAACAAATAAAGTAAAGGCATATATTTCAAATTCCATATAATTAATTTTCCATATTTATCTACTTAATGTAGGCCTACTTAAAATATTTAAATTTCTGAATTCTTGTAAAAAATTGTAACAAATTAATTGGAAACTAGTTATTTTTTGTAATAAAATAATTGTAGATATAGTATTTAAATAAATTTTATAGATTTTATCAACATTCACAGCTTGTTGTTATAAACCATGATCACTTAATAAAAAATAGGAGGGACGTATTTATTAAATGTCGCAAATTAAATGTTTTATAGATTTTTATTATAAATAGAGCGTATTATGGGGAATATTTCAATTAGACATTACCTGAAAATTATTTTAAGAATAAATACATTACTGTTTGTAAGAAAGTAATGTAATACAGAGTAGCAGGCATAGAATGTTTGGTTTTATCACCTTTATAATTAGTTGAAACTAAACGCCGCCCTCTAGCTATCCTCTTAATTTTACTAATTTGCATCCTTAGGACCCGTTTGTCTAAGTCACTTACTGTTTGCTGTCAGAGAGGATTTTCCCCTGTGATTTGCAATCGAAGCCATTCTCAAGAGTAATATAATTCAGGATAGATTTGTTTGAAATTTCTTACTAATTCATTTTTTAAGCTTCGCTCCAATATATGTCTTACATTTTTGTTTTTTTTCTGTACATCCATATTCTACTTATGTTTTACAGTAAATTGCTCATCTGTTTGGATGTTGCGAATCAGTAACATCATTTTCCAACCATCGTTGAGTAAAATATCAAAACTTATTTGAATGTTTCAGTTAAAGTTCAGTTTCAGTCGCAGATCTTCTTCATGAACTACTTCATTAAGTTACGATCAAACTTATTAAAAAAGCAAGACTTTACTTTGATAATTCAAATACATTTGTACAACAACAGACCGGCGAGAAAGGTTGAAAGACATATGATAGCAGTAGAGTAATTAAAAGCATGAAAGAACATTTGAATGCAATATTGTATAAGAAAAAGAAGAAAACCCTATACAATACTTTTGTAAATAACAGGCAGCGCTGAGTTAAAACTTGAATAAATATAATATGTTAGTAGATATATGATTAATTAAATACATTATTCACTATGATACTCTATTTCAAATAACAGAATCCTACCGTTCATGTTAAAAAGTAACTGTAATAATGCTCATTACTAAAACATCAGGGTAAATTCACACCAATTGCGGTAAGTGCACACTTTTTATACTTCCGAAAGTACAGGATGTCGATGGAAGATTACTTTGTTGGTAGATAATGTAGAATCTTAAGAGCCTCTCCTGAACATTGATGGTTTAAGAAGTAATTGATTAACACAGCAATCCTGTTAAGTTGTTTGTAGCGAACTTTAAAAGGAGTGAATGTTGATTTATCTTTTATCAAAATAATTTGACTAAGAGCATACTTTGTAAAAATCAAAACCTGTTTTTAACTAACGCCTTCTTGATATAACTCAGCAGACGTGTTTCAAACTATTCAAGTGTATTTTTCAATACAGTCACATAAGTAGTTATAGAAAAAAGAGCATATTTTATATATAAAACTTATAGTCTATCCATTTTGGGACGGCGGGTAAAAGATTAAGTCACCGCCCGAGCTCCCTACAATAGCTTGGGTCAGGCGCTCGGAGGCCGGCCCGCGCTAATGAGGCGTAAAAAGCACTCCACTCCAAAATATTATCACATAAAAGTAAGCGTATTTTTTAATTTTTTATTACAGTTTTGATGTCTACGTGTGATTTCATGAAAAACTAGTCCAAACACGACGGAGTTATGTCAATTAGTAAAATTAGTGGTTACAAAAAATTGTATTTGGCCTTATTTAACTTTAACCCACCACTAATTTTACTAATTGACATAACTCCGTCGTGTTTGGACTAGTTTTTCATGAAATCACACGTAGACATCAAAACTGTAATAAAAAATTAAAAATACGCTTACTTTTATGTGATAATATTTTGGAGTGGAGTGCTTTTTACGCCTCATTAGCGCGGGCGGCCGGCCGCCGAGCGCCTGACCCAAGCTATTGTTGGGAGCTCGGGCGGTGACTTAATCTTTTACCCGCCGTCCCAAAATGGATAGACTATAGTAGGCCTACATATATAAATATATATATATATATATGTATATTGTATTATTATTTGTAGTTAGAGCACCAAATAAATATCGGTTTTGAAGACTTTAGATGTCTGAATTGTTTTAAATATTTAACTTATATGTTGATCAAACAAATCGAAATAATATTATCCTAATTACTAAATGAGGAGTATTTGTGTGTCTTCCAACACAGGAGTATGTGTGATTTCTAGTTATATAACACTTTCTTGTAAACCTAGATAAACTAAGCTTTTAATTATGATTACTTTTTTAAGACAACTGGTATTATAATTTAGAATAGATTCACACTTGTTCCGTATTTATTGGTCCTTTGCCTTGTTACATATTACATAATTCTTTTTAACAAACACAATTCCAAATCGAACACTCCTACATTTTATTATTATGGTCATACAGTATAAGAGAATAGCGAAGAATTATTATAAGAATAGTGAGAAACATTTAGCAAATAAAAAAAAATATCTAAAGTTAGACAAATTACAAGAAACAGTACAAATCTTTAATAATTATGTAATATCTCAAACCATTTTTACCCTTAAATATCAAGAATCAAAGCTAGTGATGAGCAGTTGATCATTGACTTAAAATATTAAAAAATGGTCTACCAGCCTTCCACCAATTTACACTTCCAACTAAAAAACCTGTTACATTTGTTAGTTCGCTAAAAACACTTTAAGAGGCACTTTTTTGTAAAAAAATAAATATATTAGTAGGTTAAAAATATACTAGTATTTACCCCTTATAAAATAAAACCTTTGTACTAGAGTCAGTCACGGATATAAATTAATAACCAATAATTTAAGTTTTAGTGTTTTCATTTCAACCTATTTCTATTTATAAATTGATTTGAACAAGTGTCATAAAAAATGAATAGACACAAATAAACTCATATTGTCTTTAACAGTAATTAATGTGAGTTATAGTTAATGGATTAATAAAACTACTCAAGATATCCCAATAACAAGTATCATTACTTAGACTTTCCATATAATCACAACAAATGATCCATCTGGTATTATAAAGAATTAAAACAAATATATGACAACATTAAAATGAAATAAACAATTTTATTATACATGGATTAATGAATGATGTTCAGAAAAACTTACTTACGTAGATTAGAAAAAATGGGAAATTGTTTGAAAAATACTCATATTACAGTCTGATCGTAAAAATACAGCTTTCTTGTATCTTTGATATATTTCATGCAGCGACAACACGCTTAAAAAAAAACTCACCAGAGCCCTGAACGGCTACAAAACCTGAGAAATCGCCGTTATTTTAAGAAAACTGTTACTTTGAGATAATCAATATTTAGGTTTGTAAAATAGAGTTGTTTTGCAATGCGTCAACAAAAAAATATAATGTAAAGTTAGAAAAAACAGAAAAATGTACTCAAAATTACAAAAAAATATTTCACTAGGAAGTAAAATGTAGTAAATTAACAGTTTTCTATTGTTATATTTTTTAAATTTTAGTAGTTTTCATTAATTTAATTTTTTTCTTGAAAGTCATTGTTGCTACTTTTCTAATTATACAAAAAACATTTTTGAAATATATTTATAAAGCATTCAACATTCCATTCCGCTCCCTTTCTTGAAACAAAACAAGTTATAAGTTCTTATTATTTCACAAGTTGACTATACCTTATATATGAATTAATTAATTTAGCAGGCATTTTACTACACTACTACAGAATCTAAAACACAGGACCAGATTAAGGTATCTCTAGTGTGGCAATACTGCCAGATATAGTGTTAATATTATACCACAAACATTCATGAAATACCTTACATATCTATTGTGAAAACGTTTTATCTAACGAATTTGAATTTTTCACTTAATTCTAAGATGGTGCAATTTTAATCAACAGATGCAGATGGCAAATATAGTATAAAGGCTTACTGTAGTAGGTTTTTAGAAATAAATATACTTTTATAGCAGGGATTTGTGAGGGTCTACTAACGTTTACAAATGTATTGAATAGTTTTGAAATAGTGAATAAGTTTGGGGATAAATCCAGCCGGATAAGGAGGTAATATAACGCTCGTACATTAGGTACACATTTTATATTGTTTATATATAAATATTATGTATGGAGTAAATAATTTAATGATAATTTTAAGTTTTAAAAATTAGATTTCACTTCAATCTTTTACTTATGCCTCATAAAATATGATCATTGAAAGATGAGCTCTCGTGTTTTTTCCACAGAGAACATCAGTCTCAACAGGTTTCTTTGTCAACTCAGTGGAGCCAGTATTTGGCAACTCAAGCGACCTTTCCCTGACGTCACACTACCATTAGAAAGGTTAGTTACCGGTTGTGTACATAAAAAAAAGTTTTTAATTACTCCATTTTAATAATGGAACAACAACAACCTCTTGGGCACAGACCGTGTACAAAGTTACGAAAAGTAAAACTTTAATTAATTGAAGTACCATAAGTTTAAAATTAATTAATTGGAAGTATATCTAGGAAAACAACTTCATAGACAGACACGCACACACACACACACACACACACACACTCACACAACACACACACACACACACACACATAAACACACACACACACACACACACATATATATATATATATATATGTGTGTGTGTGTGTGTGTGTGTAGGAAACAGGAATATGGAATAATATCAGGCCATTCACTTTTTACTAGGTTTAAATGGACTAAGTTTAATACTACTGTACAACGGTTCTGATAAAAAACAAAACTTTTGTAGGACGATTTTTGAAAAAAAACAGCTGTTGCAAATTAATTAGTATTATTGAAATTTTAATTATAATAATAGAATGTCATTACACAATTTTAATATCGATTGCGCTTCTGATTTAATGTTGTCAAGTGAGGGATAAGTAATTGTAAATTAATTTTTTCCTAAAAATATAAATTGCATAAAAATAATAAATTTCTTCAATTTATTAACACGTTCAATTCATGTTATTCTTTTTAGAAATTCTGTCATAATAGGTTTATTTAAATATAACATTGATTACTAACTTGAATTTCTAAAAGATGTGTAATTTTTTATACAGACTATATCTTGAAGTATTTTTACAATGTCAGAGTTTAAACTCTAATTGATTGCAAATGAAAATATACTCAATATGCTTAATTAAATTTGTTTCTTTTTTATAATAAAAACGTTTATCTGTATATTTTAGTGATTTACTAATTCCCTGTATTATTTCGGACTCATTGGCTCACCGATATTTGGAAACTCTAATAGGATCTTTACACAACAAAGATTACGTTTTCATTATAAAATAAAATTTTCACTAGAAAGGCATTTATTTCTCGTCTTCAGAAAAATAAACTATAAAAATGCAAATATGACATATGCGCATTATGTAAAAAAATACAAAAATAAACTAAATATTTATTTCTTTGACATTTGTTGCCATTAAAAAGATCTAGGTAGAGGTATGTTATATTTTACGATAGAAATATCAAAAAATGTAAACAACAAAAGTAGCATACAAATATCTCAACCAGGTATTTTTTTTCAACTAACATTTAAACTCATCGTCACGTAAACTATATAAATTAAAATATAAAGTATCTCTTAAAGAAGAGCTAATATATTTTGTTTACTAGTTGATAACCTGAGCTGTTGCATTAGAAAATCAACTATAAATGTAAAACTGTAAAGGTATGAAGCTATAAATACACTGCTGCTAAATAGTGCTTTATAGGCCACCTGGTAAATCCTGGTAACCACTGAACTGGAATTACCCATCTAATGAACAGTACACTGATCAGTCAACTGTATTTAGATTGCTATCTGTAGGGTAATTAATTTAGTCTTTAAAGGTAAAGTCGGTTTGGGTTTTTAGTTATTGATTATTATAAGAGGTGGTAACTCTTTTCACAAATGAAAACACAAAGGTAAAATCTGGTCTGTTAGAGCCTCTATTTTCACTTCCTAATAAAAATTAGCCAGGTATGAGCTCAGCTAGGGTTATCCTGTGGATTAATAATATTAGGTCTGCATTATTGATTTAATTTCTTGACGGAACTCTTGTTTAATATTTGTACCCACAAACCTGCCTTGTACTGGCCGAAGTAGAAGATACGGATGTTTGTAGAACAGTTAGTATTCTGACTTGGGTAGCAGGAGTGGAGCGACTCATGTAGTCACATGTTCGGTAGGTCTTGCTATTTTGTTACGTCATTGTCATTTAGGCCTGGACTATGAAGTGCAACAAAGTGTATTTGCTTATGACTATTTTGAGCGTAATAATAATTTAGTTATGCGAGATATGACAGTATACACACTCGTAACACCAATTTTAGTCGGGTAGAATTATTCTGCTTAAGTTCGATAGAATCATTTTGTATTAACCCTTGTAGGACCAAGGGGGGTGCCTCTCAGGTCAATGGTTTTTAATTTTATCGTTTTTGTATAGAAAACCTTTTCGGAAAATTTATATAAAATTATTTATTTTCAATCTGTAACTGAAGAATCGGTTTCTAGACTTGATACATTTTTTTTACAAAAATTCCTGTCCATAAGAATAAAAAAAGTCCGTTTGGGCCTCTGAGGCCCCTTTGTGTAAGATTGGTAGCACTGGTAGACCTTAGTATTTCCCGCTTGTCATTTCAGTGTGTTTGTGTTTGCCAGCATTGTTGAGGTTGTGTCTGTGTTATTATTTACACCGAAATATGAGTAACTTATATGATCATAACCGTGAAATAGACAGAATATTTGATGAGGAGATGTAGTTTAGTTCATGGTCGTGGAAGATGCTTCATTTGTGTCGGTGCAGCGAGGTCAAAGAAAGTAAAATATGATAAATTAGGGAAGTCAAAGTCTGTTTGTAATAATTTCAATAAACATATTTGTGGAAATCATAGCAACTGTCACCTATGAGAAATGCCAAGCGGGTGGAGCCGATTCTGATTAAATAATTGGTTTAAGGAACTTTTTTATTGACTAAATAACATTTTTATGTTTTCATTATGTAATCAATATTTTTTATTATATTTCATCAAATATTCATATAAGAGTTTAGTCTATAAAACTAACAGAAGTAGATAAAGTAAATAAAGTAAATAAAAGTAAATAATGTAAAGTGATGTTTTTTATAGGCTCAATATATATATATATATATATATATATATATATATATATATATATATATATATTTAACTATTGATTTAATAAAATTAACGTTTTTGTTTGGTGGGCCTGTCAGCCCCTTCCCCCCCCTTGGTCCTTGAAGTAACGGCCTGACCCTTGGGTCCTACAAGGGTTAACAATGATGCATAATTACCCGTCGGGAGCTCCTCGTTAAGTACGAAATCAGAATATATGGAGGGTTCGGCAAGTCATGCTCGATATCCTAGAAGACATTCTGCTGAACTGCGCTTCAGTATTCATTTAGAGTGCCGTATTATGCATATTTATCTAGGACTTCATCCCTTCAAAATGGCCATAGTTCAATAATTACCCTAGAGATTGTATCGATTGGCTAAGTGTTGCTCGAAAATAGGGTAAAATAACAACTGCCCTTGTTGAAATTGTTTATGACTAATGAAGCCTATTAACATTTCAAATGTAAATCAGCAGAGCTAACGTTAATGAACCAATAAATATGCGACACTAATACATGAGAGACCATTACACAATCCAAATGTATCAGTTTGGTGCGGTTTGAGCTGTAGAGTTGTTATTGGTTCATACTTTATCCAAGGCAATAACAGGAATACATTACCTGTAGCCTTGAAACGTTATTAGTAGCTGATTCCTGAATTCATTCTACCTGAACTAAAACAATATGTATCGCTATGGTTTTATGAGTATGGTTTTAGCAAGATGGAGTGAAATTTTACACATAAAAAGTTCAATGATTGAAGTTAGTGGTTCCGTGATTTCTTGGTTTGTTGATATTGCCTAACCTCCTCGCTCTCCAGACTAGTCCATATGTGACTACTTCTTGATGGCTTACCTCAAGTCCCGTGTATAACAGCATAAACCACGTACACTTGAAGAATTGAAGGAAGCAATTCGTGTGGAAGTCATTCTAATTGACTGGTCAATGTTAGAGATAAGGGAAACCAGCTTCAGAGAGCTGTTTGAGAAGTGTCGTCACCTGAGAGATGTTGTTTTTAGGCATTGATTTTGTAAAATGGCAACATAATATTAGTAATATTCTATAAATAGATTTTTTGATGCACAAGTACAAATATATTGTTTTTAAGAGCATCCGTCCATTCTGCCTCATCATATAACTAGGATTAGGCTTGTTATTTCACTTTACGCTTAATCTGTATCCTAGGTTAAGTTGTTATTATGTTACTGAACTCTTCTTTGAGAGGTATACTCTATATATGGATATGTCGATGCCTCTATTCGTTCTTTCTCACTTTGAATATTCAGACGTTACTTTACAGATTTGATAACGCCTTTTACGAGCATCTGCATTTTCAATAGCCCCTATTATTTGTGTTAGTTTATTTCCTTCTATTGTAATTTCCTATTCTATCAACACAAAGTTTTTTCTGTTCGGCTTCGATTTTACCAACATGACTTTGAAATGTGCCACTTTTTAAAATTTCGAAATTCTATCTACTTAATCTTCATCGAAAAAGAGTCTTAACACTATATATTTGCCTAATTTTGTCTATAATTAGGTTTAATTGGAACTAAATAAATAATTTACATTTTCAACAAGCAAAATTTATTTTCTTTTTATGAATATAAAATATATATATACATTTACGTGGCAAAATAATATATAATAGTCAACAATAGTTATCATTTTTACTATCATAATGAGTTTCTAAAGATTTTTTTAATATTTTAGTTAAAATGCCTTAAAAATAACTACGCTAAGGTTCACCTTAACACAAGGCTTACTTTCTACCAAACGTGTACCATAAAAAGACCTTTGATTAGATTCCTGAATGCTCCTGGAGGGAATAAGTTGACATTTTTGTGATATTTTTAACAAGATATTTTGTGCCTTAAACGTCATATCAACTATATTGATAGTAATACCGGTAATAACCGGTAACGACCGGTATCTCCGTCCCTACTCTTAAGGTAGCGACAGTAAAACATCCATTTTTATATATCTCGTCCGCAGAGTAAAATAGTAAAGTATTTAGTACGAAATATCGTTTGAACGGATTATTATCGTTTAAAACTATTTACTAAATATACTGAAACATTATTTTACGAAATGTAAGAAATACCTTAGTAGGGCTACAGCTACAAAAAAAATTTGCATTAGAAAAAAGAATATCTTTTTACATAATCATAGCTCACCAAATGTATTTTTTATAAAATAGCTATTCTTTTTGGAAACTATTTTTATTTGCAGGAAAGATATGATTTAAGCAAATCTCAAATTACAAAAATAAATTTTATTAGTAACGAAAAAAATTTGTATCAGGTTTGTTCCTAATGGCTTTTTTGCAATACCATTTTGCACTTAGTAGAGGCAATAAGACTAATATCTATATAATTTAACTTGAACTATTCAACACAAAAATAAATCGTCAAAATTACATATTGAAATGTTATTGTTTCTGTAAAATATCAAGGTATACGATGAAACACGTTTAATAACCACCGTTCTTGAAGGAAATAACCAGAGAGGGCTGCACCAGCGGCATGAGATCGTCCGCAGTACAGTTGTTTCATCGTACTTGCGCATTAGAAGAATGAGAACAGCCTGAACTTGTTATCAAAGGTACGGCGTATTTTATACATTATAAATTTTATCGTCCTTCAAAGTTAGAGCAAACAGCAATAAAACTTTTATTAGCTACCTAACTTTCTAAAACTTAAACTACTCTAATGCATTTACTTATAAAACTTTCTTTAGTGAAACGACGGAAGGAAAATGTTTTATTCCTGGTTCAACGTAATAAAATGAAATGGTTCTGGATGATTGAAATAAACTAATTCTGGAATAGTTTAGATACACATGCTTTGCGTATACACAAAAAGTTTTATTCCTTTACTACCTAAACTTATTGTAATAATACACACTTTAATTTTTTGAGATTAAACACCTAAAGTATATAAGGTTCGTTTACAGTGACGTATTGGGGAATAGTAGAATATATGTACATAGGCCTAATTGTTTTAAATTTTTATTTTGTTATCTTGAGGAAGAATTCAGGCACGTTTGAAAATTCATCCAGTATATACATGGAATAGATTAAGATCAATTACTGTTTTTATTTCAATTGGTAACATAATTTCATAACTAAAGATGTTTTAAATATTAAAAAAAATAGAAAAATTATAGGTTTTAAAATGACTTTGGCTGTCGATTAGTTAGACAACCTATAAATTATGAAGGAAAAATAAAATGTTGACAGTTTTGGTAACAACGAGGGTGCTGTTGTAACAAGAAATAGTCGTGATACCGTTTCGTTTTAAAGACTAGTGACGATTAATAAAGAGAAATTAGATAGAGAAAATTAGAATTTAAATAGTTTGAATTTGTTGGTTAGTTTAGTAAAACATAGTAGAAATAACCATCGTTGTAGTAAGTACGCTTAAGAATAAAAGTAACGCAAGAAAACGGAATCGAAGAGACAAAATGAATATAATTATTATACAAAACTATTTTGCAAATATTTTAAGGGCTACTAATGTATTAACCAATTTGTTTTGTAAGGAATAAGCCATGAAGGTGAAAGTTTAATGTATATGTTTTTCTAATTGTGCTATAAAAGGTAATTTCAGATAATTAATACCAGATGGACTAAATAAATCGAAGTATAACATTTGGTACATTTATTATACGCCCTTGTTCCGCTTTGCAAGATTTTAACAAAGGAAAAGGTAAGTGAAGATAAATAAATACTAACTAAAGTTAAGAAAATTCTTTTGCAAAACCAAATTAATGCATTACTCTAATTTATCAAATATACAAACATTTATTTCGTCAATAACACAAGACATAATATGGATAATATTATTCAAAGTTAGAATATTACCATGAAACAATAAACAATGTTTTTGATGAAATAATATTTTAAATACGGATAAATGTGTATATTCATATATTCATCACTAAACATGTTTTATATTTAACTTTAGTATGCGTTAATGTTCTATTTAAATAGTTGGTTTTGTTAATAATGATGCGGACCCTGGTGTACTCTGGCATAGGAGACCTTGGCATATAATGTACATTAGGCCTCATTCGCTTATATACTACTCGCTTAGTCAGTGAGAAAATGATCAGATATTATGATAAGTTTGTTAACAATATGTTAATAGCTATGAGTAGTTAAAGTATTTAAACATTTTAATGTCATCACACACACACACACACATACACACAAACACACACACACACACACACACACACACACATATATATATATATATATATATTGTAATTTTACGGGGACTAGACCAAGATATGTAAAACTTATACTTATATATACATACTTAAGAAACGTTATGTATAAAACAGAAGGTATGTTATTAAAGATAGATTTGTGTATATGTACCGATGTGAAAGGCGACAAGCGTAATTTCGAAGGAAGAAATTATAAAGGAGTTAAGGTGTGGTGTAACAAAGGCCTTTGTGACCGCCTCCTGTACGAGTATAATTAGTGTTGCTAACTTGAGCGTGAAGTTTATTAAATGGAAAGGGGATCAAAGTAAATAATTTTCATGGAAGCAATTATGCGGTGTTCCATAAAAGACAACTTCACGGCAGAAAGACAAACAAACGTTTTATAGTTTGTTTGGTGTATACAAATTAAGTTATAATGTATATAATACTATCTTTTCGAGTTTAGAACCATTTTGTAGGTAGTGTCACAAATGTTTAGCCTTATGTATTGCATTGGGTACTTATTTACTAAGCAGGTTTTACTTGTTTAATTAGATTCTATTCCTTAATTACACCCATATGCCTACACCTTTGCTTTCTAAAAATTAAATATTTAGTAATTCACAAATGTATAAAAATAATAATTTATGCTCCCCAAACAATTTTCAATTACAGACTTAATAAATAAATATATAAATTATCATTTTAAAAATAGCCTTTATATTTAATTATTGTGGAAAGATAAATGTAGTAGATTACTGCTTAGTACATGATTTTTCAAAACACTAAACAAAAATCAAAATTAGTTTTTCGATTCGATAGGCGCTTGCTAATAGGTAAATTGGTATCATAGGAAATCAATTAGGATTTGGCTTATTATTATGTTATAAATAGTAATAATAGTACTACAATAATGTTAATAAAAATAAAAATATACTAATGTTATAAAAACTACTGACGCCAACGACAGTAGGAATAATAACAAAACAACAACGTTACCGTGATGATGATGATGGTTATGATGATGATGATGATGTTGATAATGATAACGATGATGATGTTGATAATATTAATCAAAATAATAATAATAATAATAATAATAATAATGACAGTAATAGTAATAAATAAATATTAGGGTTTCATCTTAACTAAGTTCAGTAGCATACAGTTTCAATAATTTCGTTATGCGTAAACCACTCAGTAAAATTAAGTGGATAAAACAGTGTTATTTCTCTAACATAGCTACAAACGTCAACCAACAAAGTTATACATAAATTCCAGCAAGAATACTCCTATCTATTATGTTTTAATGATTACCAAATAAATCTGCAATTGTGAATTGTGTGTGCTAACTTTACCTTGTAAAATATATTAAACACATAAAATAATAAAAACATCCTACAGCTAGAATATTTTATTATGCGCAAAAACAAACTCCAAAACTCATTACAGGTAGATTTATTTTGTAAAAATGAAAACGTTTATAAGTATTTTATTTTAGCGCTGGGGAGCTTAATTTCTCATCAGACTCAAGCTATTCAAACATTACAATTATAAGTGATGCGTCTGTTTCAGCTGATTGTTTTATTACATCTATTTGACTAATTCCTGAACTTCTGTTTTCTTATACTCAATAAGAGTTTATGTTTTTCCCATTTAAAATTAACTGATTTCAATATTCTTTGACTCAATAACAAAGAGGTGTATTTATTAAATTATGTTTAAAACTGTCCCCTGTTATATTTATGATTATGTTCATTCAATCCAATTAGTTGTATGAAAAAATCATAGAATTATTAATTTGTTTTCTATTAACTATTGAGATTGAGATACACAACTTTAATAATATGACTACTAAGATATATTTATCAAAATAAGGTTACAATCCTAAACCGAAAATAACTGAGTTATACATTTTTTGTAATAGTCAGCTGGTAAAATATAATCGTGCTAATTAACTACCAGGTTTTAGCTATCCTTTTACAATGCTTAAAAATTAGGTACTTAAGAAATAAAATAAACTCATGTGACAATTCTGTTGAATTTATTATATTTTTAATAACAAAGTATGAAAGAAAACCAATATTTATCAACAAAATTAATTAAAAGTAGGTTGCAATGACCTAATTGACTATTGAAATAAAACTCTAACTGAAGAATAGGTATATAGGCCAAATTGCCTAGAATTACCAAAATTGCCTAGAATTGTAACTAATTAAAACAAAAAATAGTAAATTTGGACCAAAGAACTGAAAGCATGCTTTCAGGTACTAGGCCTTTCATTATTATACTTTAATTTGATAGATTGTAACTGTTAAAATGGAAAAATAATCTAAAATTAATAGGCTCAAAATAAACTCTAAAAGTGTAAAGCTGAATTGGGATGGTTAAATTCGCGAGAACAAGGTTATTTTATAAACCAATTATAGCAGGAGCATAAAAAAAGCTGAAATTGAGAACATCTTCTAAACTATGACATTGACCTAAATCAATTTTGATAAATATAAATAAATAAATTGTTGAAACAAAATTTGAAATTCAAATTCAGACATCATGTAAAATTAAAGGCTCTTATAAAAAAGTTAAAGAAAATACAAATATAAAGGAGTCAAGATTAAAAGATAACAGGATAAAAGATAACTCGTTGCCAGGACGGCAAGCCTAGCATTGGTTGTTTCACACAGCGGAGTTTACTCAAGGAATGTGAACACTTTTCCAAAGAAAGAATGAGTGGGAAGCTTTACTTTTACCAAAGGACATCCTACTGGTCTGACGTGTTTTTCGTGCTCTCGAAGATATTCGTCCAAATATCCTCTAAAGGGACTAACAAAGGGCAAAAATGTGATGCGGAGGTGATCAGATATTTGAGATATATGATCAAATATCATCCCGACCATTCACATCATCTCGACCAGTAAAATGTATCTAAGATCATCTCATGACCAGTAAACGCCGGACTTAATAAAGTTGTAGAAGTTCCGATCCAATAACAGACTTAAAAACTTAATGAATAAAACAGAAAGATTTACCAACTAACCATCAAGTTTTGAAAATGCTTAACGAGCAATAACTAGATATCTTAATTAACAATTCCCATGAAACTCAATCCTTAGGTTTTGGAAATACTGAAACAGTAATCAAGTGAAAAGAAAACACGCTTCAAATGAAAATAACATAAACTCGAGTATAAAGAGTAGGGACCTACATTTTTATGAATTCGGAGAGTCTTGAGATAAATGTTTAGAATGTAGGACTACTATTCAAAAGCTATCCGTGTAACCACAGACAATGTATGAGTAATTTAGGTATTTTGAAGTCATTCAAGTAATTTGATTTTTATCATGAATACATGAAAACCAATAGCTACAGAGAAAATACTTGAAATAAATTACATATTATGCAAAATATTAAATATTCCCGTTTTACATGTTGTTTATCATATGCACGACATATAAATACATTATAATATAATATTTTTTCTTCAAAAAAGGTGCCGCCATATTGTAAGTTTTCAGATTTTCAAAAGACATCTTAAAATAGAAACTTACTACTATTTCCAAAATAATAATTCTGTCAACGTAAAGCGTAGTGAACTTACACGTTCAGAATAATGTATGGGTAACCTGATTTACATTTGTACTGCCTTAGATGGGCTGGTGATGATGGCAACTTTATGTCTAAAACTTGCATCTTTAACTGGGTCAAAATATGATCCCCTATTCCCAGACTTTCCAGATCCTTGTATCTGTGCTGAATTGAGAGTTATTTGCCTGTGGTCATCCCTGGACTTTATATAAAGAACCAACAAATTTTTCCAATTATGTTACTTATCAATATATTTACAAAACTATTTTTTTTCAACCTAAAGTAAATAGTTTTTTGTATCTCTAGGATATAATTGTAATATTTACTTGAAATTTCACAACGATTTTAATTAAGTTTTAAAAGCTGATTTACTGTTGGTTGGATACAATATAAAACATTATTTTATTTTGTTACCACAGAACGAGTGGGAATAATTATTAACGCTTTTTGAGTATTAAAATTTAATAGTATTTCAACACAAAAATAAATAATGTCTTTATCTTGAAATGCTATGAAAATTTATAAAATTTTTACAAGAGCTTTAACATTCTTTAAATATTTGTCATTGTTAACTTGAATAATCACAATTACTTCAACATCCAGTCTTCCTTCAGTCGCCAGTGATTGAAACACTATACTATTTTAATCGGCATAGTCGTCATATACTATTTTAATTATTTTATTTTAAAATATTTTAAATTCGAGTTCTCATACAGTTATTTTACGAGCATTGGTCATAAGACCGACGACAGATATTTTTAGCTTCACATCTAGGCTAAGGTTGGAGCCTAGACATGGGTTGACTTCTTCAGTTCTCCGGGATCCGTTTACGCAAAGCTCTCTCTGACACTTTTTCTCCTGGTTGTTTCCTAATTCTACTTTGTCCAAGCCTCCCTTCTACATCTGCTGAGCTGCAGTTGGTTTATTTCTACTGTTGGTTACGCTAGATTCCTAAACGTGTGCTGCAACGTGCCTAGCTTACAACCTTTGTAGCTGTAACGCTACGATAATCGTCGGTTTTACACTGTCTTTATATAGGCTACTCACACCTTTAAACTTATATTTCGTTAAGCAGCAAATTTCGTTTTAACAAATTTGTACTGTAGTAGAAATTTTACGACAAACCTCCTTTTATTTATTGTCCATTGATATTGCAACAGTCCACCATTACCACTTTTTCTGGTTTTAGGTGAAATATGAACAAATTATTAATTACAATTTATATTTATATTTTGTATAACTTATTATTACTTCAAAATAATTACATCGTCACAGAACTATCGTATTTTATTAGTTTCAATGTTTAGCACTTGGTGATTTATTTGTAGGTTTTATATTATATTTGAATTTTAAAAATAATTAAAAGTTAATTTTACTTTAAAACGGAATAATGAAAAACAATACTAATGCAATGTCCTACTCAGTTATGATATTGTATTGTATTTTATTTTCCTATGTCCAAATTAAAAAATATTTTGTTATAATATAAAAAAATGTATCATATAACTATTTTTAAAATATAACAACATAATAAATTAGTTTCCTATCCACAGAAAATCTATTAAATAAGTCATCGTTATTATTTAATGTCCGTAACGGTTTAAAGTATCAATCAATATTTATTTCAAATTTTAAAATATTTAGCTTTCATTAATTTATTTCAAATATTATTTTCATTGAAAATTTTACATTTGGTGTTTTGTGGGATAATTTCTTGAATTGACCAGACCTGTTTTTACATATGGTCAACTTTATGCTGCACTAAGTCGAGTAAAATCCAAGATGGATTAAAAATACATATTGAAAAAACGGTTGATCAAAAAAATCTACTTGAAAACGCATTCACAAAAAATATAGTGAATAAGGAAATTTTGCTATAAATAAATTCAATTATGCGAGTATTAAATTTAATTTGTAATAAAAAATAAAATTAAGACACAAACGTTTACAATCTGATTCAATGTGCATAGGGGCATTTTCCCCTTGTCCATATATATAATTTCGTAAGCCAAATTTTGAGAAGCAAATTGTGGGAGCTTGGAAGGTCGTACAGAGCTGAGAGATGATTCAAATTAAAGGTATTGAAAAGAAGGAGCCAAGAAAAATATAAATTTGTATCAATTTACAACATTTACAGGGTTTTGAGGAAAGTAAAGTTACCAAAAATCTCCATAAAAATACATTGCAATGAAAACAGCTGAGTATGATTTGTAAACAAATATATTTGGATTCGGAAAATCGACTTCATGTTATACTAGAACATTCCTAAACATATGCTAAGGCTATTTTCATGATTATTTTTTATGTGTATCGGAGAGTTGTTTGTTATTTTTAGTTGGGTAAAAATTCAGTGCGCAATAATAAGTTGTGCTACGCTGACTGCTGCCGCGAAGTGATACAGTGACGTCACTACTGCAGTGACGTCACATTATCTCTATTCTTACAGATGACTTAATACGTATATTTAAATATACCTTTAGAGTGTCCAGCCAGGATAGATTTTGTTGTAATTTTATACAACATTACCAAATGGTTAAATTTATAAAATTATAATCAAAAATATTCTGACTATATATTTCATACATATATTTCAATATAGGTATATAAAATTAACCTTCCATGACAATAACAAAAATAATAGTTATCAATATATTTTCAAGACATGAATTTTATTCATTTTATAAGTGTGAGTGCGTAATCCATTGCGGGTGCGTAATCTGCATATTTACCAATGTTTAAATTCCTAAAACAACAATTACAGTTGTGGCGTCATTGTATCATCCCGCGGAAGCAGGCAGCGTACACAACTTACTACTGCGCACTGAATATCTTACCCAAGAACAAATTAAGAAAAAATAACTTTCTGACATAAAAAATAAATAAAAATATCCTTAGGACATATGTAGGAATGATCCATACTAATATCTAGCCGAGTTTACGAATCCAAACATTTACCAAATATTTTAACAGTATTGAAGGTTATATGTATAGATTATTGCTAATAACCTTTATAGGTTTTTTGTTTAAACAATATTAAAGGTTATATGTAGCCTATATGTGTTTGCTAATAAGCTTCGAAGTTTTTGTGTTTAATCAGTGTTTAAAGGTATGTGTACAGGTTTTTGCTAATAGCCTTTATAGTTTTTGGGTGTAAACAGGTATGAACGCCCTGAATCTTGAAGTCTATTTTGGTTATTTTACTTACTCACGTATTGCAAGCGGAAGGAACTTACATTAAAGAAAACGAAGATGTAAAAATTGTTTATAAGTCTGTTTTATAAATATTTTTTTTGTGCAAACACGTTCGTATTACAAATCGTTTTAACAACTAAAACTTAAACTTATTTATTCACGGTTTTGTATTTTAGAATGCAATAAGTACAATACGAATATAGGTCAACCTCGTACGAAGGACGGGTACTACACTAGGTATTAGTAATCTAAACTATCGCTAATGTAGATTGTAGTCGTTAAAATGCACGCTGTCACTAAGAGAGAGAGAGAGGGAGTGAGGGGGAGAGAGCGCAATTGAGGTTGAATAAAGATGAAGGAAACTGATTAATGACCTGAACACTGATAAAATCAGACAGGGAATAGAGGACCCTCCATCAAGGGTGCCTAGAACTATGGTATTTCTTTATTAATACTTCTTTTCGTCTAATAGTGACAGATCAACTTTTATGTCTTTCTCCTATAGATTTGCGTTCATGTATATTATTCGTAATGTCTGGCATTAACAAGTGTACATTTAAAAAAGGAATTATCGACTCCATTACTTTTACAGCAATTATTCTCTCTCTAGTAAGCAAGTAAGCCCTTACGTATTCACTTAGTTGAGTATCATTTAATTATAAATGAATTTAGTTACAGCATTGTATTATATAGAAAATACTGTATTAACATCAAATATCAACTACAAAAAAAAAAATTAATTTGAACTTGAGTAGATGAAAAGTATTTTATTAATGATTGAAGTATTAAACCAAATATATATATATATATATATATATATATATATATATATATATATATATATATATACAAGGATAGTGTGAACTAAAGTAGGAATCGAAAAGTGAATTATCAACAAGTAGCATCCACCACGAGTTTTAAAAAATATATTTAAACTTCAGTGGCTGAATAAAAGTTTAACGAATGAAATTTTGAACAGATATATAAATAAATATACATAGGGAGAGCGTGAACTAGTAGTAGGAATTATAAAAAAAAAGGGCGGAACGTATTCATTTATCTTGTTCTGGTAACATACTGGGAGGGATTGGTTTCATATAGTCCTGACTGATCTTGTTTGTGTTGGTTTAAAAGGGTAAGGATTGTTTTCCATGAAAAACGTCATTATCTACAATAGAAACTTCTACATCAACCTCATAAACACTTTTTCATTAGAAATCATTTATTGCTAGAGCTTGCCACTGCTTAAATTGAATTATCATTTTATTTGCATAATAATAACCACACTTTTGCCTGGTATTTAGAAATTCTAAAGCTAGAAAACACAAAGAATAACATAACAAAGCATACATTTATTTAACACATATGGTTTACAAAAAAATAAATGTAGTTTACATAAAATAATATAATTGATGTCGTTGGGTAAAATGTACTACACATTCTAGGGTTTAGGCGTTGCAGGTAAGTAGCCTTTGAGACACTTTACACAGACGATGACTGCTGCAGTCCCTATCGCTGCCCCAATTGCAAATCCTACAAGAAAATCCTTCGTCTCCTGCTTCATCTTGGCACCTCCGACTTCAGTTACTTCAAGTTACTCAAGTATTACTTTTCTTGTTTACTGGAAGTTCGATGCTTCCCTTGTAGAATATTTCACAAATGATTATTGGTAACTATGGTTTTAGTTAACAAATAAGTTTAGTATTTTTTATTGTTGAAGTAATGTTTAACTTAAAAAACTTTTTTTATAATTCCTACTTTATATGTTACAAAATAGTTTTTCTTAATAACATTTTATAAGTGAAATTCATACCAATAAAAAAACAATTATTTATCTATTTAACTTATGAAACGACCACTGCTTACTGATGTATCTCAACAGACGTTTTTACAATGGAATATTCTCTGTCTCGTGTGGACTAAGCCTAAGAATAAATGTCGAGTGGCAGAAGCTTATATTACTATTGTCACTGACACACGAGAAGAGCTCTGGCCCAAGGAGAGTCAAAACTATAAGGCCATTCTCAAAAACATTTTATACCACAAAACTTCAGATTTACCTAAAATTACAATGTCGAAATGTGATCTTTTTAAACTTCTTTTGTGAGTCCCTTCTTATTAAAATTAATAGTTGTACCTAAAAATATAAATACCTATAATATTTACTAAAATATAACTACTAAAAGGCTACCGTATCGTTAGAATTTGTTTGTACGTCGGGAATACATTGACACTGCATGCGCAGAACTGAAAACCTACCATAACTCGTTTCTATACCAGCGCTCTTCTTTTGTGCCGGTGACAATACTAGGAGACCAATTTGTGCAAGGAAACGTAGTCCTTAACCTCCCCAGGATAAAGCCTCAAACTTGACATCAACAACTTGTGCGCGTCATAGCTTATTGGATATATAATTATATATCTACAAAAACAATATGCTGTGTATATGTGTGTGTGTGTGTGTGTATCATGTATGCATATCTTGAAGTATACTTACATTCACATATCTTTACGGATGAGAAAGTCAAATGAACACCAGGTGAGCATACCTGAAATATGTTTTTTTTTTTGTTAACCATAAGATAAATTAAACCATAAAAGTTATATTATTTGTAAATTTTAAAAGAATTCAAAAACTGAATAGACAATAACTGAATAGACGTTTAGTAAATAAAGTTTTAAATGCATTATCATGATTTACAAATAACTGGATGGAAATACAATTTTTAAATTCTGGTTTCATCTCTTGGCTGAAAGCCAGAAAGGGATATTAAATTGGCTGATGTTCAAGGAAACCAAAATCAAGTTGACGTCTTCTGAATGTAGCTATATGTGAGTGCATTACACTACTGACGATATTTTACAATGCATACTCAAGTCCATGTCACGAGCTAATTTTGCCCAAAAATCATAACTGAGTACAAGAGACCAAAGTCGTTTAGAAACAATAAAGACGCTAAAATATGTAATTGTTGAAATAAAGTGTATTTCCTTATAGCACAATTAATAAATTAAAGCATCTTTCTCGTATAGTTTACACTATAAAATTTATCTAATGAATGCTTTTTACTTTCCAATTGGATCTCAGCAACATTGTTACCAACACCGATAGTTACCAACATAACTTACCTAAATCCAAACTTATTCAGCAAGAATACTGAGGTAATATGTTCCACACCTTTTGTTTTTTATAGTGTAAAATGGACAAATAAATGTTAAAATGATGTTTAAATGTTTTTTAAAAATATGTTTTAATGTAATCATCATTGAATCAAAAAAGAAACATACAATAATTACTGAGCTTCTAGTAAATATAACATCAAGTTGTTAAACATCAAGCATTTTTGGATTTCAAAAAGATTTGCCTCTAGCATTTATGTCAACAAAACAAAATCTGTTCTCTGGTTATCTTTAATGCACGATACAGATGAATAGACCCAGCCAAAAACAAACTTGTTACTATTGTGAATAATAAACAAATAAAGCGTGGTTTGCCTCTGGCGGTAGAATATGCAAGCCCTGCTGTCAAATTAGCTGAAAAGTAGCTTAGATTGATTACAAAGAGGTGAGTAGAAGGTTTTAAGAAGCTTAACGTCTGTATGGGAATAGCCCCTTCTGTATGGGAATAGCATCTTCTGTATGGAAATAGCACCTTCTGTATGGGAATAGCCCCTTCTGTATGGTAATAGCCCCTTCTGTTTGAGAATAGCACCTTCTGTATGGGAATAGCCCCTTCTGTATGGGAATAGCCCCTTCTGTATGGGATGGGAATAGCCCCTTCTGTATGGGAATAGCCCCTTCTGTATGGGATGGGAATAGCCCCTTCTGTATGGGAATAGCCCCTTCTGTATGGTATGGGAATAGCCCCTTCTGTATGTGAATGACCCCTTCTGTATGGGAATAGCCCCTTCTGTATGGGATGGGAATAGCCCCTTCTGTATGGTATGGGAATAGCCCCTTCTGTATGGGAATAGCACCTTCTGTATGGGAATAGCACCTTCTGTATTGGAATAGCCCCTTCTGTAGTTTCCCAGTGAGGTAGAATGTTAATTCAAAGCTGGCTTAGTTTAGGTTAATAAACAATAAGCACTATAGATTCATAAAGCTTTATTATCTTTTTTTACTACTAATAATATATCTAATATTATTCTTACCGTAAATAAATCATTTCTGAAAGCAACGCAATGCAAAAGTATACATTAAAGCCAAGATCCGCACAATCCACCGGGCTGTAACCTAACACACTCAAATTTATAAACAACCTAATATCCTTGGATCTGAGGCTTTTCAACCAATAAAGGTAACATTTCAATTAAATATTAAACCATGATTCTCTCTGAAGAACCGAAAGGATATCTACTAGTTGCCGTCAGCATGAATGATAAACCCACCTCTCCGCCCTCTTGTGTATGATGTGAAGTCCAAGTAGATGTGAAGAAGAGAAGTATGTCCATGCGACCACTTCGTTCATCCATTCAACACGGGTCACATTATTGTTAATCAGAAGCAATCCTATAATCACGTTATTAATGGCAGTTTCAGAGCATTCTAAACTAATCTAAACCTTCGAATCAAAGGGGCAGTCCGTAGCTCGTTTGTGTACAAAAAAAAAAAAAATAATTTTAAAAATATTTTAAAGTAATAAAACTTTAAACCTTACTTACAAGTCAATCAACATTAATTAAAATTAAAAAAAATCACATCTTTTATAAATGATACGAACAACGTTAGGTCAATTGCATTCTCATTTTTGTAAATTTACTGATTTAATAAAATGAAAACGTATAGAAAAATTAAATTTTCAATACATATATATATATATATATATATATATATATATATATATATATATATATATATATATATGTATATTGGCATTCACTTGGACCTACTTTTAAAACATTACAAGTCTTTACTCTTTTAAAATAATTGAATTTTTAAAAATATGTTCCACCTTATTATTACATTTTGAACAGTAGTTTATTAAAACTTTAAACAAGCCTCTATCACAAAAATCAATACTAACTATTTCAGCCCCCATGCCGATCTCTCATCTGCCATAGCTGAGGAAAGGCAGACATACCAGACCACCAGGTTTCTTATCTACATACGCATTTAATTGGTTAAGTACTTATCATCGTCTTCTACCTAGCGTTGTCTTAAAATATTTTTAGAAACAAAAATGTCTTTTAAACTAGGCCGATCTTACATTAGTTAAAATAAAACAAATATGTATGCAAAATTCTGAATTGAAAGCTACAAAAATTTAATAGACATTTTAAAAGGGCAAACATATTTTTCTTTTTTTTCTTATTTATTCAATTTACTCTGAATATGGTAGCATTCTAATCAAAATGTAGGCCAACGTAAGGGTTTAAATAATAAATTTTCCTTCTATCTACGATATATTATTTATTTCAATTTAAATAAACGCTACAGTTGCTACAAGTTATATTGGAAGAATATTTTTTTACAAACGAACGATAAATATGTACAAAAACATATGACTGTATATACAAACATACAGATTTGTTTTGTGTTGATTGTTTATTTTAAGTGGATGCACAAAAACATATGACTGTATATACAACCATAGAGATTTGTTTTGTGTTGATTGTTTATTTTAAGTCGACCTCATTTTACAACTTGTGATAAAATAAACTTATCCTGAAGCCTTTGGGTAATGATGCCACTAAAATTAAAATAGATTGTACAGTCAATATTGTTTGAAAACTTTTTAAACATTCTAACCGTTTACATTGTCTGTTACAGCTGGAATTAGTAGGCATAAATTGCTATGGAACGTCAAATTATACTAGGTTTAATCGTAGGTTTATTGACAGTTTTTTAATTACCGACACGGAATAATTTTCTAACAATAATTGTCTGCATTTATCTATAATTATTGTATAATTGGTAGCTCGTTTATCTAATCGATGTTAGCGTTGATCAGCCCAGTCAGGTTAATATGCCAATTGGCCTTTTGTAAACGTACAGTTGATTGACACCCTCCCACTCTTATACCCTAGAAAAAAGGTCATACTGTACTTGCTTGCCAGCTTTAGTATCCCTGGTATACAAAACACATGCAATTTTCCCGTTCTAATTTCAACTAAACAGTTTTGTAATTTATTGCTTTACTTTAAGTATCGAAGGACTGTGACCACTTGATTCCAACAGACGCATTACGTCTGATTTACAAGAAAAAGGAACATTAAATTGATAACAATATTACTTATTCTGTTTATTTGTACTATGTCAGATAATTTATTGTTTATGTAATATTACTATGGTTATATGTTAGACCATCGTCTGATACAAACATTCTTTTACATAAAATTGCTCATAAACATTTCTAAATAACAATTTTTTTTTTGGATAACAAATAATTAGAAAATAAAAGCTAATAAAGGAAAATTCCGTAATTTTTTATTACAAGTATTTTATTAGGTGTGTGTGTGTTGTGTGTGTGTGTGTGTGTGTGTTATCACTTTTTTGAAAAAGTGTAAACGTCATACACTTGAGTACATTTTTCTCCCTTTTCTAACATCAAAATATTTTTATTTTTTTACGCGTTTCGGAATAAGTACGACTGTTCATTATTATATTTTCCTTCTTTAATTTTAATTTTTAAAGTACCCTATTATATAAATTAATTAACCGCATTCTTTTATTAGCAAAATATAAAATTTTCATTTTATTCTTCATTTCTTTGGTGTATGGCTCTTTTCAAACAAATTTGTAACATTTGATACGTGTAGCTTTAAACGTTAATTTATATTCTACAAGTGCATACAAGCCCCGTTTGGTTTGAGTTTATCACATCATTGAATATTGAAATTACGCTTTAATATTACCACCTTTTCGTGGTAAGATAACCCAAATATTTTTGCAAAATAGCTAATATTAAACGACATAAACAAGGTTGGTAATAGACGTAATAGATAACTATATTTCATTAAATTTAGTCACAAGAACTTATTGTTTTAGGAGTAGTAAAATTTAGTTTACAATTTATTTAAAGAGTAATTACAAAATCAAATAAATATAACAAACAGAATGTATCTTGAGAACTCTATTTTATTTCGACAATAAGTAGTTTATTTTTTAGAAATGGTTGGAGGCTAATCACCATACACAATTTTTATTCCATTGAGAAAAATTTAATTTATAAAGTGAATATTTTTAGCTATACCGTAAATATAATTAATATCTTTTATACAATCTTCTTTCGAAAGAGGTAGAATAATTAATGTATGCATCACAAAGTTAAAAGTTGCTCTTACGTGCTTCAGTGTAAAAGGAATCTTAAGTCATGTATCTATCTGTATTTTTAGGTTTTCTATACCTATTAAATTTTAAATTGTTATAATTTCTAGTGACCCGAACATCTAGAGTTGGTAATCTCCCATTAATTCCATTTCTACGGTGAAAGTCATGTTTTTGGGAAATCCATTAGGTTCTGTGCAAAAATCTTGTATGTGTGTTTTTTTATTAAATACACCGAATATCATCAATATAACGTAGCCATACCTTAGGAAAATAGGCCAGCTTCTCTTTATCTTTAATTTCTAAATATCGCCTTATAAGATAGCGAAGGAACTTTATAATGGATTAGGTTTATAGTTTTAAAGTTATAAGAAAATTATAGTTTTAAAATTGTGAGTTGTGATAGATCTTGAGTTTATAACCTTAACTTACAAACAAGATTGAATATTGTTTTCAAAAGTAAAATATATCACCCCAAAATATATATAATTATCATTGTGAAGCCTAGGCCTATGGCATGAATGGAAGTTTCTGTTAATTGGCCTAATCATGTTCACCTTCTCCACGTTTATGATTTATAAGTTCTTATCAACTATATCAAAAGTAATTTTCTCCATAAAAATGTCTAATACATAAAAGAACCAAATCTATCATAGGCAATTATACCATCGATATCCCTAGATGGTAAACGTTAGCGTCACGCCATGTGTAGATGCTGTAGGCATACTGTTGTTTATAACCTCAGTCAGCTGTCAACCAATAGGTGTTGTTTTAGGACTGAATTGTTTAACCACTGAATAAAAGAAAGTGTTATTATATGAGAAAAATAGCATTGCTTTTCATTGCTTATATTTCGGGCAATTCTAAAAATAAGCTGTGATTGAAAAATATGCAAAGATTCCCAAAACGACAAAAATAGTAAACAATACAAGTCACTTAAAAATCAAGCCTTAGGTACATTTTGAGGATATGTGGGTCTTATTACTTATTTGTTAGTCTAGAGGTCAGTATGGTGTTCAGTATATTGTTTTATATATTCTAATTTTGTAATATGACCCTATGATGATGGTGATATGGTCATCGAAATTTACATAGCGACCTAATGTTAGGTAACTTGTAACATCACTTATTTTTTTATCTATTTTTGTGGTATTAGGGCTGTTTCCAGCATCCTTTATGTAAACCTATAACGTAGTTGGCAAACCAAAATGATAATAACTTTATCCATTCCAAACAATATAACCCAACGTAGTTTTTGTTACAATTGCAATACCATTAGAGGTGACAGCCTGATATGCGGTGGTTTATCAATTACGCAATGTTAATGGTATTTGGTATTGGGTTGGAAACTCTTTGCAAAACAAACTACTTACTCTACATACAAATTTTGTTACAAATTAGATAATTAGGATGGATTTGGTTATGCGTTTGTTAACAGAAGAAAACTTTTAGAAGTTTAAGGGTGTGCAGTTTGCTAATGATATTGCACATTACGAATACTGAATCACTTTGAGCTTGCGTTTCCTTTCCGTTAATAAACAGTAAGTAGTAAATATTTATTTGAAATATTTTTTAGTGCAACTTTTATCTAAACCAAATTGTTTCAAAATATATTGTAAAATGATCGTATCTTGATGCTATATTGTTTCATTAATTAGAAAATGGAATGATTTTAAAATATTTTAATTTTCTGGCATCAGGAACAAGTCTTTTCTATGGGGATATTTTTTATCACCGGATTTTATTTTATTTGCATCTGGTTAGGTATAGATGGAATTTAGATAATCGATAATTACAAAGTTATTATTTACAGCAAGATATTGTAGTTTGTAAAAATGTGTTTAGATATGTTAAGCATAATACTTTGTCGGTAAAGGACGATCTTTCACATAGTAACCAATGTATTCAATTTCCTGTTTGACCGTAAACAAGATATATTATCAGCGTTGACTCATCGCCTACGTTGCTCTACATCCGGTATATTGATGGAATGCTTCTCGTTTAGACCAGGCAAACAAATAAGGTTCTTTCAACTACTATAGTACTGAAACGAAAAACATACAACACGATTCAAATTAATATTACAGATATATTTATTTACCAACACAAAATAAGCTTGAAACTTAACCATCATTATAGTTGTGAAACACTTGCCTGTAATATAAGCACTAAGCCTATATTCCCTTTGATTTAGTGTTTACTTGGGATTACTTTAGTATTATAATTAATAAAATATTGTATTGTGTGCCATTTATTGGTATATATCTAAGAGGTATTTAAAACTCTATATAGTTCAATTAAATATATATGTTACACTACTGTTACCAATATAAGTAAGTTGATAAATACTTTGTGACTCATTTAAATTAAAATATAATTCTAACACTTAGTTGATGTACTTGTTTAATTAATGTTGTACTTTTAATTTTGCCATAGGTAAGTTTTTATTATTAATTTGCTTAATATATGATAGCTTAATATTTGTTTCAATTAAATTTATAAACCTGCTACTATTGTTGAATTATAAAGTAACTTATACTTGAGCATAAATCTTTAGTTAAATCATATTTACAAATAAATTTTAATATAACAGTGGTTTTGTGTGTGTTTTGTTGGCTATTATATATTCTGTATAGCTTATAAGCAACATTCATTGGCATTGGTAAAATGTTTGTATATAAAATCAATATTCCAGAATATTATACATGTAACCTAACACGCAGAAGGTATTAATAACCGACAATATTAGGCATAATGAAATATTGCGATATATTGTAATTTGATGTTAGGTACTTACCATTTGTACAGATTTTGCACCACATATTTTCATCATTACAAACGCTAGGAATGTGATAACGTAAGGTTTAGTAGGTCTTCCAACATGAGGAAACATAAATTGAAAGTTTTCCTTAATTATTTTGAACAGGGAAATGTTTTGACTTATTACAATACACGTCAATTCGATTTGTTCACGAGAGGGCGCTGTTAAACAAGAAATACGGTTAAATGTTCTTTATAAGATCCACGCAATGTGTTCAATTACTGAGTCTCCAAAGCAAGCAGCTCCAAAGCAATCACGAGCCGGAAAGATTTGTTATTTTTATCCATCAGCCATCAGGAGAATGGTCACTAGCCACTGTGCACACTGCAACCACCCAGTATGTGTACAACACCGATCAATGTGTTGTGTAGAGTGTGGCGGCAAGTAAAACAGCTTATTTGAGCTGAAACTAATGCCGATTTTCATTAATCCATCAAGAACATAAGCGAATTGAAAAACTCTTTCACTTGATTGAACACGTGTTCTATAACTAGTCATTCTGTGTTTTTTTGTAAAACAAATATGTTTAACATTTTTTTAAAATACTCTCTTAAACATTGGCATTTCACTATGTTATTGAAATTTATTTCATTGTAATTATTATTTCTGTTTCTGATAGTGGGATTCTGAGATAGAATAATATATTTTCCAAGCGCTAGAGAAGTATGGGATATAACAATGTTTAAAAAAATTAACAAAAAAACACAATTTTTGTAAAATAAAAAAAAAAAATTAGAGTATTGAAATTAACAATACGTACGTAAGCGTGTGACAAAATGTAGACATACAAAAATCTAGGGTTTAATAGGTTTTATAGTTAGTTAAAGATGGGACAAAACGGGAAATAAAAATGCATGTTTAGAACACTTCCCTTTAGTGTGTATCATAGTTAGGCCTAATAAAGTCAGTAAATTAATGAATTCATTTTATTTACAAAAAATACGTACTGTTAAAAGAATATAGAGGATAATATATTTTTGCAGTAAAATTTGCACTAACTTTTGAATGTATATTATTGAATAAAAGCCCCAGTGTTCGACATTTTGTGGAAGACACATTTGAAACTAGTTCTGTTGATATATCGTTACATTAAGATGCCTATTACGATAGCGTATCCTGAAAAATATGTCCTCGTTAGGTAATTTATTCAAGTATCGAAATTCTAAAAAGGAAAATATTGAAAAATATGAACAACACATATATAATTCCACATTTCTATTCTTTTTAACGTTTTTAATTGTGATTGATTGAATACTTAAATATTTTAAAAGTTTCGTCTGATGCAAATGAAGTAAAACCACAGTTGACGACAGTTTTATATAGAACCACAATATTTCTTTTCTTTACATTATCTTTTTATTTAATTGCATTTAGAGTCTACCCTTTGCAATTGGTAATTTTACCTTAGGCTTGATACATCGATACTGTTTATATCAAGTAAGTGACTTCGGCAACTTCATAACTAGAAATTATTAAGGAAATAAGATAATCTAATAAAATAGTCTAGACAAACTACAAAAAACCCAAATTAAAAAATATTTCCAATTTTTTAAAATAATTTTTAATGTCTTCTTTTGTGAAAACCTCATTCAAAATATTTCAATTTAAGCCAGTTTGATGTAAATGTATTAGAAATTGACCAAAATATTACTCTCCTATCCTCAAAGTGATTTCCTTCCGTTTCTTCTTCTTTTATTCAACAGACACTTTTTACGCCCATTTAATGACAAAATTGATCTAATTTGTAGAAGTAACAATGCCATAATTTCAATTTGTTATCAAAAACCTTTTTTAATGTTACAGTCATGTTTGGATGGGCAGGAATTACAGGGGGGACGAGGGGGAGTATTCGGAGGTGGATCCTCCGGAAAAGGGGGAACGTCCGCTCGAGTATCCCATGGAGGTCCCCCCGGGAGTGGAGACAGGTATGTTTTCAAAACCTCATTTCTTTTAATTATAGATAATTTTCCTAAACCTGATATTTATTGTAAGACGAAATTCAAACGAACTTTAGTTGTAGAACTGAAATTTCTATAGAACTGTGACAATTGGTGAGCCCTAGCTTCCCCTCGCAGTGTGTGTGTGAGAGAGACAGAGAGAGATTGAATGTTCACCCACCACCCGTTAAAATTTGAGTAACTCCTAACCTTAAAACGGAGTTTAAGATTATGTTCAACTTAAGAAAAATCCACTTACAGCCACCATCGAGGACTCGGAGTTAATAGACCTGTAAATATAATAGAACGTTTAAGTAAATGTAAAGCCATTAGTGACGTTTGTTTACAAATGCACCTAGTTTGTTTGAATATATATAATTATTTGAAAGGTTAAATTTTCGTCTTACACTAAATGTAACAGGTTTAGGAAAATTATCTATTATTAATAGAAATGAGGTTTTGAAAAACATACCTGTCTCCACTCCCGGGGGGACCTCCATGGCTCTTCCGGAGGATCCCCCTTCTCCGGAGGATCTACCCTCGGATCCTCCCCTTCATCCCCCCTGCACTTCCTGCACATCCAAACATGAATGTAACATTAAAAAGGTTTTTATTAGCACATTTTAATTAAAGCATTGCTACTTCTACAAATTGGTGTAATTTTGTCAATAAATGGATGTGAAAAGTGTCTGTTGAATAAAAGAAGAAGATACGGAAGGAAACCGCTTTGAGGATAGGAGAGTAATATTTTGGTCAATTTCTAATAAATTTACATCAAACTGGCTTAAACTGAAATAATTGGAATGACGTTTTCACAAAAGAAGTCATCGAGAATTATTTTTAAAAAAAGGAAATATTTTTTAATTTGTGTTTTTAGTAGTTTGTCTAGACTATTTCCAGTTTTGAAGTCACTGCTTTATATAAACAGTTTCGATGTATGTAGCCTAAGGTAAAATAACCAATTGCAATGGGTAGACTCTGGTTGCAATTGGATAGAAAGATAATGCAGAGAAAAGAAATATTGTGGTTCTATATAAAACTGTCGTCAACTGTGATAGATTTTATTTCAATTGACTACATTTAAATTTTTAAAATATTTAAATATTTATTCAAACACAATTACAAACGTTAAAAAGAATAGAAACGGGGAATTTTATATGTATTGTAATTATTTTTCAATATTTTCCTTTTTTGGAATTTCAATACTTGAATTAATTACCTAACGAGGACATATTTTTCAGGATTTCGTAATAAGCATCTAAAAATAACGATCTATCTTTAACTAACTATCTGTTAGTATGTTAATATGTCAATGTAGACGTAAAAAAGCCTAAGGAACTTAGAAGAAACACTCCATAGAAGTGTGATTTATATTATCATAGATTTCTTATAAATAACTACAGCGTTTCAAATAGCTACAAAATTGCGTTGCAGCTACTGGATAAATTACGAAACCATATAATCAAAATCTGTACAGCAATGGTGTTTATTTGTTTTTATTTATAAATAAAAGTTACTTTAAATAAAGGTTTATCCAATTCGGAATAGATTATTAGCGTTGGGAGTGACCCTGGTAGCAGAAACGTATTTTGTACTCAGTCGTCAATGGAATTTAATTGTTTTGATTAACAACTTTTATAATTATTATATATCTTGATCTAAACGGCCTCTGACCAGTTGGTTATAAGAAGTCATTAGGTGGGCAAAATACAATATCCGCTATTTTTCCGGTCGTTTCTAGGACTGTTATAAATATCTTTCTTTAAGGTGACAATTTCGAAAGCCAGATGTAGTCTCATATTATTTAAAGTGTGCACTTGCATATCTGATGAACGGAGACGAAATATATTAACAAGAACCAAGCTGACGAAACATACAATACTGACTATCGATGACGCATAAGATTCAACATTATATCATGACTTGCAAATAATCCGTGATACAGAAGTTAAGCAATTACAATAGGTTAACCCTTGTTGCAAGGGCTATAAATAAATTACAGCGTTACAAATAGTTAAAAAATGTCGCCATTGCGTTGCAGCTACTGGAAAAAGTACGAAACCATATAATCAAAATCTGTACAACAATGGTGTTTATTTGTTTTTATTTATATATAGAAGTTACTTTAAATAAAGACTTATCCAATTCGAAATAAAATATTAGCATTGCGAGTGACCCTGGTAGCAGAAATAGTCAAATATTTTGACTTATTACAATACACGTCACTTCGATTTGTTCACGAGAGGGCGTTGTTAAACAAGAAATACGGTTAAATGTTCTTTATAAGATGCACGCAATGTGTTCAATTACCTAGTATTTTCCTTAATACCGTATAAGGTAAATGTCGGTCATTAAGAGATAGAACGTTACAAATTTACATTACTCTCTTCCAAACATAAATAAAAGATATTTCGAAACTTATAATTGGAAATTCAATAACGGAGGAATAATAACTTGCATTGCTGTTTAAATTATATTCTTTTGAATTAAAATTACTATTAATATATTTCTATGATATATGTATAAATATATATATATACATATATATATATATATATATATATATATATATATATATATATATATATATATGTATATATATATATATATATATATATATATATGTATATATATATATATATATATATATATATATATATATATATATGTGTGTGTGTGTGTGTGTGTGTGTGTGTGTGTGTATCTATGTGTCTGTGTGTTTCCCATATAAACGCGCTGTTAATAAATATTCTTATATTTGAGTAACCTATGTTGTTATATATATATATATATATATATATATATATATATATGAATCTTCTAGAGCCAAATCGCACTTTCTCCCAATCACCTCATTTTACCGAACAGTCAATAAACATATGCAATTTTATTAAGGAACTTGGAATTAATATTTTGTTTGTTACACACACACACACACACACAGAACAACACGCACACATACAGACACACACACACACACACATACACACATATATATATATATATATATATATATATATTCTTGATATTTAACGTTATCCATTGTTTTTCCGTTGCACTGACTTTATGAAGTTAATATATTACTATGTAAGTAATTTTATCCACCATTAAGTGCAATAATTTTACCTTGAGTGACGAGGCACCTTTCGGTCAATTGACCATTGTCGAATCACTGATGTTTTTCTGTTGTGGATGTTCGGTCTGTGAAGTTGGTGTTTGTTGACGTTACGCGCACTTTTTCTTAATCTGTGTGTATGATATTTCTATATAGTATGTCTTCTGTATATGTTGTTTGTAGATTCATTAGGTTGTTGTGTATGTTTTTATAAATGTGGTATTTTTCTAGTGAGTTTAGTTCTATTGGGTTGTTATTTATTTCCAGTATGGTTAGGTTATTTTCGTAATTTGTTATTTCGTGTTTATGGGATATTAGGTGTGCTGCAACATTTGATACTTTAGAATTTTTGTTTTTGAATGCTCTATAATGTTCTTCAAATCTTATTTTAAATGTTCTGGTTGTTTTTCCTATGTAAAAAGCGTTACAGTTGTTGCATGTGATTTTGTAAATTCCTGATAGGTTATGTTTTTCTGAATTTGTTGTGTGGTTTGTGTTACTAAGATATTTTATTATTTTGTTGTTTGGTTTGTAAGTTGGAGTGTAGTATTCTTTGTTGTATATATTTGTTATTTTTTCTATTTTGTTATTGGTGTATTTATATTTTAGGTAGATTTTTGTATTTTCATTATTTTCGTGTTCCGGTTGTAGTGTTGTGTTGAGGTTAGGCTTTTTTGTGAATTTATTGTATATATTTTTTATAATGTGTTTGTTGTATCCATTTTCTATTGCTATTTTTGTAATGTTATCTAATTCTTCATTTAATTTTTGTTTGTTATCCTGTGTGTATTTTATTGCTTTATTTATCATGTTACTGTAAGTGTTAATTTTGTGTACATATACAGAAGACATACTATATAGAAACATCATACACACAGATTAAGAAAAAGTGCGCGTAACGTCAACAAACACCAACTTCACAGACTGAACATCCACAACAGAAAAACATCAGTGATTCGACAATGGTCAATTGACCGAAAGGTGCCTCATCACTCAAGGTAAAATTATTGCACTTAATGGTGGATAAAATTACTTACATAGTAATATATTAACTTCATATATATGTGTGTGTGTGTGTGTGTGTGTGTGTGTGTGTGTGTATGTATATGTCTGTATAATATTTTTTTCGTCAATACATTGCGGAAAGCTTCAACACCTTTGCTGAACATGTATGAGTAATGATTGTAACCGGCTATGTTTTAAAAACAAAGCTATACATATAATTAAGTCTTTACTTACTTTATTGATACTACTCATTTTCGTTTCCTTGCACCATGAAATATGATTTTCAAGAATCACGTTTAAGTAAAGTCAATACATAGAATAATGCCGTGCTTAGCCTATCTTCTGAGAGATATACAAAAAAGCTATTATTCTGGTTCCTCGGGGATCTGGCGTTCATTTAAGCTCATAATATTCCTAAAGTGTTCTGGTGCTACGATATTTTCCCCTATTTACAGGCATTCGTATAGTTTTAAAAATGTCGTATATTCGATTTTGGATATTAAATATACTGGGTAATAAATATAATTGCCATTTATATGAGTTAAAGCTAAAGACCATTCTCCTAATGTTTTATCGTAATTTTGTAGCTAATTTCTTTACTCAAACTAATGCATTGCATATAATTGTAAGGCATTATATTAGAGTGTGTTGCACTACACTAATAATGTTATTTAAACAGTCCTTTGCCATTGTTTTCGAAATATGCAATAAACTAAAACTTAAATGTTTACTATTAATTTGTAAAACTTGTTAGCAACTGGTAAATGATTCGTACTTTATTATTATGTCGTTAAAATACACATATTTGAAACCTTTTTTTTACAGAATCATTTCAGTCTAATTATCAAAGTAATGCGTTACAGATTGTAATCCTCGAACACAAATAAGATAGTTGGGAGTATATAACCTTACCTTATTGATTGCTAGTGATTGGCACTTCTGTTTCTTAGCTAGTGATTAGCCATTTTGCGACTTTGTTATCGATTGGCACATTTTTTCTTTACTAGTGATTGACAAATTTTTCCGTTGTTAGTGATTACCATATTTATACAATATTTAGAGTTTGGCACACGTGTTTCTTGTTAGTGGTTGACATATTTATTTTGTTGTAGGTGATAGGCCTATTGTTATTTGTTTAGTTGATATTTACTGTCTTTTTTGTTTCACGGTTAATTTTAGGCATATTAATTTCGTTGTTAGTGATTGGAATATTTGATTTGTTGTTAAATAGTTAGCGAGGTCAAAGAGAGTTTTATCTATCTTTCTGTACTATTATGTAAATTTTAACAAAAATACAGTTTTATTTAGTTTATTTGTTTGCTCTCTTATCTTTTTAATATATCCTAATATATAATGCAGATATAAAATTAGTTATCTAATACAAATGAAAAGGGAAGTTTAATTTTTGTGTAAGAAAGTAGGCCAATGTAAGAATCAGAACATAGACTATTGTTTTGATAAGATGAACAGAAAAAAAACCAAGAACGTTATATCATTAATATATTTCAGAATTTGTATCAGAAGAAAGGAAACAGTGTCAATTGTTGGAAGTTCTTTGCAGAAATTAGTACTCTAAATTTTTATTATTGTTCTTGCTGTAAGTGTGCCAAAGCGTGATTTTGTTTGACTGTTTGAAATGTATATTATATTCAATGCTCCAGATTGTAAAGTTTTCGCTGTTGTATGCAAAATCTGTGTGGCACAAGGGTTACCGTGACTTCATGTATTCCTGTCTCGTGTTAGGTTCTGTTGCTCCCTATATTTTTTTCTTGTGATAAATATTTAAATTACTTTTTCTAACTGAGTCCGTATACCAGTCAACTTATTACCAGTGCCGTATACCAGTGATAACTTATTTTGTGATGTGACGCAGAAGGTTAGCAGCACATATTTTTGTTCTTTTCGAATGCCGCATAAATGTTTCTATGTATATGAAACCTAAAGATGCGAAACCGAATGAAACGTTGTAAATATTTCAATTTTTAAATTTTCTATTGATATAAGAGTCTTTAGTTTAGAAATGGTAAACCTATGATAAATTTACATCTAATTAGAATAAAAACCATTGTTGAGTGATTGAAATACTAATTGTAAGCCAAAATTAAATTGTATTGTTTCACAGCACGGTTTTTTTTCGTTAACTAAATAAAATTCTGGCATATTAACCCTTACTTTTCATGAAACTCAAACATTGTTCAAAATAAATAAAGGTATGAAATATTTTACTTAACATTTTAAACAGAACTCGAGAAATGGCTCGCTAGTACAAAGTACGCTAAGATAACATTCGAGTGTTGACTCAGGGAATGAACAAGAACCCTTGAACAGTCTGCCATTAAGGAGGTTGAATATTTAAACGTCTGTTAGTTTTTATTCAGTTATTTTGCAAAACATTTCTTATACAGATGAACTTAATTAGTATGATTTTATTCTCAAAACAAACTCAATTATTGCAAATTAACAATTAATTACTTGAAACAAATGAAATTGTAGTGACATTGAGATTAGATGATACTGCAACTTTTATTTTGGAGAAATTAATTAGTTTTTACTATAATGCTTGATTTTAGGTTTGAGAACATCTGTTCAATTCAAAGCGATTTTTTAATTTTATTACAGATACCAAAGCCAGATTGTTCACAAAACCAAATCAATAATTGCAAAAGAAATGAAAATGTAAAAACATTAACGTTTAATGTTACTTTATGTTTTATTTAAGAGATATTGATTACATTTCATAATAATTGCAGTTAGTTTTAGGGAAATTTGTTCAATTGAAAAAAAGCTCCTAATTGTCTTTAAAAAACCAGTAGCTAGCTATTTATTTTTTGTTTTTAGGTACGTTTAAATTAACAGTAACTTCATATTTCTCAATATATTGGCTATAGATATTGGTTTTTTTTCTGAAATTTTGAATCTTTCCTGTTTTTCTGAGTGATACAAGTTTATTTACATCTGTATATTAATAAATCACCCCGCACCAAATAAATCCATACCAAAAATCCACCCCCACACAAACACACACACATACACACACACACACACACACCCATACACACACACACACACACACACACACACCCATACACACACACACACACACAAACACACACACACACTCACACATACACTCACACACACACACACACACACACACACACACACACACACACACACACACACACACACACACACACACACACACACACACACACACACACACACACACACACACACACACACACACAAACACACACACTCACACTTATATATATATATATATATATATATATATATATATATATATATATATATATATGTACGGTGATTCATAGGAAAATAACCTAGACCAAGGAAGAAAGTAATTTGAATAACCAGAATATGTACGAATAATGAAATTAAATATTGTTGAGTGTCAAATATTGACGTGTATAAATAACGCTTGGTGTTTATGAAAACTCTTATTTGGTTATTGAGATCACGTATTACTAAATCGATTTGCGCTCTATACTTTCTAACAAAATATTCTTTTGTGGAAAATATGTAAATCCTCAAGAAACCTTTTCGTGTATACGTAATCAGCATACGATAAGGTAAGGAGGCGCATATCTCGTAACCTCCTTGCTACGACGAGAAATGGAAGTTGACGAGGTTTGAATCTTTGATTTCACAATGAGATGATAAAGTTGAGATCGATGAATCGAGGATTTTTAATGACTTAGAACTGTATATCAGTGTGTATTACAGCCTGCTTTTGGTCTTTGCGGTATAGGTCGATCTTGTAGGCAGTATATTTTTTAACTCATTGTAGTAACTCGTTCTTATTTCACGGAGGTAGTCAGGGTAGTCATTGTCAATAATCCTTCATCAATCATTACCTTTAAAAGTTTCGGCTTTTTATCATAACATACATTGTTTTAAGCGACGACTCAGTGTCCTTCTTTGTGATTATTAAATATACGTTAGCCAGTATGTTTTTTAAATATATATATATATTTATTATCTACAAAAATAGAAATATTTCTCCCAGCGATACAGGAGTGTTGATCAAATAAGACATTTCGTTATTTTGTAATGCACAATGTAGTTGTATTATCTCCCAAACTAAATAATTATGAAGTGAAATATAATTTAATGAATGGTTTTAACTTTAACACAATTATAAATGTGTGTTACAATTTTTAATTTTAAATTCAACGTATTCATGTCTTAAACGGTAATATTGAACAATAACTAAAAACAGGGTATTTGTTTAGGTAGTATTCCTTTGTCTCTATAAAAACATTCAAAACATATTAAATGTATAATTCCAAAACTCTAATGATGCAACATAATTTGTTCTCGGTTCTTATGTGCGTGATGTTTTGTAACTTATGTTTATTTTATAAATAATAATTAGGTAACAAATTTATGATGGAAATAAGTAGAAAACCGTATGATTTCAATGCAAATACTTTTTATTTTAATTTGCTTTTGAATTTAAAACATGTATTAAATACTATGAATTAAGAAAGATAAAGAGTTTTAAGACTAACATTTTTTAGTTCTTATCAGATTCTATATATTAAATAACATAAATTGGTTTCGAAATGTTCTTTAGATGGTTTTTACCAACATCAATTAAATAAATAATTTATTCTCCATATTTTTTTTAATACTGTACATCAAATTATGCTTTATGAATATATTATATTATTGTTCAACAAGCATCTTCTTACTAAACTTCATGAGTGATGAATTCACGTTTATATTGAAATATACGGTAACTAAGCACAAAACATAAAAATTATTGCCGTGTATTTTTTATTTTAATGAAATATTCAGTACCTCAATAATGAGCAGGTATTCACGTTATACGATACAAATATTCGAGATATGTCTGCAGTGACTAAGTGCTATTTGCGTTAGCAGAGATATTCCTGAACAGTAATTAACATGACCCCACATTCCAGTAGAGAAGTGGTTTTATACAGAACTTTGGCAAAGTGTTGTGAACTATTTCAACTACTTTAATATCAATTTCCCAGATAACGAAACATGTTTGTATGTTTCTTTTTAAAAACATTAAATTTATTCCAGCGTTACCACTACATTCTAAGCTAATATTTCTATTATAATAATATAACATCTACCAAAGAACTATTCTGATTATTAGGAAATATATTATTGTTAAAAATACTCCTTCCCGTGTGTATTACAAAGGCACTGCCCGTTTTAAAATCCCTCTCATAAGCTATATTTAAGAAACAAATTATTTTCCGACGTTTCTATAGTAAAAAAAAAGATTTTAATTGTGTTCTTATAGAGAAAAACCACAAAGTTTATACTCTTTTATGCCACGTAAGCATTAAATTTGTGAAAAAATGATTTCTCCACATAATTATTGCTTGGAACTACCTATACGTTTAGTTGACCTAAGAAAATGTGAAACTGTTTAAATTATGCGGAGTATGAAGTAACAAAAACACTGGTTCTTTTCTATTGATAAATATTTGTATTATAAACTAATTATAAAATTAGGTATTATTTTCACTTGCTGTTTGTTGATTTTGGAAGTGTACAGTTTTGGAAATTACTTGAGCTCAACTGTACAAAATCATACAAGGTTTACAAATTAGTTAATCGCCAATAAAAAAATGGAGAGCTTGAACAATAAAGGTAGATACAATAAATTATCTCAAAAACTGAATAATCAGGATATTGAGCAAATAAATATTATCGGATATAAATAGACAAAAAACAGTTCGAGAAAGAAGGGAACTAGGTATGTTTATGTCAATATAATAAGAAAAATATATACCTAAATATATAGAAAGGAATATAACGAGTAAGAAATAGGATGCCTTCCTTCAACATGTATTTGGTCAAGTAGATTCGTTACAAAAATGTAGTCCTAAATGATGTACTAGGAAAATCGTATTATATTTCATATAGAAATTGGTATCATTATGCTACGAGCTATAAGAATTAAAAGATAAAATTTTTACCCACCCTAATTCATAACAAAGCCTTACTTCCGTAACGCACAGCAATTCCAATGACGTGCCTGTCAAATACGATGGTTAATATTTGTTAAATAACGAATAAAATGGGAAGTTAGAGAAGATAATTATTTCCAGTGTTATATAAAATCAGAAAAAGGAAAAGATTAAGTACTGTTTTGTTTGTTGTTACAAAACTCCACTAGAGTACGGATTAGGGTTTCATTAATTTGAATATTCCACACGTAGTTGGTCTAAATACATAGACAATATATTTCGAAAATGTTGAATTTTAATTTTTTTCTGAAATTAATAGGAATTTTATCTAGTATCTTGCTTTCCTAAAGCAGCAGACATGCCAGACTTGTTCCAGTAACCAGAACTGATCTGATGTTTTAGTAGTGCAGACAACGTGCAGTTAATGTTGATTTGGAACCAGGTTCAAGGCCTAAGTGTGTGTAAGGGCACCCCATTAGCCAGCCTTACAGCTGTGGATTCTTGTATTGCTGATGCCACTCGAAGTGATTCTCTGCTGTAGTAGTGGTCTCCTATCTACATCTCATCTACCCTGTATTACAATATTGCAGAGTGGCGAACATACCTTGGAATCCTCGCTATGGCTCGTAACGCCTCGTAATCGCTCGTAACGTTATATTTGGCTCGATAAGTTACATATTGCACCCTTAGAGTGGAAACTCACATGTCCCTACTGGCTTGAGCTCATGTAATATTTTATAGAGGCACGATTCGGAATACAGACCCATGAACCACGCTACACTTCCGTACAGTATTTAGAAAAGATGTTTAAATTGTAAATCAGGAAATCATCTCTTTGGTTGTAATTTATTCTGATCCAAACTCATATCTACAAGAGTTGTTTTAAATAGGCATACATAAATTTGTTTACATTTTCTTAAAATTTATTGAGAAATGCCTGTAATATGATTAGAAATATTAAAAAATAAATTTGTCTTTATGAATGTATTTACCATATTACATACAGAAACCTAATATATACACACATAATATTTTGTACTAGCAATGATCATTATTAATAAATAATATAAATAGCATACAAAATTTATTTTGGAAGAAAGTAAAATCAATTAGTATTTGCTATTCAAAATCTTTTGTGTAATATTTTCAATGTTGAGAACAATTACAATTTTTATACCTTTAATAAATTTAAGTCAGTTTTTTATAAATTAAATAGGTGTAAGTGATATATTCCTAACATTTTATTAATGAACAAAAATTTTCTCTTTTGCTTCCTATCACTAGTTTTGTACATATCAATGTTCCCGTTTTTTATGATATTTCTTTTTACATTATTTTAATGTTAAAAAAATTGGAAAATAAATAGGGCCATATATATATATATATATATATATATATATATATATATATATATATCACTTTCACTTATGTATTTAAACAAGAATTTTACTTGGTATTTTTGCGAGTTAACTTTCAATGACTGGCCTTGTCATTATCATCGGGTATACTGAACAGGGTTGATGTAGACTGCGAGCTGAGTGGATTTCCCGTTGACCTTGGTGTACCGTTATGTTCTATTTTTAGATTCACTGCAGTGTTCGAATTTTTAAAGTTTGTTTTGAGGTTATTATTGGCTATTAGATTGAATAATTTATCGTTTTTTAATTTTATTTGTATTTGTTCGTTAATAATATTATTTTTATTTTTATAAATTTCTAGTTGTTCCCTGATTGTCATTTTGAAGCATTTTGAACTTTTTTTATTAGGTGTACGTTTTTTAATGTGGGGAATGTGTGTTTGTTTTTGATGGCGTGTGTGGCTAAGTTTGAGTTAAAAATTTCAGGTTTGATGTATGCATTGAGGTGTTCTTGATATCTGTCTTTTAATTTCTTTTTTGTTTGGTATATGTATATTTTATTACAGTCTGGGCATTGCAGTCTATATATATATATATATATATATATAGCATTGTGTGTGTTTATTATTTTTGATACGTTTAAAAATGATACATAAACAATTTTCAATAATTCATTTCTTTTAATAAAATAATATTATTTTTATTTTTATAAATTTCTAGTTGTTCCCTGATTGTCATTTTGAGGCATTTTGAACTTTTTTTATTAGGTGTACGTTTTTTAATGTGGGGAATGTGTGTTTGTTTTTGATGGCGTGTGTGGCTAAGTTTGAGTTATAAATTTCAGGTTTGATGTATGCATTGAGGTGTTCTTGATATCTGTCTTTTAATTTCTTTTTTGTTCGGTATATGTATATTTTATTACAGTCTGGGCATTGCAGTCTATATATATATATATATATATATATATATATATATATATATATATATATATATATATATATAGCATTGTGTGTGTTTATTATTTTTGATACGTTTAAAAATGATACATAAACAATTTTCAATAATTCATTTCTTTTAATAAAATAATATTATTTTTATTTTTATAAATTTCTAGTTGTTCCCTGATTGTCATTTTGAGGCATTTTGAACTTTTTTTATTAGGTGTACGTTTTTTAATGTGGGGAATGTGTGTTTGTTTTTGATGGCGTGTGTGGCTAAGTTTGAGTTATAAATTTCAGGTTTGATGTATGCATTGAGGTGTTCTTGATATCTGTCTTTTAATTTCTTTTTTGTTTGGTATATGTATATTTTATTACAGTCTGGGCATTGCAGTCTATATATATATATATATATATATATATATATATATATATATATATATATATATATATATAGCATTGTGTGTGTTTATTATTTTTGATACGTTTAAAAATGATACATAAACAATTTTCAATAATTCATTTCTTTTAATAAAACTTGAGATAAAAAGAATGTACTCATTACCACTGGTTATAATAATGTTGAATTAAATATTACGTTTCATGTTATGGTCCCTATGTGAAGAGAACACCAATTTATATTTTACATCACAGTTAAATAATATTGGAAAAGAAAATGTCTCGTTCCCTTTGACTTGATACGAGGAAAGAATTGTTTTATTAACTTTACTGTTCGTCCGAAATTAAATTCTTGTTCAAAGAAGAGAGTTTATGCTCTAATATTGCTGTTCCTCCTACATCAACTTTTCCCGATAGGGAATTTCGATGGCTACCATAAACTTGTTTTATTTTATGAATTTGCTAATTTTTATTACATTTCGTTAATTTGTTTAATACACTCCCTGCAAGAATTATCCCTATTATTACAATCCAAGAAACAGAGAAATAAACACATTTATAATATTTAACAAGTAGCCTATATGGAAAATAATAAACAACAAATATTTTTATGTGATAAGAATATTGATGATAAAAACATGCTAATGAAAAAAAAAACTTATATTAAAACCAACCTAATTTATTCCAAGAAGGTACTTTGTTACAGAACTGGGTGAAATGTTTTTTTTTTAAACCTTCATAATATATCATTCCTTGTGTTATTAACAGGCCTTATTAACTATATCTTATACAAAAATTTAGTTCTGCAAACAACGAAAATATATTATGTATTAGTAATTAGTGGCAATAAAAATCTTTAAATATTGTGGCAACTATGTTCCATTTTTAACTTTATATTGGATAATAGATATGTTTACCTAGTTAACAAATTAAATTTTTTTAAAATAACTCTTGTTGTTTCTCTTCTGCCAAAATACATTTTGAGTGAACCGTCTCTTGGGGCGACTGGAGTAAACACGGCGCTAAAGGACTTACCAAGTTTTAAACGAGAAAGTTGTTGAATTATGTCCTCTTAGAATATTCTGCAAGTAGTTCGGGTTGTTCCGTACAACTCCATCAGAACTCGTAAAACTGTATACAAAGGAATGAACATTTAACACAAGTTACTTAAGTCATATAAGTTTAGCTGGGATATATTTTAACTTCAGAGTACGTTCGTTTCACATTCCATAAGCTCAGGTGTTTTAGTTACACACAGTCATTATTGGATTTATAATAACGATAAAGTAAAACAATATCGCATTATTATTTAGGCAAATCCCATTAGGTAATGTTTCTCAAATGTAACGCAATGATACGTCTATCTATGTATAGTAAATTCAAATAACTGAGGCAAATATTGAACCTCAGAATAAATTCCTATACGCAATATCTACGATATTCTCATATAATTTTATACAGTGAAAATATTATATACCAATGAGACGGATATTATTATTATTTTTTCCTTTTCAACGGCGACTATGTTTTTTCTTTCAATTTTTCAATTACAATATTTATGTCTGTTTTGCTTAGGTTTCCATCCTACATGTTTAACCTTATATGTAATTAAATCTTATAAGAATAAGGATTCCCATTGTTGACAAAAAATTATATCATTTCGCAACATTTTGTCAGTATTAGAGAAATATAAGTGGCCTATACAAAGCTAATAACAACACTTTGTAAACATATTTCCTTCTAACGATTGATATATTATTTGTGTTGTTTAATACTATACAAAGGAGTATTATACTAATTTTCCCTCTGTCTTTTCTAATTTAAATTTATGGACAACGTGATTTATCTTACCTTCGTGTTAAATCTATAGTTTTAACCAAACATAATCTGTTGGTAATGCAAACTTGCACAGAGTTTCAGGAGGTACATTTTGTTAACAACAGATTATTAAACAATATGAATAGAAAAACTGGAGAAAGTATAGAATAGTAGAACTAATGAAAATATGATTAAATTCTATTCAGTCTAATTATAAACGCTTATGTTGTGACGCTCACTCAAATATATCCTTGACATATTTATTCAATTTTACAAGCATAGTTGTATTCTTTATTTAAAAATTAGGCTCGTCTTTTTACACAGTTCAGTCGTGTAATTTTGAAGATGTCTGGTTTAATGTAATGATTTCTGTAATTACTTTTCAATATAAGTATGTTAACATAGAGAAAATATGTTTTAAGTAAAAAAAAAAAACTCTCTGAAAACAGTAGTTTACATGCTTTTAACTGCACAAAACTGTTGTTTGATTGAATATGGTTTGTGTGTTACAAGTTTTATATTTTAAATTTATATTTTACGAAAATTTTGCCGATTAGGCTAAAGAAGAGGAAATATTGTTTATATCTTAGTAAAATTATTTTCCAAATGAACGTGCTAGCAAAGTCTGAATACATATATATGTATATATATATATATATATATATATATATATATATATATATATATATATATATATATATATATATATGTTTATATATATATATATGTTTATATATATATATATACATATATATATATATATATATATATATGTATATATATATATATATATATATATATATATATATATATACATATATGCTTTGTAACTAAATACGAATTCAGCCTATTGATACACGCCTACATTTGTACACAATATTTGTTTATCTAAAAGAATTAGAAATTATTTTCAAAATATTTTCTTAAAATATGGATAGAATACCTAGGATTCATATTGTATACCTCTTAATTTTGCCCAACTTATAAATATATATATATATATATATATATATATATATATATATATAAATATATATATATATATATATATATATTGTAACACTCTTAAAAATAAGGTGTTACATATAAATTCATTTATATATTTGATTATTATTTAATAATTATATCTTCCCAATATAAAAGAAAATTTTTGTTTTATTCGTGCTCATTGTGAGGCTAGCATGGATAGTAGCACCCCTAGCGGGTAAAAATGTAAAATATCGTACGAGTAGTAACTCAGGGTAATTAACTGACATCACCTCATGTGACGCAAGCATGGTCTGATATCGCCAGATCCAATGCACCAATCGAAAAATTCTAAATAATAACCATGGGTGGGATTTCCGTTGGCGTGCCCCTTCAGAAGCCCCAGCTCTTCAAAAGTCTCTGAACGAAACGGACGTAATGGCACTTTCGGACATAACCTAGAAATTTATAAGCTTCCACTATTCAAAATTTAAGATGCAAATTTTATTAACGCAACCAAAGAAGAAGTCAGAAGCGATTACTTATGTATTTCAAATGAGTAAAAGTTAATATCATTTTTGTTTAAGTGCGCTGATTTGCAAGAGCGATGTGTTAAGTGATTAGTGGTTCCAAAAGCCATGAGCAATGTTTAAAATGTGTTAAAGTGTTTTAAAAATAGGTAATATGCACAAGCAGGTACGTTTTAGATAATAATAAACAAAATGTATTTTAATGTTAACTAAGTTGAAGAATTTTTAATTGATAAACGGTTAACACATGAACGGTAGAAATTGTCCTTTGAATATTCATTTCAGAATTAATTTGGAAAACTTAAGTTACTATCTTGTCGATATAAATATAATTTTAAAGTTTAATAAGTAATTGAAACGTATGGAATAACTAGCAGTAATATGAAGTGAATTTACTCGACACATTGGTGTCATTTGTTCTTTTGTAATTTGTCACTGATTAATAAATTGTATAACATTGTATTTTAAAAATTTAAATTCTTATTTCACAAGTAAACTAGAACGTAACAAACTTTCAATTTTCATTTCAAGTAACCTAGTTTTATCTTCCGAAGATATCGGAAGATCGTTTACAGAAAGACATTATTATGTCTGGCTGAAACGGAGAATTAGGAGCCTCTGGTAAGTAAGGTTAATTAATTTGTTAATTAGTAATTAACATACATTTTTAATAAAGCCCTGATAAATACTTACCCCAGGAAAAATGGCTCAAACCGTTACAAATGTGCCACTCTGCTAGTTTTGTTTGTTCCTAAAATCAATTGTTACATATGCGCGACTCTGCTCGAATTTAAATTACTGCTGAATTTAAATTACTAATAATAAATACACAAAAACCTCTTAACCACAAACTTTCTTTAATTTACCCTAATGTACATTTCAGTTACAAAGTAACCATCCTCAGAGGGATAACATACAAAGAGTCTTTGTATGTTATCCCTCTGAGGATGGTTACTTTGTAACTGAAATGTACATTAGGGTAAATTAAAGAAAGTTTGTGGTTAAGAGGTTTTTGTGTATTTATTATTAAATTCAACCACAGTATATTCCTAATAAATATTTATATTACTGCTGATTTTTGTTGTTATCTAAAATGTAAGTCTCATACTCTGCTAATTTTCGAAAAATGTATTAATTAAAAAGTTGAATGATAATTACTGCTAACGAATTCTAAGGAATAATGCCATTCATGTGTTAATTATTTAAGTTGTGCAGCCATCCTTAAAAATACTTGTCAATGTGTAGTAAAGTTATTTTCAAATAAATAAAATGTCTAGTGATTTAAAAATAAATAAGTTGGTAAAAGACGAGTTAATTTTCGAACTAAAAATTAGAAATGTAAAACTTAGAACGGACAGTACAGTATATGTAATAAGAAAAATAGCCAAAGATAAAAATTGTAAAGCCAATCCTGTTAATTTAATGTATTGGATAGAAAAAGTTTCTCAGAGAAATTCAAAGAAAATGTTTAGAAATCATGATAAGTTAAAGAATGAAACAAAATTGTTGTGTTACCTACTATAAACGTTGAATTAAGCAGTCAAATAAATTGTAATGTTTTATTGTACACTGGAGGTTCAATAAATATAACAAAAGAAGAATTATTTTTTTGAAAATTGTTAAATCAAAAATTAGATAAGAGAATTGTAAACAAACAGGATAACGTTTGAGCATTTAATAATACAAAGATAAAAATAAAATCTTATTGCATTGCCAAAATTAAAGTAAAAAAAAAGAAAAAATGTTTATGGCAAGTAAAGTTTTTAATAGCAGAATGTTTAGATTGTGAAATGTCAGACGACCTAAAGGTTTTTTTTAAAAAGGATGTAAAATTTGAAAGAAGATTTAATAATAATAATTTGAATAACGTCTAGTTTTTGTTGTGAACAATTAGCTGTATGTAATTCTTGAATTAAAGTATGGGATTTAATTTAAGAATAAAGTTAGTGGATTTTCAAAGTATGGGATTTGAAATTCAAAAAGAGTTAAGATGTACTGAAATTGTATAAGATAACAAGATGTTATAAGACAATGGTACATGCTTAAAATTTTGCCAAGTGAGAGTAAAAATTGTATAGACAAACGGTGTCGTGAAACAATGAACTCATGGGCAAATATGGTAATTAGGTGGCTTACAAGAAGTGAGCAGGTTTATACAGCTAGATGAGAGGTTAGGATTGTTCACATAATACAAGACGAATTCAAAGAAAATATAAGTAAAAGATATTTCAAAGAACTCTTGTAATTTTAATTTTTAAACAAAATTTAAAGTAGCATTAAATAGTATAAAACGTTGTATGTTTAATAATATAAATTCAAATGTAATTTTCACAGTAAATTGGCTATAAAATATGAAGGTATATATATAAAATATTGTAATTCTTTTTAATCATGTGTCTGTACTGTTCCAACAAGGTAATAATTTCAATAATATAAAAGAGCTCACATAAAACGATTAAAATTGAAACAGAGACATTCTGAAAGGGGTAGATTTTTTTATTAGAAGAATAAAAGAGTATTAAAAGTCAATGTTGGAAGAAATTCAAGCTATTGTTTAATTTTTAAAAGGAGAATTGATTAATGAAGAGAATGGGAGGTGCCTTTATATGCAATTTTACAAAATCATGACGACACATTTACATAATTGCGTGTCGAAAGGGCCCAATGACATGCAATTACACACTACACGAGATAGACACGACAAAAATCTCAAAATGCATAATACTACACGAAGAGACTAAAACACTTGACCAAAAATTGTATATGAATGTACAGTCCTAGTTTCTGTTTAGTTTCATTTCTTATTTTATCAATGCAAGAGCTTAGTCGAAATTTAAAATCAAATTGTTATATAGTAATGTTTGAATGAAATTATAAGAATAATGAAGTAAATAAAACCCTAGTTGTGTCAACACCTAGCTGTATAATTTTTAAATCAAAGTATGGGATTTGATTTAAGAATAAGGTATTTGGATTCAAAATATGGGTTTTGAAATCCAGGTTTTTTGTATAAGATGTACGAGTATTGTAGAAATAACAGAGAAGTTATAAAGCAATGGTACATTCGTAGTGGTAAATAGAGAGAGAGAGAATTTTTGAAAACATGTAGCGTCGTTTGAATGTGGTAATTTGTGGCTTACAGGGAGTAAGCAGTTTTTCAGATCCCAGGAAGTGGACTGTGATAAATACAGCTAGTAGGTTATGTTTGTTGACACAAAAAGATACAATTTCAAAGACAATTCAATTAATAAATAATTTGAAAGATTTTTTAATAATGAAGTAATTTGATTAAAAATTAATAAGAAATTGAAAGAGTAAAGAATTTAAAAATTGAAAAGATATCAATTGTATTCATAAAAGTTTATGAAACAGAATGTTCACAAGAAACAAATTTTAATAAAAGTAATTGAAGTCTGTAATGTTTTTAAAAGTTTTTAAATGTGAAACGTATAGAATGTCTTTGCAATAGAACGCTGTGAACCGGTAGTTTTTTTTAAAAGAGCCTATGTGTGAGAAAGCGGATTCGCTTCCGTTGTTGTACAACTTGTCAAGCGCTAGCATTTCATAGTTGAGAATGCAGGTAAACAAAAACATCCGTTGGCCAGTCAATGTTTATGCTTTTACTATAGTAGGTATACAATTTTGTTCAATTGTAAAAGGGGACTGCACACACTAATGTATAAAATGTTGAAGTAGAAATAAGATGTAATGTTGGACAAAAATTTTCTTTTCAGGTCGACAAGAGAAAATTTAACACTCTTAAAAATAAGGTGTTACATATAAATTCATTTATATATTTGATTTTTATTTAATAATTATATTTTCCCAATATAAAAGAAAATTTTTGTTTTATTGGTGCTCATTGTGAAGCTAGCATAGATAGTAGCACCTTTAGCAGGTAAAAATGTAAAATATCGTACGAGTAGTAACTAAGGGTAATTAACTGACATCACCTCATGTGACGCAAGCATGGTCTGATATCGCCAGATCCAATGCACCAATCGAAAAATTCTAAATAATAACCATGGGTGGGATTTCCGTTGGCGTGCCCCTTCAGAAGCCCCAGCTCTTCAAAAGTCTTTGAACGAAACGGACGTAATGGCACTTTCGGACATAACCTAGAAATTTATAAGCTTCCACTATTCAAAATTTAAGATGCAAATTTTATTAACGCAACCAAAGAAGAAGTCAGAAGCGATTACTTATGTATTTCAAATGAGTAAAAGTTAATATCATTTTTGTTTAAGTGCGCTGATTTGCAAGAGCGATGTGTTAAGTGATTAGTGGTTCCAAAAGCCATGAGCAATGTTTAAAATGTGTTAAAGTGTTTTAAAAATAGGTAATATGCACAAGCAGGTACGTTTTAGATAATAATAAACAAAATGTATTTTAATGTTAACTAAGTTGAAGAATTTTTAATTGATAAACGGTTAACACATGAACGGTAGAAATTGTCCTTTGAATATTCATTTCAGAATTAATTTGGAAAACTTAAGTTACTATCTTGTCGATATAAATATAATTTTAAAGTTTAATAAGTAATTGAAACGTATGGAATAACTAGCAGTAATATGAAGTGAATTTACTCGACACATTGGTGTCATTTGTTCTTTTGTAATTTGTCACTGATTAATAAATTGTATAACATTGTATTTTAAAAATTTAAATTCTTATTTCACAAGTAAACTAGAACGTAACAAACTTTCAATTTTCATTTCAAGTAACCTAGTTTTATCTTCCGAAGATATCGGAAGATCGTTTACAGAAAGACATTATTATGTCTGGCTGAAACGGAGTATTAGGAGCCTCTGGTAAGTAAGGTTAATTAATTTGTTAATTAGTAATTAACATACATTTTTAATAAAGCCCTGATAAATACTTACCCTAGGAAAAAAGGCTCAAACCGTTACAATATATATACACAAAGAGAGAGAGAGGGGCGATGAGCAAGAGAGTGAGAGAGAGAAAGTAAGAGAGAGGGGGGAGAGAGAGAAAGTAAGAGAGAGGGGGGAGAGAGAGGGGGGAGAGAGAGGGGGGAGAGCGAGGGAGATAGAGAGAGGTCTACCTATATAATTTTATTACATAGTTTTCTAAATATTTCAGTTTTATAGAATTATTATTGCTTGGCTAATGGACAACTTTCTAGGTCGGGAAGTATTATTGTTTGATAAAACACGTAGCTTACATAATAATATACTACAAACTAATAGGCCTATATAATTATAATAGTACCTGATGTAGATAAAGTAAACAGCGCTCGAATGAGTGCACGCACTCTAGATACACTGCTTAAAGAGCACCTAAACGTGTTAGAGTTTGAAAAAAACCTAAACCAGTAGATGGGTGTGTAGGAAAATGTTACTTCGTAGCGCGATATTGTCAACCATAACCCTACGAGGTCAATCGCCGTATCGACCTCAGACCATTGCAGACGAGTGACGCTAACTGCGTTAGTGCTTTCAAACATTACCATATGTTATTTGTGTTGGTCTGTGTGTGTGCATGTCTTAACTAGTATATAAGCCATCAGCCAAACATCTCTAATGAAAAAAATTGAAATTTAGATACGTCAAAGCACTAATTATAATATAATTAATTATGCCTAGTAACAATATTAAAATTATTGTTAACCAAATTCTACACACAAACCATTATTCAAATGTCTAACTAATCAAGTTTATTTACATATTTATATAGAAAACACGAGTAATTTTCGAAGATTAAACTCAATCTGTCAGACGTCTGTATTATAACGTCCAAAATAAAGGAATTTCAGGTAACTGCTTGATATTTATTTTCCATTAAAATTTCCGCATGACACCTGCGGGCCACTAGTTTGACATTCCTGTTGCATAAGATACAATTGTATCTTCATTTTAAAACATACAATATATCTCTCGAATACGATAATGTTAAAATTTCCACAAATTCTTTTACCAAGGCTATCGTCAAAAGAACGAATAACTGAATTTTTAAGCATTAGAGGTCTTGGTTCGAATCTTTAGTAAACATTTGGAATAATAAATAAATGTATTTTAGCAAGCAATAATCTCTGGTTTTCATTATTTACTCTTATATGATTGATGTTAGGTCGTAGGTATAATGTGAATGATGAGAGTGTTGCCACGTTATTAATCATTAAGCTTATGCGAGAACTGTTTTACCATCCTATGGTAGTTATAAGTGTAGCGAGGAGAAGCTAAACACCTTAAAGTAGAAATAGGTCAATTCTTCATCAATATAAAACATTGGGCGGGCTTTTTTTAGGAAAATTAGAGATTGCAAATTTGAAAGAGTAGAAAACACGTAGGACTACACATTTACAAACACAGGTTTCCCTGATACATGAAAGCGAAAGTATTTATATCTTATTTTGACAAAGTAAGACCTACATAAAACTATGAAGACATAATATAATAGATTTAAATTAGAAAGGTGTGTGTTTATTGCATGAGAAAAAAACGGAAACGAATATTTACAACGAACAAGTGCATTATTTGCAAAAATGTAGATATAAAAGTACATCGCAGTTATAAACTTTTAATAAAGGTATACGATAGGAAAGAAGGGACCACTTTCTTACATTCTGAAGGTTTAAACTACGAAAATTAAATGTAGATGAAGAATAACTATTATGACAGTAATATTTGAAGCACATACAGAGATACCACCATTTACATTGACAGAAGTGAAGAGAACTTTCTACTCCGGAGCGGTAAAGTTATTATACGGTATACAATGAAACTCGCTGAGTACTGTTGCCCAAACACTTACGTATTATTGCATATCTATTACTATCTCGAGAACTGTTTTACAATTACAGTGTAGTTTAGTGTTTAGCGAGGAAAAGCTAATTACAATAAAGTAAAAATACGTTTCCATTCGTCAACCATATACAAAATTAAGTGTGCTTTTTTGTTATGAAAAATAGCGATTGAAAATTTGAAACAGTAGAAAATACGTAGGCCTAGACATTTACAAACTTAGGTTTCCTTGAAACTTGAAAGAGAAAGGATTTATAACTTATATTGAAAATGTTAAGCCTACATAAAACTATGAAGACATAATAAAATAGATATAAATAAGAGAGATGTGTGTTAATTGCTCGAGAAAGAAACGGAAACGAAAATTTACAACAAACAAGTGCATTAATCGAAGAAATGTAGTTACCCAAGTATATCGCAGTTATAGACTTGTAATAAAGGTATACGTTATAAAAGACGGAATCACTCTCTTAAATTCTACTACGGAAATTAAATGTAGATGAAGAATAACTATTCTGACAGTAATATTTGCAGCACATACATAGATACCACCATTTATATTGATAGAAGTAAAGTGAACTCTCTACCGGGGTTGTGGTATCGTTATTACACGGTATACAATGAAACTCGCTGAGTACTGTTGCCCAAACCCTTACGAATTATTGCACATCTTTTACTATCTCGAGATATTCCATACTATTCGAGACAGTATGTCTAGAGGTGGATTTCCACCTAGAATATGACAAGTACAACAATTTATATTATTCCTTTAAAGCAGAGGTTTTTAATCCTCTAAGCACTAATCCATTTTAGTAATCAAGCTTAGCTGTACCCGCCTCTTCTAAACTCGTTTCAAGTTATAAACGTAGCAGCAGGGGATGTTCATTTAGATAATGAACTTAGAGCGACATCATGGGTCATAAATCGTAATTATAGAGTCAAAGAAACATTTTATTACGCTGTTGGCTCTCAGGGGAAACGGGCGAAACAAATTATGTACAACATAAATGCTTCTTTTTTTACTACGACAGATCAACAATGAAAATTAATCCGGAAAACAAAATGGAGGTATTTTCCTTATTTTTTGTATAGTTAAATGAATAGCTGTTCCGAAGTGTTCTGATCATGCCTGAGTGATAGGTTCTAGTGTGTTATCATCACCTTCGTGTTGTCCAATATCCTGCTACATATAAAGGTGCTACCCGAGACATCCTAGTTATCATTAACAGTAAAGCGAGACAATATAACTATACGACGAAGTAGAATCCTTTTGAGTAATAGGCAAGATAAACAAACAGGAACAGATAGTTGCGTGTAACAAAACCAATATTAGGTCGACGGGTAAACTAATATAGAACCTAGAACGTAGACAAGATTGCTGACCTACCACAAGTACGGTTAAAGTGTTGAAATGTTTAGATGTTGAAGAGGTAGTGAAATCTATTCTCTAAGTTACGATGTTTTATAGATGGTATATAAACTGCTATTTATGTGTCTTAAATAGATGTAGGATGTGGATTCTTAAATAAACAAAATTATTGCATTAAACGCTAATATTAACCATCAGTCTGTAATGGACCTTTGTAATGATTAACAGACTTTGCAAAGAAGTCATAAACAAAGACAAAAAAGTGACTGCCGGGTTGACCTATATAACAGTAGAATGGCTGAGTATTTTTATTTAACTCAACTAAAACCTATTTTGTGATACATTGCAGATATGTGTTTCCACGTGTTAGAAAATTCTCAGATGATTTCTTAAGAATATAGAACACCTGAGATCATTATTTCTGTTTTTCTAATAAAATATTAAATCTACAAATCATGGCTCGGTAAAGTATTATTTATAAACATAAAGACACATTGATTTGTAAAACATTGATTTTTTTATAACAGATGTTTTGTAAAATTTCTTCGAGATAAATATATATAGCTAGCTATTAACATTATTTTTCATAACTCAAATGAATGAAATCAGTTTCTTACTATACCACCAAGAGTAAATACATTAAAGATTGGAAATAATTTCATTACAATGTTCAATATCATTCAATTGATCATTGTTCACAATTAAATTAGACAAAGAATGGCTGGAAAAGTTACATTTATTTTTTCAGGAGTTTAATGTATAAGTATGTTTGCTTGTAGACAAGTGGAGTTGAGTCGTAACGAAGTAGGCCAACTGAGACTAGTACAATCATGAGTGAAGGGTTTAGTTCGTCTTAGTAGCCTAATATGGTGCACACGCCATTATGGTGCAAGGAAAGTTGGCTTTGGTTACAGGTAGTATCATTATGTTATATATTAATAATAACATTTTAAAATGATTGTTTATATGTACATGCAAAAGGCCTACCATATTTTATAGCGAAAAAAAGTCACTTTCTTTTTTCATATCAGTTTGCTAACTTCCAGATGTGCTTATTGATACTTCATTGTTACAGTAAATTTACTGTAACGTATTTAATGTAACGTAATACTGTAGCGTATTTAACGACATTTTGAAATTAATTTTTGAAATTTTGAAGTTTATTCGCTTAATAATTTATATCCTTTTGATTAGGTGATGGTGGATAAATAGGCAAAGGAACCAGCAAAGGAACGTGCAAAGATGGTAGTATCAGACATTAACAGCAACGCAGCTGAAGCAACCCTGAATGCATTGCAAGTTAATCTTTATATTTATGCGCCTCTTGCTAATGTCATAGCTAAATACAAGAACATGGATTTTTAAATATTAAAAGCTGTACTTTTACTTAAACATAATAGTCTTTTAAACGGACTTAAAAAACGAAGGAGACTCTGTATTCGATCCGTATATTTTTATTCTGTTTGTCCCACCAACCCTGAGGAAGTATTTAACCGATCAGAGTTATTTTATTTGACAATAATATAGTAATCCTTGCCGGTGGTCCCATTATAGTTACATTTCCGTCTGGTACGGAGACAATAATACGCTACTTTAACATTTGTAAACAAATGTTTTTGCGGGGAAACCTGTTTATATGCGGTAACTTTTTATACATGGAAATGTTTTATTGAGGTCCATAAATTATAAGATAGTTAATAAGCCACATAAACCATCACCGCATTTATTTTAAGTGGTTTTCTACAACACATAAAATAACACACACAAAAAGTATAACACGAATAGGATGTTTTATCTTTTTTTATAAAGCAGCTTAGAACAAGCATCAACGGATACTAATGAATTAATATTCCTCAATAGAAACGCCTTTTTCGATGGTCTACCTATAATGATATATACCTTAATATAACTGGAATGAGATAAGCCAAAATAAGTATACTGAATATTGCATTTATTTCATTTACCATAAACTAGATATTTAATAATCCGCAGGTGAAAACCTCATAGCTTCACTAAATATCAAGGGATAAATACATTATATGTAACTCTACTATCAGTTTTCACTTTTTATATTAAAATTGTATTATTACAAAATGTTTTTTCTAATAATTATTAAAGAATAATAACTATTAATACTTTTTTCCAAAATATTGAACTACGTGAATATTAATTTGCTTTTAAACTGAAAGGAAAAGTAATAATTGCAAGGTAAGAAATAAAATGTAGGGCTTTCGTTCTACAACATCCTGTAATAGGATAATTCGTCTAGGAAATTTCATACATAAATTACTCTATGTAGACCATGTCAACTATTTGAACAAAGCTCAAGCAATATGGTTAGAGGGATATTCCCATTGCAAATGTGTGTGAATAAATATTGGCTACTTTGCCAACATAATCAACAGCATGCACCGCTTTTCGATTATAATGTAAATAAAAATTGAAGATCATACCTCTAAAAATAAATAAATACATTTTTAAAAAACAGAATCGACTTTAAAAAAAGAACCCGATATATAATGTTCCTTATAATTTTCTGATAACGGAAACACTATTTATCATAAACTTGTTACCCACCAAATTTTGAAGACGGCGCCGCAATCATCCCTGTTATTTGCTAATCCATGAAATCTGTTCCAAACATTTCCAAAATAATCAACTTTTGGATTGCTTGACTTCCCATGACCAATTATAGGGAACCATAAAATCTTCTCATGAAACCGAAATTTCATATATTCAATATTATGATAATATGCGGGACACTAATTGATCCTTAATCATAGATCATATAATATGTGATGTCATATTTGTCGTTCAGATATACAGATTGCGGAAAATTCAATCATATTTGAGTGATTTACACGGATTGTTATTACTGTAGATGCTTATAGAAGTAAAAGGTCATACCTCCTTAATCCTAATGTATAATACATTTATTAAATTTCTTATATTGTATCTATAAAATATGTGTATTGGATGAATTATTGAATAGCCTGTATGTACATCATATTTTTTTTTAATATACATATTAAGGAGCTTCAATATTATGTAAAATCTTTTTATTTCTTACGTTCAGTATGTTAAATATGAGTCCAAGTATGAAGTTCGCCGCCGATTTCCAACTTTTGTTGGTAATAAGCTTATAATAAATTATATTTTTGTTATCACAATATTATATCTTATTAAAATATAAAAATATTAAATTATAATCCATAAAATCTCACGTTTTACATCGTTCGAACTGTAACTAAAAGTTTAACAAACGTTGTAACATTATTTTATGCAGTAAAATAATATTAATATTACAGCAGTATTCAGAAAGCAAATCGGAATTGTTATATGAAGAGAAAATAAAAAAAAATTGCGAATTGTATATTAATAATAAATTTGTGCAGTAATACTAGTTGATATACGATTTCCAAAACCTTTTTTTTTATGAAATCACCTGACAATTCAAGATGCGCAGAAGACCTAGTTGTCACCATGTGCAACGCTCTGCGTTCTTGGTCTTCTGACATCCTTAATAGGACCAGCACCCGTTACGAGATGTAGCGATTCAAAGAAATTTTTTATTTTAAATTTATAAGTTTGTGTCCTTTTTTAAGTATGAGTTCATAAGAAGTTGTTTTTCTTTCTTTTAAATATGTTTTGGTCATTATTTTTAAATAAATAAAACCTCTAAACCACAAGTAACTTTTATTTAAACCTTATGTACATTTCGATTGCCCAGCAATCATCTTCAGAGGTATTTAAACAATACTAGCTAAAAATAACTAGTTGTATTTTTTAAATACCTCTGAAGATGATTGCTGGGCAATCGAAATGTACATAAGGTTTAAATAAATGTTACTTGTGGTTTAGAGGTTTTATTTATTTAAAAATAAACATTACGCCACAGTTGCTTCATACAGTTATGTTTTGGTCATTAGATTATTAAATTATTCACTTCTCAGCAATAAAGGCGAAACTATCCAAATGGAAGATTGGCAACCAAAAACGTTATAATCAGCTAAGTGATCAGCTGTTAATACAATATTTGCCGTCAAAATTGAATTAAATATTTGTCTAAATCAACCTAGGGCCGGTAATATAGTGAAAGTTTT
>JBAIZL010000002.1:167553713-167621213 GCA_036971475.1 Prosapia bicincta
AAATTTTTGTTTTTGATTTTGTGTTGATCAATGTACATTATTGCATTCGTATGCCATTGAGTGTATCGGAAATATTGAGTGTTAGGAATAATGTGACAAAATATTTCGTTTACAAACAGCAAAAATATCGTTTGGTTCGAAACAAATTGGATGCTAGACGTAAGGCAACCGTTCGTCAAAATTGCTTTGGGGAACAAGAATGCCACCTCTCGCCAGTAAGATCAAATGTTTTGCAAATAGTAGAGAACCTAAAATAACTCCAACTTGAGACCCTCTATATTGTTATAATTACGAACGCAAACTTCTTCTCAGACACAACATGAATCGTTAGTTGACCGCTTACAATGGTCTGATAACCAACGTTTTTGTTCTATGCGTAATAGAAATCCAACTACGTCAGGAGCTGTATTTGAATATCAAGCTAATTTAGACTATATCAATACAGTATATGAACAAAATAACACAATGAATAAAATTGCCAAGCGCAACTGAAACGCCAAAAAATGAAACAATGAAGCACTTTTGCTGAGCAGGGGGTAAAATTTGTTTGACACAGCTTGATAAACTACCAGAACCTCTAAAACATTTATTTAATGAATGTATCTCTTATCAAAACATTTTCTTCACAATAGTAGAAAATATAATATATAATTTCAAGTTACCACATTTGGTGTGCAAAACATGTTTACGAGAATAATTTTATGCTTATATTTAAAATTCAAGGTCAGGTCTACCACATTATAGGGATTTGCATAGTAAGAGTCATCATATTCTATAAATGTACCTTATTTCTGATGCTGATCAAGACTCCAGTCTTGTTTCTAATTTACATAAAGAATTGAATGTTTTACAAAACATTTTGCAAAATAGAAATATCCTTATTAAGAGTTTTAAATATAACTATAAAAACATGTGTAATACTACTTATTTAAACGTTTTAAACAAATAATTACTTTGATCACGTGACTACAAATAAATATATTACTCGTTATTATGTTATATAATTGCTAATGACGTAGCTGTACAACTGGTAGATGAAGATAAAGGTGATGTATATGTTATGTTACATATAACAAATTAAAGGGAGTTTCTGATCTTCGTTATTCGAAAGATCTGCTTCAATACGAACCTATGTTTTCTAGATGGGTATATTGTTACAGCACAACAGTCACAAACAAACACAAATATTATTTTCAAGCAATTTTATGCCTATAGATGTGCGGTAAAAATAAATACCATAAACTATATCCCTTTTTTTACTACTCTTTAATCAGTATGCTGTTGATATAAAAGCTAAAATATTTATTATACGGATATGTTATATAATACATAATGAAACGAGGTTATATACGAGGTTATATGAATATACACGTCTAAGGGATGCAATCAATCAAAATGTCAACATTCAAGCCGACAATATTGGTCAGATTGTTATATTTTTATCGTCTTTCATTGGTTCATTGGGTTTTCTTTGGCATAATAAATAATGCTGAAAATTTATCGACGATTCTACGATAAATGATATGAACGACCACTTATTTTACTTGCAACCTCCAATGGCCAGAAATTGAAAATTAATTATTTTTAACGTAAACGTAATCTGATAACCATGATATTGTATCTCGCGTGTGTCAATTAAAACTGAAAAAAATCTTTACACCAAATAACAGAAAAACAAGTTTTTGGTAAAGTAAACTTAAATGAAAAAAACGGGTTTAGCGTGCGTATTTGTTAATATGGCTGGATGTTACAATTCAATCCGATATAATCGATCTAATCTGCAGAACCTCGAAATAAAGACTCATAATCATTTCATGTATTCTGTATAAACATGATTCATGGTCCCTGTGGTGATCTGAAAGCATCATCCTGTATTGATGATTGTAAATGCAGGAAAAATTATTCTCAACCAATCATAGCAGAAGCACAAACTTGTGACGATGTAACCCTACTTTTAAACGAGTCTATATCCTATAGACGGAGTTTAAACTTTTTCTATGGATTTAAGCAGGACTACAATTGATGTTGATAATAGATGAGTTGTTCCATATTTATTAAGATCAATTAGTGCTCATATCAATGTAGAGTATATCAACTCTGTTCAAGCTATTATGTGTACCTGTAAATGCAATACCAAAGGATCCGATTCCGCAACATTTGTTGTAGAGTATGATATAGACTAGTTAGTATAAATAGTAAATATATTAGTAAATATAAGAAGTAAATATATAGTTAATTTATAGTAAATATATTATTGGCAGTTACTTATATACTTCTGAGCTATTTTGGTGATTTTTGAATTTTCAATCCAATAACGTTTCCCAACACAAGTCCACTCAGCTGCTCCTTTCGAAAATAATCGAGGTTTGATTTTATTGAATAAAACATTTGAGATGTTATTCAGACTCATTTAAAGAACAATTTTGTGAAAATATTTTAAACTATGATGGATATTGCAGAACCTATGATTTTATTTCGTTGTATAGCAATTACAAACATAGTGCTTAGTCTTACTAAAATATATTTATATGATTTTGGTTTACCAAAACACCAATACATAAAGATATTGAAAATCTTTAGGATTCAATTTTCCATTATTTTATTAGTATTGATGAGCTTTAAAAATATGTAAATAACAGATACTTACAACAATAAATAACCTTTAAGTATATCAAGTAAAGATGAAATAATTTGTTCTATTCCTAATAAAGGAACTGTTTCTGCTATGTAACACATACTAAACCTTTAGTGATGAGTGAACAATGATTGATGGTGTTGATAAAATTTATCTGAGCCTTCGAGATCTAAGGTCATATGATAGGTTGATGTGGTGTTTAATATTTCAATTCAATGGAGATTCTCGAAAAACGTAGCCTGTAATACCTAAAGAAACAAAGACAGGTAAAAGCGTGTTTAAAATCATCTCTAAAATGGAGATATGTTTCAAACTTGGAATTTCCACTTCACCTACTGAGTGCTAGTAATGGAGTGAAGCGAGATGATCTTCGCATTTCATTTGTCGACTCTACACAAAGATGCGCCGATGATGATTCTGAGGGCACTGTACTGGATTTTATCTAACTTTCGCAGATTCGGTTGACTGGCCAGTGACGTAACTTCTGAAGCGTACTCCGTGGAGGGTCTGACATAGGTCTCACTTTCTAACACACTTTCTCACACTTAGCTCTCACACTTTCTAACAAGGTGATAAACTAGAGTCACATTAATAATGCAGAACAAAATAGTTTCATCGTTTCCAAAATTATACAATATTTTTTAAAAAACTCATGAATAAAGTAATTCAAAGTGAACTGGGTTGTTGAAGCAAATCATTTGATAGTAATACCACTCAGCGTAGGGTTGTTTCAAAATTGATTTCAATTAAAAACTGCTTTAAATTTAATTTGCAAATTTTAAATATGCAAATTCAATCAAATGAAATGAAATATTACTCCATCGTTGTTATTTATCACTTGGTGAAGCTCATTTGTGTCAATTAACATTTTATCAGTAAATAAGTAGTATAAAATGAATTATGGGAACTAGTGGAAGAAACCGAATCGAATAGCGGAATAAATCATGATTACTACTATGTAACCATGGCTACCGTATTTGTAACCATAGCAACAAGCCGAGCTCTAGTGATGGTATTCCGTAAAGTTATGCTCATGAATGTAATCCACTTCCTGCGTAGAAATAGGTTTGGGATATCCCTATCCCATTCTGCAACACTCCTATCATTGCCAATCGGACGGTAGTTAAAAAAAAACAATAGAAATGGTCACGGTAAAGGTGACGTTAGCAAAACTTGACTGAATAGAAGGTATATCAGGTAGCTCAACTAATTGTTCAAACCTGAATGTTCAGATTCACCTGAATCTACTTTTAGTAAGTTTGGTTCAAAAATACATAAAGAGGTAAATACATAGCTCTTAGCTGTTTTACTATGTCAGACAACATAAAACCAAGTATTTTGACATCTTCACGAAACTGATATTTGCATCTAAATAAAATCTATTTTATCAATATTAGGCCTCGCAAGTTCTAAAGATTACATAGCACATAAAGGTTAGGCATCATCTGAAATTAAGCTTAGAAATAGAATCTGTTGAATTGTTACAAACTGTGCTCATTATCCCATATAAAGCATCATTGTCTATATATTTAACACATAACAGCGTTAAATATAATACTATAAAGAAAAAAATATGAGTCCAAGTAATCTCCCATATTCATGCAGCAAAGGGGAGTCAATTGAGCCGCGAATGTTGTTTTCCGAACCTACTTGTTTTTAACACAGAAACAATAATTTATTTGTAGTGCCATAGAAATACAGCGTTGTATAGGCCTATGTTCGAAGTAATGAAGGGGCACGTCAGGTGCCCGTACTCATGTTTGCACAGAGGCCAGAAACGTTTATGGGCTGGACAGCTGGCTAATATGACCAAAGGTTCAGTATTCGTTTATATGCATCAATAAAACTAACAATAAATATAACTTAAATGCTAACCAAAATGGATTACATGCGTTTGAAGAGTCACTATTATTAAAATGCTATCAATTAATCTAACTCACTATTTTTTAACGAAAGCAATGCTTCATGATTGAATTTTCGGTTTTTGGAGTTCTTACCAAAATTCTACAAAAAACTAAAATGTGGATCAATGATGTGTGTGTAACCAAGTATTAGGCTTATAAAATACTATTTATTAGAATTTGCTAAAACAATGAACTGATTAAACCAAACATACGAGTATAATGGTATCGTACAAGGCAAAGAGAGGGAAAGCTTGAGTAAGGTATTATATCAAATCCTGGATTTATAAAATCACATCAACTAATGTCGATTAAAATACATACAATTACACAACACTACAAAAACCTACAGACAAGGCACCAAAAGAACAAATATTGTGTTTTTTATTAATATCGATTTTATAATCATTCTTCTCTTACATTCAGGGTTAGAGACATTTTTAATGTAAAGCGACTTTGATAGATCATACAGCAGACTATTATTTTTAAAATGTTTGAAGTTGCTAAATATATAGTACACAATTATACAATTTAATTTCATAAAGTGGTGTATACACATGTTATATATAAATAATTAATACATTTAAAATATTTCAAAAACAAGAATACTTTTAATGAATATATTTATTAAAAGCTTTTCGCCTGATAAAATAGTACCAGCATCTTCAGGAAAATAATTATCTAATACTAAATACCTAAATATAATATATATATATATATATATATATATATATATATATATATATATATATATATATATATATATATATATATTTGTGTGTGTTGTAACGGGAAAAAATGGTCCCGTAACAATTAAACAAAAAATTGAAAAATATCAATTTTATAAAATAATTTTAATTAAATTTGCTAAGCCATTAAGGTCAATTGTTAGTTGGATAAGTTTAAAATGAATTGTAATGTACACAAATCATGACATCGCGAGTGCTTTGTGTGCTACGACAAAAATCAAGTTGCTACAGATTTTAAAATAATCAGTTAAAGACAAGAAATACGCTGAAAATCAAAACTGTACAGGAAAATCAAGTAGTGGGGGAAGGCAACGATTGCTTTCGTTGGGCGTTAAGCCCACTCTCGCATGTAGGCCACAGACCGGAAAGGTCGCAGTTTTTATTAAACTTAAAAAACATCATAATGGAACTCTAAGTTTTTCAATCGAGGCCGCGTAGTACGGAAAATTGTTGTAGTATGTCTTAAGCTAATGTCTAGTGAAAGCTAGTCATCGAATATGCAGAATCCCGGTTAAATTTCGATTGTCAAGAAGATGGCTTCGCCAAATTCGCCTGTTCCCGCCGCCTGGACGAACATGTTTTCAGACGAGAAGAACCACCAGTCTGGAAGCAAGGAAATCATCACCTAGGACCTAAGGGATGGATCCAGGAAAGTGCGAGTTGGGCAAGTCATGATTTCTATACAATTTTAAATATTTAAATAAGATTTATTTTTGAAAATTTCTAAAGTTTTAAAAGAATGCTCAAATGTTAAAAAAAGATAAATAATGGCTTTATTTCTTTGAGGAATAAATTAAAATATGAAATTTATTAAAGTATTCAATTTATTAAAATTTATGTGAAAATGTTAGATGATAGATAAATTTGGAAGTGATAACTGCTTTAATGTTTGAAAAGATAAATCTAGTAAAGCACAAGCACAAAGATGAGTATAAATTGTCATATATTTATAAATTTATTGAATCAGTAATATGTATGACAATGCAGTAAAATTGTTACAACCAGTACGCCAATAAACTGAGATGAAATATTATGAATGTTAACTTGTATAAGATCTGAATAATTTCGGACCCAGAAATTAGTAACATAAAATCATTTATACATTGTTTGTATTTCATAAAGGATTAATTAAATCAGGAATCAGTTTATTAGAATTTTAAGGTAAATGTATATGTACAAATACTGGTAAATATATTTATGCCTTTGATAAATAGTTTTAGTAACAATCTTATTTTCAAATACTTTCATATATAAATTGATAAAATGTCATATAACTGCTGGCACGAAATCAGCCATAAATTAAATTTGTGTTTAGAATTGATATAGGCAAATTCGACCTCCCTGCGATCAATGTAAATGTATTTTATGTATTAAGGGGAATTTAATTTATGTTATGGTATTAATAAGAATTCAAGAAATTATTGTGTTAAAGGAATATACTCATTTTGTTCAATCTATCCATTTCAATTTTATTAAATTCATATTTCAAACAATTGATAGAGTAAAATTTATTAAATCAATCCTGTGTGCTGAATAATAAAATTAATGTTTTCCCAGCTAGTAAATTATCAAATTAAATCAATGAAAGCTTTTAAAGTAGTATCAGCAAGCCTATTAGAGTCATTTATTTTACTAAAGTATAAATAATAAAGGATCACAGTAACTACTAAAAATAATCGAGTAACCACCCCCCCAAAGAAATAAATTAAATAACAGAATCAATTTTGAGCTAGCCACAACACTAGTTGGTTTTATTTTAAAGTCCAGGAGTTGATACTCACTGGCAGATTATACCATATAATACACAGGACCTCCTTAAGGAGGATATGGTAAGATTTTATCTTGCACGGATCTCACGAGAGCAGGAGCATGGAGGAAAGAGGTTTACAAAACATGGTAAGGTATTTTTATTTTGTGATATTTTTTTATGTGTTTTCAGTTAACCCATATTAACACCATATGACAGATCACTGACCTTACCATGACTTTTAATAATTTTAATAAACAAGATCCCCAGGGTGTATTTTTAAATGGGATTTAGTTACATGCTCTTGCAGTTACAAGTTAGGCAATTGTCGACAGGTTTAAGGCAGGTCGAGTTTGTTTGGCGGTGAGCGAGCCGGGTGAAGGTCCGTTGCAGTGTGTGTGTATAAGCTGTAGTATGTTATTATATTAGAATATATATTTGCTTTCTTTTTATTCAAACCTTTTTTATATTTCGGAAAAATACCAAAAAGACAAAAATGGTAATGAAAATATATATATATATATATATATATATATATATATATATATATATATATATATATATATATATATATATATATTTATATTTATATATATATATATATATATATACATCCCGCTATCAATATGGCAGCATTTCATTTTGCAACCATATGGCAGCCACTTGAAAGAGTGGAGTATAAATGTTTTTCGTCGTGTATAATTTATTTCTAATAAACATGATACTACTCCATATACTTTAATTTTATAAAATCATAAAAATACAAAATTGACTGAAGTACTATCAATACGGCAGCATTTCATTTAGGCATCAATATGGCAGCCAGTGTATATTTTCGTTCAGTCTAATAACAATATGGCAGCCGGTGTGTATATTATTCCCACGCTACTAACGATACGAGAACCAACAGTGTTGCCAGTATGGTGCTACTATCTGACTAGTCAAATGTTTAGACTCTAAGACACGTGTGTGTAATCACGGTAAAAACACAAACATTAGTATGGCCCTTCTTCATTTCAGCTGGCCAATTATTTACTCAACTCACATAAGTCTTAGTTGTTAGTTTTCATAAACGTGTACAACTATCGAAAGCTGACGGGAATACAAGTGTGTGCCTCTACAGGAGTAGCAAAAGGATCAATTAGGGTAAAATATCGGAACAAAAAAAAAAGCTAGGAAATAATCAATTGGGATGTTTTAAGGATGCTGAGTTCACTACTGTGAACAAAATTAAACGGGGATGAACGGGTGGGGCTCTATAGGAGTTATAAAGGAGGATTTTGACTTGGGGTCAAAATGACAAAAGGCAAAAAAAACTAGAAAATGATTAGTCGGAGGGTTTTAATGGTGCTGAGTCTTTTACCGTTATCGAACGTAATGGAGATACACAGGTGATCCTCTATGGGAGTAGCAAATGATGAATTGGAGTATAAATGTGATAAGGCAAAACAAAGCTAGAATATGATCAATCGTAGTGTTTTGCAGGTAGCTGAGTCCAATACCGTCTTCCATATTAATCGGGAATGCACGGATGTGGCTCTACGGGAGTAGAAAAGGGGTAGAATTGTGGTACAATTGTCAGAAGGCAAAAAAACAATTGAAAATGATCATTCGGGTGGGTTTTAATGGTACTGAGTCTTTCACCGTTATCGAACGTCAATGGGGATACGCGGGTGACCCTCTATGGGAGTAGCAAATGATGAAATGGAGTATAATTAATTGTGACATGGCAAAACAAAGCTAGAATATGATAAATCGTAGTGTTTTGGAGGGTTCTGAGTAGAATACCGCCTTCAATATTATAATGGGATGGACGGGTGTGGCTCTACGGGAGTAGAAAGGGGATGAATTGGGGTAAAATTTTCAGAAGGCAAAAAAACAATGGAAAATGATCACTCGGGTGTTTTAAAGGTGCTGAGTCTTTTACCGTTATCGAAAGTCAATGGGGATACATAGGTGATCCTCTATGGGAGTAGCAAATGATGAATTGGAGTATAAATGTGATAAGGCAAAACAAAGCTAGAATATGATAAATCGTAGTGTTTTGGAGGTAGCTGAGTCCAATACCGTCTTCCATATTAATCGGGAATGCACGTATGTGGCTCTACGGGAGTAGAAAAGGGGTAGAATTGTGGTACAATTGTCAGAAGGCAAAAAAACAATTGAAAATGATCATTCGGGTGGGTTTTAATGGTACTGAGTCTTTCACCGTTATCGAACGTCAATGGGGATACGCGGGTGACCCTCTATGGGAGTAGCAAATGATGAAATGGAGTATAATTAATTGTGACATGGCAAAACAAAGCTAGAATATGATAAATCGTAGTGTTTTGGAGGGTTCTGAGTAGAATACCGCCTTCAATATTATAATGGGATGCACGGGTGTGGCTCTACGGGAGTAGAAAGAGGATGAATTGGGGTAAAATTTTCAGAAGGCAAAAAAACAATGGAAAATGATCACTCGGGTGTTTTAAAGGTGCTGAGTCTTTTACCGTTATCGAAAGCCAATGGGGATACATAGGTGATCCTCTATGGGAGTAGCAAATGATGAATTGGAGTATAAATCTGAAAACGCAAGACAAAGCTAGAGTATGATCAAACGTAGTGATTTTTAGGTCGGTGAGTCCAATACCGTCTTCCATATTAATCGGGAATGCACTGGTGTGGCTTTAAGGGGGTAGAAAAGGGGTAAATTAGGGTAAAATTGTCAGAAGGCAAAAAACAATTGAAAATGATCATTCGGGTGGGCTTTAATGGTGCTGAGTCGTTTACCATAATCGAACGTCAATGAGGATACACGGGTGACCCTCTATGAGAGTAGCAAATGATGAATTGGGGGTATAATTGTGAGAAGGCAAAAACAAACTAGAAAATGATCAATCGTAGTGTTTTGGAGGGTGCTGAGTCCAATACTGTCTACATTATTAAACAGGGATGCTCGGGTGTTGCTCTACGAGAGTAGAAAATTGCTAATTTGGGGTAAAATTGTCAGAAGGCAAAAAAATATATATATATATAATGATCACTCGGGGAGTTTTAATGGTGCTGAGCCTTTTACCGTTATCGATCGTCAATGGGGATATACGGGTGATTCTCTATGGGAGTAGCAAATGATGAATTGGAGTATAGACCTAATTGTGAGAAGAGAAGGTAAAATAGAGGTAGAATATTATGACTTGTAAAGTGAAAGATTCAACCAAATAAGATTTTATTTTGGTATTTTTATCTTTTGGAGGGAATGAACTAGCTGAAGTAAATAGATACTATCATGAAGTAACTATCATGGTCCCTGTCACACGATTAAAACTGATAATACTGAATGATGTGTTCATCCTTCAGAGATCGAAAATAAACATTATACAAACACGTTCATGACGGGTTCGATCCCAGGCGCTAATTGGTCACGTGTTACAATGTGAAATTTATACCGCCATTTCTCCATCTACTTTCAACATACAACCACACGGGACATCTCTTTACAATCAGTTTCGTTTCGGCTACAATAGTACATAGTTGTCTTAGAAATTGTCACATTGATTGTTACAATTCTATTATTTGTTGTTATTTTTAATATGAATTAACGAAATGAAACTTAACAAATTTATTGTTTTTAATAAAAACAAATGTCCACAAATAAATTTAAACCCTCAATTTAAGTCATTTTGTCTATTTAGGTTAGTACACACGGCACTGTCTTATAAAAGGTATTACTCTCTTTGACGTATGTTTGGTAAAAAAGGGAGACACTTGCTAAATCTATGCCGCCGCCGCTAGGCTAGTAAATCCACCGCCGCTAGGTTGCTATTTTAAAATTTCCCCGCCCCATTGAAGGTTTTCAGTGCTCTGTCGAGTTTTAGAAATAGTTCTCCAGTTCTGTCAGTAAACATAGTGTCATGGTAACAAAAATACGAGAGTGCATGTAGACGATTGTATTGTGAATATCAGCAGGTTAGGTGTAGACCGGTATCCATCGATCATCTGGTTTGGTTACATGTTTTCAAAACCCTCAATAGATCTGCAAATAAATGAACGGTTTCATCTTTAACAATATTCAACCTAGATTTCCAAGCGTGCACTGCACGGAATAAAGGCCAAGCACGAATTCAATTTTTTTCTTCTGAATTTCTCATTTAATTATCAGTCTTAGAGTTAGTACACTAACTTCTCCTATATCCTTACTCTACGAAAATACATTTATTCTCATTTAATTTATTTTATCTCATTGAGCTTTTTGCCACAATTTTTAAATTCTATTTCTTTCGTGTTACAATCTTTTAAGAGTGTTTGCAGTTTAAAAACGATTTTGCAGAATTTTTAGACTAATACATCGAATTTTCTTCAACATTTCTTCTTTAGTGTATTAAAAAAATGAAATTTTCAATAATAAGTTTTTACTGCTTGTAAAAAAATAATAAAATATAAGTAAAGGGTTGGCATAAAGTTTATTTACAGTAAGTTTTTAAAGTTAGGCCTATAGTAGAAAAACAACAAATATTGTATCACCTTTACCTCAGGTAGGTAACCAGAAAAATCTACCTATATTGTACATTGTAAATAAAAGAAGGCTTTTATTTGGTCGAATTCCATCTAATGTTAATTTCTTGTTCACGTAGGCCTATAGAACACATCTATATTTATAGGTTCAAACGAGCACAAATTACCATTTTCGGATAAAAAAATTAAACATTGAAATAATAGTATTTCTGTACTTACGACAGCCAAATGTAACAAAAAAACTGTTTTATTTTTCTGTGAGCATATGCTTTAAAAGGGTGCATATAGTATTCTAACAAGGAGTAAAATTTTCACGAAGATATGACATTTTAGTGCCAATACCAATCAGTATAAACATTTCACCAAGATAAGGGCAAAACATTTTAGGTATTTATTCAAGGATTCATGTATCATAGGTGGTTTTGTGCCAATAAAACTAGAGTGCAGTTCAGGCGGTTTAGGCAATGGTAAATATACTTCTTTACTTCTAGATCTCTAAAGAATATAATGAATATATTCTTCCCAATGAATATATTGCATTGTAGCTAGGCATCAGGGTGAAAAACGATTTCGGTAAGCAATGTACGAGATACATCTCGTAATACATCTATTTTATTTATCCACCATATTTGATTTGTCATAAGTTATTATAGGTACAATTGTGTTTGAGTAAAGACCTATTTTTTCTAAAAGTTTCTCTTTAACTACATTCATTAAGTTTTCCTGGTAGTCGTTGTTGCCAGGTTAAAAAATTTATTTAATTCCTCCCTTAGATATGTTCCTAAAGGATGACCTTGATTGTCCTTGATTTCACCTTGATTGTGATGTTACTTTCATCAAGACAGGTTGAATGCACCTGAAAATATATCTGATAAGTTTTAAGTATATTTTAATCTTCTTCTTTAATTCTATCTTTAACCGTATCCCTCCTGGTATCTACAATTTGATTTATTATTATTATGGTGAAAAACTTTACAAATATTTTGACGAATATAGCTGAGGAACCAGTCTTCAAAAACTAGCTGTAAAATAGCGTTATGCAGAGTAACATAATGAAATTAGTCACTATGATGGTATTTCTTGTTAAAAAAACAAGACGTAAAAGATAATGACTGTTTTGTAGATTTTTTTTCACTTTAAAAAATCTCTCCGTTCTTCGGTCGACATGTTACATACATTTTTATAGTTAGTATCAGAATGATTTTAGTTAGTTCGGTTGTGTCTGATCTCAAGACAAAGTCTGCTAATACTCAATCACTTCTCAAAACTGTCTCTTTTGTTTATATATTTTACGAATCCTACCACTAGCAATACCAGTTAATAAATAACTCCTAATTACAAACTTAATATTTCAATTTGAGTATTCTCTATTTTTCGTTCATAGAAAATTACTTCAGTTAAGCAACCCTAACCAAGAGCTTATAAAACGTTTTGTAGTCAATCTTTAGACGTTGATAATCATAAATATTTACTACCGATGATCACGGTAATTTTTCACTATACTTCATGGTACTTCGTTTTATTTTTATGGTAGGCGAACAAAAAGACTATCTACGATCAAAACATTGGGCGTCCTGATAAAGAACACAACGGGCATCGGCTTTTTTTTAGCTATAATTGCCGACACTTAGTATGGTATTTATATCGTATGGTATCCCCGCAAGCAAGAATCAGTACAGTAGTCTTGAAGAGCCAAGCAACATTAATTTATGCATATACTGTAATCAATAAAGCTACGTATTTTGTGCATTCTTAATTATAGTATTAGGGTTCATTGGAACTCCTGTTTTTTTCTATTGTAGGGCCTACAGGAAGCTATTTCTGTGTAATCCACGTTTTCGGTAATCCGACGGTGTCTCGGTCCCATCTACCTCGAATTATCCATGCACTACTGTATTTGTTTCCGTACCAATGATCACCGTACTTGAAACAGTTTTTCATGCAACTCTAAAGTGAGTGAATATCTCATAGACATTAAAGTTACTCTTGGGACTAGAATATCGAGGATAAACATAATAGATTTATTACATTGCTTACCGAAAACGTTTTGATTCTAGCTACACTGCAATATACATTGGGAAGAACTATATCCTGACATATAATCTTCAGAGATGTAGAAATAAAGAATTTTAAATATTTACTATTGCTTAAACCGCCTGAACTGCTTTCTAGTTTAATTAGCATATTAACACCTGTGACACATGTATCCTTAAATAAGTACTTAAAATGTTTTGCTCTTATGGTCATTGCATGTGTGTATATATCCACGTGTTCTATCTTTGTTACATTATTTATATTTTTTAAACTATTTTTAAATATTTTGGATGAAAAAAATTAATATAATGTTATTATTGATACAAAAATTATGTTGTATGGCCTATAAGTAACGCTAGTTCTTTAATACCTTGGTCATTCATTTGGAAGAGTTGAGATATTGTTGCCAAGTGTTTCATTAGAGTCCTCGAAGTAAGTACTTCATGAATTTGTAAACATGCTATTTTAGCATGCTTTCATAAAACTTTATAAACAATTATGGGGTTACTGGTATTTGTGTTTGCAAACACGCAAATGTTATCGTCAAGAACGGAATTATTTCTTGAAGTTATTAGCATATAAATATATAATAATAATATAAAAAAAATCTCATAAAAATTGACACTCGGTAGTTTTTGAGACTGTACCACTCCCCTTATATTACATCTGTCAATTCCTTTGAACATAACTGTTGTTTCGCTGGAAAGGACATACAGCTGTGGATTCGCGACCTTATCTTGGAGAGAACTATGATAAATATTTACAGACACAATTGTAATATGTAAACATAAACAGCCGACACTCCGAAAGCCATTCTGACATGTTTGTTTACTTGATGGCACACCAAACTTATCTTAATGTTCCGGTCAATGCATCTCATACTTTTCCTTGGGGCTCTTAGATACTATAGGATCGATTAAGTATTTATTTTTTTAACTTAACTTGCTTTTCAAATTAATTGTCATAGCCTCTCTATCCGATTTTAAGAATCTAAAAGTGACTATTTGCTGTATATTGTTACAATTTGGTAACATTGTAAACATGTTAACACTAGTCTGCAACACATATATTAACAGATGTAACACTTAATATGCCCTACGCCATATATATATTCACTAAATGTCAATACCAATGTATTCAATAAACATATTAATAAAATATAACATAGACTAACAGCGGCTAAAGTCGAGAATATAAACAAATGATTCCGTCTTTATACGACCATTTTGATGTTGGGAGAATACCATAAATTTACGTTTACGCCGTATGTAAATGAGAGAAAGGGATGGAAAAGATAAAATGCAGAAAGTCAGTTTTTCGGGCCTTCGTCCACGAGAGTACTTGTGGAGTGCGAGCCTTTATCTTTGTTTGGCTTGGACCTATGTTTGTTTACACCAGACAGCCTGATATCGTAATATAAACTGACAACACTCGCACAGATGTCATTTAGGTTCTTGTTTGTATACAATACAGAGATTAACGATGGATGATTCAGTATTTATTAACAACTATTTCAATTACCGTCCTGCAATTTCTGTCACAATACTACTGTCGTTGTAGCTCACAGGTACGAAATGTCTAAGTGTGATTTATTGTGTGGTTTAACAATTTATCTTGCATTTACTTTATAAAAATTGTTTTTGAATATTCTGATTGCCTGTGCCTAGTAGGGTAAACGTAGTTTTATGAGATCAGTTATATAATATTTACTAATTGAAAACTGTAGTACATAAAACCTACAGATTTTAGCGCATTTTAGTTAAAAAGACTTATAATCGCACGATAATTAACATACACTAATTATTTCTTGTTCACTGATTGTACACACTTAAATTTATATACAAGATATCATTTGACACATTATAAGCTTTATTTATGGAGACTGGCATTAGAAATAATAACTCAATTTTGACAGCAGTATTTACACAGTGGCTCAGAACATTCTAGACATATTGACTGTACAAAGACATCTTACAAAGTGTAACTAGTCTTTCTATTTTTTGTTGCTGTACAAATTCTACATTGCTTAAAACAATTTATCTATACAAATAGAAAAATTTGTAAATTTCTGGAGGTTGCAGTTTTTTGAAATCATTTTCATCGTCTGATGCACTTCGTTGAGATTCGGTATCATGATCGAAAAAGTACCGAAGAGGAGTACTTTCGCTCATGATACCGAATTTCAGATCAACCATCCTTCTTTTAGAAGAACCCTGACCTTTTGCTCAATTACTTCTTCACTCTGTTGCACAATTCCCCTATTCTCTTTGATGCCTTCTAAAAGTTGGTCATTAGATACAGCACCTGAATCACTGTCTTCTTCGGCTAATGCTGATGATCAGGCACGATGACGGTAGTTAAAGGTTTAGCGTGGAATTTGTAGATATTGGCATAATAGGTTTTCTGGATATATAAGCTGATAACGATAAGTCAATGAAATGATGTGGGTCAACAAATTCTCTTTGTCGTTTATTCTAAGTTGCATAAAGGTTGAACAAATATAAGGTCTACTTATTTATATTTTTTTTAAATTTACGGTTATAGTAGAATTTTTTTCATTTACGGATGGTTCAAAAGTCATTCCGCTGCCCCCGCTAACGATACCATCCTTTTTAAAAAAACAAAAGAAAATAACACAAAAAGAGATGAAAATTAATTACCCGAATTAGATATCTAAATAGTCTAAGTAAAATTGGAAAGAAAATGTATGACAATTAGGTAGACAAAATACATTTAAAAAAAATTAAATAAAAAATTTAATTTTTACAAAATTATCAATTTGGGACAAACGGTTATCTTTTTAAGTTGAATCTTTCAAGCATACAGTCTTTAAAATTCTTAAAGCACATGGACAGGCTGCATTGAAACACTGCTTCAAATTATAAAGATTAGTTTGACAGACATGACGTAAACAAACGTGCTAGAACTGCTATCGGAGTGCCGCCTGTTTATGTTTTCATATCACAAACATTTCTGTAAATAGTTGTAGCATAACTCCTGTCCAAGACAAGGTCGCGAACCCGACTCTTTCTGTAGGTAATGTTGCATAGTTGGAAACATGCCAATTTCGGGCGATTTATTGTCAATGGGATATATACCTCAAATCACCCCTTGGTGATTCCTGACGAATCACCACCCCGTACATCCCCGACGAATTTTGATGAGAAGGGATTAGAACCTTCGAAAATCTTCGAATGCGCATTTTTGGGCAATATTTTAGATTCTGACAAGTTTTACCTCAATTCACCCACAGCGACACCCGCAGACCCTTCCTGGATTGTGCATGGCCAACTTCGGTGGTAGGATTAGACTCAGCATTATTAAAAACCCCGAGTGATCATTTTATAACGATCTCTTAGCCTCTGACCTTTTTACCCCAATTCTCCCTTTGCTACTCCCGTAGAGCCCACACCTGTCCAGCCCTGGTGTCTTTCGATGACGGTATTGAATTCAGCATCCTCAAAAGCCCTAAGGCAGTTATTTATCTGAAAATTTCACCCCAAATTATCCCTTTGGTTCTTGTGTAGAACCATCGCAGTACATATCCGGCGACGGCATTCAATTCAGCCTCCTCAAAAACCCCCGAGTGGTAAACTTCGAGTAAATTTTTGACTTTTGACATTTTTACCCCAAAACATCCCTTTGGCACTCACGTAGAGTCACATACATCCATCCCCGGTGACTTTCGAGGACGCCATTGAGTTCAGCACGCCCGTCTAGATGACGTCATTGAATTTAGCATCCTCAGAAACCCCCGAACGGCTTTTTTCCCGCGATTCTTAGGCACCTGACATTTTGACCCTAATTCAACCCCTTTGGTGCAATGGTTTAGCCTCACCAATACATCCCCGGAGACTTTCGATGACGGCATTGAATTCAGCATCCTCAAAAACCTCCGAGCGGATATTTTCCAGTGATTTTTTGGCTTGTGACATTTTCACCCCAATTCACACCTTTGGTACTCGCGTGGAGCCACACCAATGCATAGCCAGTGACGGCATTGAATTCCGCCTCATTATAATTCCCCGAGTTGTTATTTTCTAGTAATTTTTTTACTTTTGACATTTCTACCCCAAATCATCCCTTTGGCACTCATGTAGAGTATCATCTGTCCATCCCCGGTGACTTTCTATGGCGGAATTGAATTTAGCATCCTCAAAAACCCCCGAGTGGTTATGTTCCAGCGATTTTTTGACTTTTGACTTTTTCACCTCAATTCACCCCTTTGGTACTCGCGTGGAACCACATTAGTGCATCCCTGGCGACTTTCGGTGACGGCATTAAATTCCGCCTTACCAAAAACACCCGAGTGGGTATTTTCTACTTATTTTTTGACTTTTGACTTTTTTTACCCCAAATGATCCCTTTGGTACTTACGTAGAGTCACATCCGGTCCATCCCCGGTGACTCTAGATAACGCAATTGAATTTAGCATCCCCAAAAACCCCCGAACGGTAATTATCCCGCGATTCTTAGGCATCTGACAATTTTACCCTAATTCAACCCCTTTGATACATGGGTTTAGCCTCACAAGTACATCCCCGGAGACTTCCGATGACGGCATTGAATTCAGCATCCTCGAAAACCCCCGAGCGGATATTTTTCAGCGATTTTCTGACCTCTGACATTCTCACCCCAATTCACCCCTTTGGTACTCTCGTGGAACCACACCAATGCATTCCCGGTGACATTCGGTGAAAGCATTGAATTCCGCCTCATCAAATTTCCCCGAGTTTTTATTTTCTAGTAATTGTTTCACTTTTGACATTTCTACCCCAAATCATCCCTTTGGCACTCACGTAGAGTCTCATCTGTCCATCCCCGGTGACTTTCGATGGTGGAATTGAACTCAGCATCCTTAAAAACCCCCCGAGTGGTTATGTTCCAGAGATTTTTTAACTTCTGACATTTTCACCCCAATTCACCCCTTTCGTACTCGCGTGGAACCATACCAGTGCATCCCCGGCGACTTTGGGTGACGGCATTGAATTCCGCCTTAACAAAAACCCCCGAGTGGTTATTTTCTAGTTATTTTATGACTTTTGACTTTTTTACCCCAAATCATCCCTTTGGTACTTACGTAGAGTTACATCCGGTTCATCCCCGGTGACTCTAGATGACGCCATTGAATTTAGCATCCTCAAAAATCCCCCGAACGGTCAATATCCCGCGATTCTTAGGTATCTGACATTTTTACCCTAATTCAACCCCTTTGGTACATGGATTCAGCCTCACCAGTACATCCCCGGAGACATTTGATGACGGCAATGGATTCACCATACTCAAAAACCCCCGAGTGGTCACTTTCCAGCGATTCTTTGTCCAATTCAAATACTGTATATACATTACGTAGTACGATTGATATCTATGTGGATGCCAGCAATGTTGCCAAGTTTGTGGCTGCCATAATGTTAGGGAATGGTTGAAATATACAGTAAATTTATATACAGGAAGCGACCATGCTGCCCCTGGCGGAAATGTTACAAACTTGTGATATACAAATCCCGTTCACTCTGCTATCAATACGAGTACCGTTTGGTTACTACAAATTATTTTTTAAAAATTCAGAACGACCATAGAACTTCGAAATACAGTATAACTCCAATAAAACACTTCTTTTTACACTTATTGACATAATTTTTATTTTGATTATTGTCAAAGGGTGTTACATTATCATGGATTACTATGTGGCAGCCGTATACGGCTGCCACAAGTACCCGGCTACCAGTTTGAATGCAAAATGACCAATGTATGGTCTCCGTATTGTTAGCAGGCTGTATATATATATATATATATATATATATATATATATATGTATATATATATATATATATATATATATATATATATATATATATATATATATATATATATATATACATACATTGTTCCAGCTACATCATCAATTACATACGGTATTTTTTTCATTAACTTCTTATTTTATAAAATTATCTCAATACATGAGAAACCATGCTATATTCTTCTCTATTTTGCTTTGTTAAATATTCTGTTGCCAATGAATATTTTATACTTTTGGCAAATAAATAATGTTCACATAACATAATACATAGTAAGATAATAAAAATAACACTACATTGGCTACTAAACCAAGGATTTACTTGAAATAATTATTGTATGCTTTGAATCTCAAAGTATATAATGAACTGTAGATCTGTGTTCAATTAATAGGATGCATAGATTATGGGTGTAGTTGGAATAAACTTTATTACCATAATATATTACTTTTAATACAACACACTGAATAAAAAAAAACTAGTAGTCCTACCTCCCAACAGGTAATAAATTAGTTTTTATTTTTCATAAATTTACTGAATTGTTTTTACAAAGTATTATATATTTCAATTATTTGTGAACAGTTTATTATTATTACATCTTAAATTTAGGATTTAGTGATCGAATATATAACTTTTAGCATTGAAATATTAAAAATTCATAATAACCTCTAGAGCAAAGGAGATAAATATATTTAATTTCTAGGTGTTATCAATCATATGTCAGTTCGATGTTCAAGGAATTGCAACTTGAGTCAGCACCATCCAAGCGTGCCCCAGTATAAATGTATGCACACCAAAATTTAAAAAGTATAAAAATATAAGTATAGTGAAATAGTTGTATTCGTTTTAGTTACATAATGAAATTGAATATTTAGGTATATTTTTCGAGTTAATAAAATAATAATAGGCCTACCATTTACCATAAAATTTGTTAAACACAAAATTCAAATAATAAATATCTTTTCGGTTTCTAACTGAACTATGCCTCTGACCGTACGCATTGTTCCCATTCTAAATATTTATTTGTTATATTACAAACTATTTAATTTATCTTTTATATACAAAAACGTCTATCGAAGATATTGAAGTTAGCAATAATATACATTTGTTCATGTTTATATTCTTTAACCCATTAAAAAAAAAAAACAGTTAGCAATGTCTTTACTCGTATTAGAAGTGGGTTTCATACTTTATAAACATTTAAGTTTTTATTGATTCTATTTAATTTGGTGGTAATGGTAACAACAGCATTTATACGCACGGTAAGATTTTATAGATATATAATATTGAATGTAAAGGTAACAGCGATAAATAACTAACAAGAAGATTTGCGTTTTGGACCACCAATATGCTAATGTGATACAATTGTCTTTACACAGACATATTTCAATGGATAATAAAATTTTTTTCAGCTAATAAAGGTGATACGGAAATTGGTGCCACACAAGTTGTATTAAAAGTAAAAATAATTAAAAGCTATATCTCTGCATAACACAATATTTCCAATACATGTTTAGCACAATGGTAAATGTTTTCTTTTTAATATGGCGTCATTCCACTATCGCATGGCTAGTTTGCCATTTTTCAACTTCTGTTCGCAAATCATCATCGTTTTCCATGCATATCCCTTCAACTTTATGTTGCTTTGTCAGTTTTTTCGGACAGAATTCAATTGTTTGTAATTTCTGGGGACTAAGGCCGATGTCAAAACTTCGTTGGAAGTTCTCAAGCGTTACTTGTCTGCCAATCAGCGTGTAGCCATCATTGTCCGGTAACAGAATTATTCTCTCTCCTTTCAAACCAAACTGAAACCCACAACAGCCCGTTTTTGTTGTGTTGGTTCCTTAATAAAATTATATTTACTCGAGTTATATTGATCACTTAAATACAAATAAATAAAAGATACCCAACTTTACATAATGTTTATCATCGAGTGTTTGTTTTACGAAATTCCATTAACTAACAGTTCTCTTGGTTGTGTATTTGTGTCGTCAAATTAAAGTTTGTTTTGCGTGTGTACATTAACGAGGGATATATTGTGTCACCAAACACTAACTAAAACATTGGCCTGTTAATTAATATTTGAAAACATTCAAATGTACTTAGTAAAACAAACAAAACCCATCCAGCAAAAGTTAAATTTATTTACAAGGCGTATTGTCCGACTGATACCTTTGTTTGTTTATCCCGGTTTATCAAATAAATAAAAAATGGGACATTTATCACGCTAAATAAATATAAGTTACGTTTTATATTAAGCAAGAAAGGTTTTTAAAAATGATTTTTATTTTTAACAAACCTTTGAATTTAATAAACAATTAATTTAGAAAACTGTTACATAAATTTTTACTTAATAAAACAATACAATTGATATGCACTCAATCGGAGTGGAAAACGTCTGTGCGATACAGAGGCGACTTACAAACTGCCGGGGCTCTGTTCTCACACCTATATAATACTAAAGCTGCGTAAGCAGGAATCTTCCTAGCACGCATTTAATTATGAAATGTTCACATAAAATGTTTATATAACTCCTCCATCCCTAAAGAAAACTTCGGGGGTTGGCGAAGTTTCGGCGTTGGTTGAAGTCTTCTTCTTCTTCCTGATGAGGGCGAAGATTATAAGCTGCTGAATAGGCCTCCGTAAAGGGCAATTTTCGGCATGGGTTGAAGTCCTCTTCACTGGAGAAAGTCACCAGGCAAAGGTTGATTTCCAAGATCCAGTTAAATGGGTTGTCTGCGATTTCCAACGCAGTATCCTCGTAGTTTGTAGGCGTTATTGTTTTTGATGATGGGCATTTTACAGTCTAATTTTCTGTTCATTATAATTCAACTGAGCAAAAGTATTTGGAATTGATTAATACAATTTATAATGAGTCTTTTCTATCATAGGATAGATACAAAATGTTTATAACATATACAATTGTTATCAGAATCTAATTTTTGTTCTACAAAATTTACATTGATTACAATAAAAGTTTTATATAATTTTTCATAATTTTTACCATCATTTACATTCAACTTGCCTGTTATAGATTTGATAAGGACTCTAGTCAGTTTATAAGAATTCTTTTTGTTTTGTTATCTCTTTAAGAGTGTAGTTTCTAATTTTCTTCAATTACATTTCTTTTTGTGATTAACATATTTCAAATAATTAACAATATTTATTACCATCATTAGTTACATATCATTTAATAAATTACAACAGTTTGTAACACATACAATTAATAAAACAATGTTGTTTAAAAGTTTAATAAAGTTTCTTGCATAGAACTAGTGGACAAAGGTATGGTAGGGATTTTAATTTGATTGTGTCGAATATGAACAAGAAGGATTTTGGTCATTAATTACATTTTTTATCTTCTTAGGCCTTTTAATTTTCGACAAATGTATTTTGTCTTTTGTGTTATGATGTCTAGGCTTTATTTTTCCAGTTTTTCTTTCTTTATCTATCGAAGCTATTTCTTCCTTGCTATATCTGTTTTTAGTTTTGCTTTGCTTCTGAACTGATTTTATATAAACTTCAGATGGTATTTCTGGAAGTGGTTCCTTGTTTACATTCCTTTTTTCTAAAACTTTTTCTTTAATTCTTTGATTGCTATCCCTAATGTTTTCGTAAAGTATTTTTGTTTTTTCCTTATGGTTTAAAACGTAGTCATTTACAATTTGTTTTTCTAAATCTATATCTAATAAATTGTTTGAATTTATGTGTCCAAATAAGACTTCGCACGGCGTTAATTTTGTGACTGAATGAATGCTATTGTTATAGGCAATTATAGCATATTTTACTTTCTTAATTATACTGTCTTTTTTAAATTCGATTTGATTGTTTAACAGCCTTATGTGTTCTATTAAGGTGGAATGAAATCTTTCACATAATCCGTTTGATTGGGGGTTTTGTGTACTGATAAAATGGATTTTGATTTTATGCAGGTCTAATATCTCCTTCACAATCCTGTTATTAAACTCCGTTCCATTGTCTGAGATAATAACTGTTGGTAAGCAGAACTGCGCAAAGTAATCTAATAGCTTGTCTGCAATCTCTGTAGCTTGAGAGCTTCCCAAGCGATAAGCTTGAGCATACTTTGTGAAACTGTCGACAATGCTGATAAACGCATTCTTTTCTAAAGAGATAGTGTCGATGTGAATTAACTGGAAAGGCCTTGAAGCTGTAGGCGTCAAGTTCATCTCTAATTGTAAGGGCATTCTGTCATATTTGGTTCTTTGACATATGTCACACTGATTTATGAAATTTTGGATTAGTGATTTTAAATTAGGCCAATAATATCTTCGCTTAATTTGTTCGTATGTTTCTTGTATCCCTCGGTGATTGGTTTTGCTGACATGATAATTACTTATCGTTTCTAAGGTATCTTCTTCCGAAGTTAGGTCTAAGAGTTTGTTATTACACTTAACCAAATTTAGTTCAGTTTGTTTGAAATTTTTGGCTACGCATGATGCAAATTTCTCGTAAAAATCGTCTTCAAAATATAGATTATATTTTATTTTGGGTACCAAATATGATTTTACGAAGTTAACTATGTCTTCTTTAAAGTTATTTTCTGATATTTCGACCAATAAACGAATTTTTGAAGTTCCGAATAGTTTTATAATTTTTACTTTCTTTGGTTCGTATTTTACTAATGACAAAAATATTTGATTTCTCCCAAAGTTTACAGGTTCGTCGGAAATTGGTATTTCAATTTGGGTGTTCCCTTCGAAGTTGGAATGCACGGTTTGACTGTCACTTTCTTGATCGTACTCTAAGTTGGCATTATCTGTTGCGTCGAGTTGTACGACCATAGACTCGTTATCTTCATTTAATTCCGGGAAGAAACGTTGGATTAATCCAGCTGGAGATAAATCAAGGTCTGGTTCTACAGTGTGTTGGGTGTTTGTTGACCTTTTATTAGTAATGTTCAATTGTATTCTAGACAGGGCATCTGCGTTTTGGTTTAATTTCCCTTTTTTGTATCTTATGTCATAATCATATTCTTCCAATTTTAATCTCCATCTTAAAAGCTTGGAATTTGGTTCTTTAACTGAAAATAACCATTGTAAAGGTTTATGGTCTGTATAAATTTTAAATTTTCTTCCAAATAAATAAGGCCTAAAGTGTTTAGTGGCCCATACGATTGCTAGTAATTCCTTTTCAATCGCGGAGTAAATAGTTTCGCTGTCGTTTAAAGTTCTGCTGGCATACGCTATGGGAAGGTCCTTCCCATTTTTGTCCTGGCTTAAAATTGCTCCTAGTGCAAAATTACTAGCGTCTGTTGTTAGAGTAAACTCCTTTTCAAAATCTGGGTATTGTAGAAGGGGCTCATTAGTCAGTATATTTTTACATGTCTCAAAACATTCTATGAAGTCTGGATTTTCTATGTTTATTTTTGCATTTTTCTTTAAACAGTTAGTAAAGGGTTTTGTTATCTTGGCGAAGTTTTTAATAAATTTTCGATAATAGCCTATTAGTCCTAAAAATCCTTTAATTTGTTTGGTGGTTTTGGGTATTGGATAGTTTTTGATTGCCAAAATCTTTGCTGGGTTAGGTTTTACGCCTTCCGGTGTAACAACATGCCCTAGATACGCTACTTCTTTTCTTAAAAATTCTGTTTTATCCAGCTGTACTTTAAAGTTGGCTTTGCGTAATCTGTCGAATACTTCTTTGAGTCTTTGTATATGTTCTTGGAGGCTAGTGGAGTAAATTATAATATCGTCTAAATAAACTAAACATGTTTCATTTTGGATTCCTCTCAGAATGTTATTCATAATTCTTTGAAATGTAGGGGGGCTATTCTTTAGTCCAAATGGCATTCTTAAAAATTCATAGTGTCCCGTTTCTGTTGAAAACGTTGTTTTTTCTATGCTATTTTTATCCATTTCTACTTGGTGAAATCCTGAGGCTAAATCTAAAGTTGTAAAATACTGAGATCGTCCTAATTTATCTAATATGTCGGTAATGTTTGGCAAGGGAAATTTATCGTCAATTGTTTTCTTGTTTAATCCTCTAAAATCTATTACTAATCGAAATTTTCTTTTGCCAGAAGCGTCTTGTTTTTTGGGTACAATCCAGACAGGAGAGTTCCATGGAGAATTTGAAGGTCTAATAATTCCTTGTTCAAGCATGTCCTCAGTTTGTTTATTAATTTCGTTCTTGTAAATCTCTGGATATCTATAATTTCTGGAGTATACGGGAATTTCATCAGTAGTCCTAATAACATGTTTTATTTGGTTGGTAAAAGTTAAATCGTTTCCCTCAATATGGAATAAATCTGCATAATCTTTTATTAAACTTGTTATAGCGGATTTTTCTTCCGAGTTCATATGTTCCATTCTAAATTTTGATAAATCTAAATTTTTCCTTCTCGAATTTTTTTGTTTATAGTCTAATAAATTGAAATTAGCGTTCGTTTGCATTGCATCAGGTCTAAGGATATTGTATTCTTCTAAAGATTTTAATTCTAATGGTTCATTTACTGTTAATTCTACATTTACTTCTGTGTTGTTTATTATAGGGCAGTAGGCTTCTCCCTTGTGTACTGAGACTATACACTGCGGAATTTCTAATCCATTTAAGTTTTTGTATGGTAAGAGTCCTTCTCCATCTTGAATATTTTGTATTCTAAATTTAATCGTTTGGCTAGCGCGGGCTTGTATAACATAACTTGTTCCCTTTTTTGCTTTTTGTTCCTGACATTCGCTTTTAATTTTATTATTATTATTATTATTATTATTATTATTATTTTGTTCTTCTGTGTTAAAATATTTAATCGGCATTTGCTTATTGCGAAATATTAATTTATCATTCACAAAATTTAAATTAATTTTTAATTCTTTTATGTTATCTAATCCAAGGAGTAAGTCAAAATCTTTATGGAAATCAAATAAATAGAATTTGGTTGTTTCCTTTCCTAAAAGTGGTAGCGTACAACTGTATTTTTCCTTTGATACTCCATGAGCTGTACTCACTTCAAATGGTTCTTGTTTTAGAGTGTTTTTGAAAAATTGGAAAGCTATTGATTTTTTAATAAATGATCTCGTGCTTCCAGTGTCAATCAGCATCTTTAAATTGGTCTTGGGATCGTGGATGTAAGGTAGTTCGTTTGTGTCGTCTTCTATATGCATTATGGAAAATGTCTTTTTAACGTGGTTAGTCCTAAAAAATGATTTTGGGTATGATTGTCCTCTTGAGTGAATCCGCATGCGTTTTCCTCTTGCGGGGAATCATCAAAGTCTATGTAGCTGTCAGGGTCCTCTTGCGGTTCATAATCTGTTTGTTCGGTCAGATAAGAGTTAGTCATTTGTTCAGTCAATCGATTCATAGTTTGATCGTAATTTTCCTCCTCTATTGGTTTCCCTGTCATCTGATAAAGTCTATTTTGTCTAATTGTGTTCCCTGTTTGACGTGTGGAAATGCTCATTGGTTCTGGTTCAAATTTTTGATGAACTTTTAATGGTGTGTAGTTGTTAGACTGTCTCGGTTGTTGATTTTGCTGCACGTATGAGTTAGGTTTAGTAAATTGGTTAGGATTATTTTGGTAGTTGGGCCTATAGTTTTGGAAGGTTTGTTTGTTAGGAAGGGGTTTGCGAATAGGCGGGTATTGTGGGGCCCTAGGTGGAATGTTCTGTTTAACATTTTGAAATAATTTGTTATTTTTAAATTGAAAATCGTTAGTAAGCATATTAAGTGCTTCGCTAAGAGAATCTGGATTTTTGGTTCGCATTAGCGATCCTACAGGTTCATGTAAACCTCTAAGGAGAACTCTTAAAGCTAGTTTCTGAACATATTCTATTAAAACATCTTTGGCCAATTGTCTTTGTGGCTCTTTATTAACAAAAAATGAAATTTGTAAATTTAATAGTTTTTGAATTCTTTCATAAAATTTAAAAGGTGATTCGTTATTCTCTTGTTTTAACTCAGCCATTTCTAAATTTAAGGTAAAACAATCTCTTTTGTCTGATTAGCTGGTTAATAATACTTTTTTAATCTCATACCAGTTATATGAGTTTGAGTTTACTACCATTTCTAATGCTTGGCCTTTTAGTTTAGCTAGTATAGAGGAAAATAAATATTCATTTTGAAAATCCTCTGGATTTTCGCTTACATAAAACTTATTTACTACTTTGTCACATATAGAAATAAATCTGTGGAGCATAGTGGGCTCTCCACTATACTCAGGAATCATGTCTAGATATTCTTTCTTTAATGTTGGCGTTGCCATTTTAAAATATTATTTTCTTTAAAATAATAAAATTAAAAATCAATTATATAAAATTAAAAAGTATTTACTCTACTTTTTCTTAATTCTATATCTTAAGATCTACTTACAAGTTGATCCAAAATACTTTGCTCATTTGAACAACTTTCACTTTTCACTTTTCACCTACACGATATTCGCTCGTGTTCTTAATAGATATGCGCTCTATTAAGTGGTTGTAGATATTCACTCTACTTACGGTTTCCTCAATTAACGGTTAAAACCGACGGACGTTATATTCGTTAACTTCCATGAGGTGTCCTACCGTTTTCTTGATGTCGTTACAGATATGCACTCTGTAACGAATCGCGTGTTTGCAGTATCTCGGTTAATCGATTGAAATCGAAAAAAAATTATGTTCATTAATTTTCCCGAGATGTCCTACCGACGTTTTATATTAAGCAAGAAAGGTTTTTAAAAATGATTTTTATTTTTAACAAACCTTTGAATTTAATAAACAATTAATTTAGAAAACTGTTACATAAATTTTTACTTAATAAAACAATACAATTGATATGCACTCAATCGGAGTGGAAAACGTCTGTGCGATACAGAGGCGACTTACACACTGCCTGGGCTCTATTCTCACACCTATATAATACTAAAGCTGCGTAAGCAGGAATCTTCCTAGCACGCATTTAATTATGAAATGTTCACATAAAATGTTTATATAACTTATACGTAATAAATTGCTATATTGATTTCGGTGTTCTCATATGTTCAGGGCGGTCAACCAATGGAGACGGCAGTGATTAACGTCTTATAGTTACAAAAAAATGGTAAAAATGAGAGATCTAACGTTAGGAACAGAAAGAAATTTGAAGGGGTACAAAGAGCAAAGATACGACCGTCTTCCTAGACTCTATAACCTAGAGTAAACCTTAGCAACTTCTATACCGGGTACATAAAGTATTTTTTTAACATTAGATCTTTATGTGAGGAGAAGGATTTAGAAGGCTGTCTGTAATCAGAGAACTAAAAATAGGGAATAATTATTCCCCGATACTGACAATAGGGGAAATTGTGTATTAGCTTGAATCAGGGCTAAAACCTCAATTAGGTTTAACCGGGATAAAGAGATGCGTGTACTGGATATAAGACTTATTACCTTTTACGTATTACTAATTTAGAAGCTAATATCACTTTATGAAAAAATTTCATTAAGTAGAATTTTTGAAATTTATAGTTGCGGCACTTTAATTGTAAAATAGAATAATCAATATGCTATTATACCCAACAGAATAATAGACTATTAGTAGTTAAATCTGATAATTTTTGCTTCTAAAAAATGAAAAATCAACCCTATTATACATTATTTATTAGGTCTGGAACATTCGGAGTTCTCCATTCCAAAAAAGTAACTCGTTTTAATAAGTATTAAATTCCCTAGCAATAGACTATGCAAAATTACAAATTTCTTTGTAGAAACAATACAGTTTATTTACAATTTCATACAAATAAATTACAATTTTGTTCCACCTGCTTGCGCTATCGCTTGTATTTTTTGTCTCAATTTACATTATTGTCAACTTGTTCACGAGATTTTCCATTATTTTATTAGTATTGATGACCTTTAAAAATATGTAAATACCAGATCCTTACAACAATAAATAACCTTTAGGTATATAAAGTAAAGATGAAATAATTTGTTCTATTCCTAATAAAGGAACTGTTTCTGCTATGTAACACATACTAAACCTTTAGTGATGAATGAACCATGATTGATCGTGTTAAAACAATTTATCTGATCCTTCGAGACCTAAGGTATGAGACCTATATGATAAGTTGATATGGTGTTTAATATTTCAATTCAATATAGATTCTCGTAAAACGTAGCCTATAATACGTAAAGAAACAAAGACAGGTAGAAGCGTGTTTAAATCATCTCTAAAATGGAGGTTTCAAACTTGGAATTTCCACTTCACCTACTGAGTACTAGTAATGGAGTGAAGCGAAATGAACTTCAAATTTCATTTGTCTACTCTACATGAGTTAATATTGTAAAAACTACAACTGATCTTATTCCTTATGTCTATCCTTACATTGATCATCTTTTGCGGAAACCCTACATATGGTTTTTGAAAGAGCTGTTATAACACCACGAAAAGTATGTGCATCTGAAATTAACAATATCCTCTCCAGTCCCAAGTTTCATAAAATAATTCCAAAAATGTTTGTGTCATTAACTTACTCACCTAGTCCATAGAAACATTATGATTAAAGAAAAAATCACCGATGCCCATTTTGAAACCCATAAATTACTGGTCCCATCATCAGTTCATTTGTAGGACATTTTGTCTGTCACTGTTTAAATAATGTTGAGCTTATGCACACATTTAACTTGGTTGAGAATTTAAATATTATACTGAATAAATACTTATTCACTACGGTATTTAATAAAAGATAAACCGGTTGAATATCAATTCAAACAATAAATAAACTTCTTTGACCCAATATTCAACCGGTTTATCATTTATTTAATTCTTTCTAATATTTTCGTTCACCCTACAACTAATCAAACATGAGGAGATTGTGTTGAGTGTCGTTTTTAAGACGGTTTCTTTCGTTTTCTTAATGTTTTGCATTAATCTTTTATACTTACAAAACATCATTTCGAAATTTTCAAAATATATTTGGTAATAATTTTGATATCTTAATATCAGCTTCCTTTCCGAAAAAAAAAATTATTAAAGTTGACGATTTGGCCTACTAAAAATGGGCGTAACTTTATTTTTTCAATGTAAAATAATTGTTTAGGATAATAAAATTAAGAATTCTGTTGGTAATTGTATTCACATTTATCATTGTAAAAATAGTAATTCTACTTTCCTTAAATGTAATACATAAATATTGTTGTATTTTGGAAAATACTCACTACTAACAAAAAAAATAATAAAGTACTTGCATCAAAGATTTAATGTCCATACTTTATTTTCTCGCACTTACAAACCAATTTTACTATTGCAGTCCCTTTCCAATTATATTTGCATATGTATGTACCGTGTAATACCACAACTTCCTACATTGTAAAGTTATAGGTGAAACGTTTATGAGGTGAAATTGCTTCAGCTGTTTCCTGACAGACACCAAACCCAAATTTAATAAACTAGCGATGTAACATGTATTGTATTGACGTACCTCAATCAATAAACAGTTTCGTCTCTAAGCTGATTCTCAGTGAGACAAAAGAATGCCTCATAATATAGATCTTATTATAGATCTTAGAAATGTCTGAGAATAGGTAAATGATTTCCTAATATAGTACTAGGAGCTAAGCTACGACTTTTTTCATATAGAATCGGACCGGTAATCGGGTATCCCATAGAACTTTGTTGCAAAAACCATTTTAAGTTGCCATTTCAAAATTTTTTGTTTTTTTACTGTTTTCAGTAATTTTCTTCAAGAATTTTTATCTTTATTATTAGCACTCACACGCAGTTTCAAAGTGTAAGTTTGCTCTTTTTATTGTCTAAAATCTCTGATTGCTCAATACCGTACGTTTTAGGACAATTGGTAACTCGTGACTCTTTTAACTGATTGCTAAATATTTAGTTTATCTGTTGACGATCAGACAGATAGTGTTATCGAATAAAAACCAACTGATCGATGTCAATCAACGACGCAATAATTGTCTAATCAAAATGAATAGTGACAGTCGTGTAGGGCCTGCCCCCTGGCGATAGACGACAACCAAACGCTGCCAACGAAACTCCACTGTGGTGATCCTCATCCAAATAGTGTTAATACAATAGCTTAGTGCTTTGCGGAAGTAAGGACAATACTACATGTTGACAGAATCATAATTTGGCCGATCATCACAATATGTTATCGTTCTTAATTTTTTTTCTGAAAATTTGAATGTGATTCGAATAGTCAGCGATACGTATAATCATAGTTCGGATAATAGGTGTTCCAATTTACTTACAAAAAAGACATAAAAGAAACGATATAATGCACTAGAATATTATATTATGTCTGCATTTCTGTTGCTCTCATCATTCACGCAACTGGTAGAGGATTCCAACGTAGCCGTACTTTGAAAAAGTATTCCCTTAAACATTCAACACGCAGTAAATTTACTAACTTTGCGTGTCCAGCTATGGCATGTCGTGGCTAATGTAATGGGCTACGTTATGCTTTACGGGATTTACCTAATACATCCTAATATATTTATCTTTCAGCTAAATTACCATTTGGCTTAACCAATATGTTATACATAAATAGAATAATTAATAAATATGATGTTTTTTATAAAATATGTATAAACACTTTATATTTTGTACGATATTAGAAATATATGTTTGTTTTTTGTCAAAAAAGGCATACATAATGCTTAACATGTTCTTGAGACTGTAAGTATCTATTCAGAAAGAATAATATTTCAAGCCTCGTTATGAGATTGAAATATATGTTCTCCTTGGCGTTCTATAAATGTCTAATAATAACTGAATTTCCAAAATCAATGAGTCATATATATATATATATATATATATATATATATATATATATATATATATATATATATATATATATATATACACCTATATATATACCTATATATATAATAGGTTTACGCATGTAAAACCTATGTAAATTATAAAATACGTTTTCTTGTATAAAATCTAAACAACTATGGATGTAAAAACACAATAATTATTATAAAACATTTTTTCAAATAATAATAACCAAACAAAATTAAACAAAATACTTGAAATGTGAATTATTAGTAAACAAAATATAAATTTATACATATATATATATATATATATATATATATATATATTTTAAAACAACATAGGGTTTTCAAATACAAGAATATTGATTAATTTATTTCCAAAGCTTTTCGTTGGTAAACAGTAGCAACATCATCAAGAATGAAAATTACAATCTTAATGATATTACAATTACAATGAATTTAATTTTCATACCTGATGATGTTGGTACTGTTTACCAACGAAACGTTTTGGATATAAATTATTAAATATTCTTGTATTTGAATAACCTATGTTGTTTTAAATTATTAAACAAAAAAACGTTATATATATATATAGTCTATTTTTTGTCTTATATACATAATTTATTATTTTTTTTATCCTTTTGTGATTTTAGGAACAATAGTTTTAGATTAATTCCTGATAAGTATAGACCAACAAACTTGAGGGTTTGCCCACTTCTAAACACGCAACATATAACTGGCCACGTGAAAATCACGGATTTTATAGATCCTACCCCCAAATGGACATTGTTTGCTTTTGTGTCGTTTTAGTAGTAATTGGGAATGCCAAGCTAATTGTATATTTCGTTTGAATGGGATGGGCCCGTTAGAAGGAATCACTGGAATTCGTGTGTAAATTAACTTCTAATTTGATAAAATATGTATAAACACTTTATATTTTTTTCGATATTAGAAAAATATGTTTGTTTTTTGTCAAAAAAGGTATTCGTAATGCTTAACATGTTCTTGAGACTGTAAGAATCTATTCAGAAAGAATAATACGTCAAGCATCGTTATGAGATTGAAATATATGCTCTCCTTGGAATTCTATAAATGTCTAATAATAACTGAATTTCCAAAATCAATGAGTCATATATATATATATATATATATATATATATATATATATAGCTATATATATATATATATATATAATAGGTTTACGCATGTAAAAACTATGTAAATTATAAAATAGGTTTTCTTATATAAAATCTAAACAACTAAGGATGTAAAAGCACAATAATTATTATTTAATTTTCTTAAAAATAATAATAACAAAAAAAATTAAACAAAATACTTGAAATGTGAAATTTTTAGTAAACAACATATAAATTTATACATATATATATATATATATATGTATATATGTTATATTTATATGTATATATATATATATATATATATATATATATATGTATATATTTATATGTATGTATATATATATATATATATATATAGATATATATATATATATATATGTATACATGTTATATTTATATGTATGTATATATATATATATATATATATATATATATATATATATGTATATATTTATATGTATATATGTTATATTTATATGTATATATATATATATATATTTTAAAACAACATAGGTTAATTAAATACAAAAATATTTATTAATTTATATCCAAAGCTTTTCGTTGGTAAACAGTACCAACATCATCCACAATGAAAATTACAATCTTAATGAAATTACAATTACAATGATTGTAATTTTGTTTTTTTAAAATTATTAAACAAGAAAACGTATTATATATATATATATATATATATATATATATATATATATATATATATATATATATATATATATATATATTCTATGTTTTGTCTTATATACATAATTTATTTTTTTTTATCCTTTTGTGATTTTAGGAACAATAGTTTTGCTTTAATTAATAATAAGTATAGACCAACAATCTTGATGGTTTGCACACTTCTAAACACGCAACATATAACTGGTCACGTGAAAATCACGGATTTTATAGATCCTACCCACAAATGGATATTATTTGGTTTTGTGTCGTATTAGTAGTAATTGCGAATGCCAAGCTCATTGTATATTGCGTTTGAATGGGATGGGCCCGTTAGAAGGAATCAATGGAATTCGTCTGTAAGATTAACTTCAATTTGAAACTATAGATTGTTAGCTCAAGAACATTGCCCATATTCTTTTTTCAAGACCAATCGCGTGTCATTGCTTTGGTGCAATAAATAACTGGTGAACCAGTTTTTGTTTGCAATTTACGTAATGGTATTTCACGTATATTTAGTGATTTCAAAAATTAAACATGATAGTTGTCAATTTCCTCAGGGTCGACAACGGTATCGATCGATTTGAATTATTTGTCATTGGCAGGCAATACTGTTGTGTGTTAAAGTTAATAGCGTCGACCTCCATAATTTCGCCGGCAAAATAACTTGATTGCATCACCTGGCATGATTAGTGTAATTATTTTAAAATTCTATAAATATTCTTACAGTCAATACATCTTTGCTAGACAGTGCGTTAAAAAATATATTTGGAGTCTGAAGAGTCTGAATTTTCATGCAGTTACATTTCTCCATTGCCAATGTTGAACAATTTTTCAAAGAGTGTCGATGGCAATTGAATATTTTTAGGTGGAACTGGCATATTTGTGGTACGGTATAATTTATTGACACTTTGCCATAGTACTGACTATTTAAATTAGTACGTTAAGTTAATTGTAAAATCCATATAAAATACTTTATTACTATATTTTTCAAATTTATACAATGTAAGTTTCATAAATACATGCGGACCTATAATGTAATTGTTCTATTATATTAATGCGTTAGTTCCATTTATATTAATAATTCTTATATTTCAATATGTGACTGTATGCTGGCACAAAAATGTCGTCGCATTTTCTAAATTCAAAAATTCTGAAATACAATTGCAGTGTGTCCTTCCAGATCTAATTGTGAATCAAAACCCTACTCGTAAACACCTAAAAACACACACAAGATTTTTATTAAAACCGGTCCAGCCATTTAAAAGTAGTTCGGTGAACTACTTTTACACCCTTTCCACACAAAAGGAAGAAGTATAGGCTGCATATAAATATATAATAAAATAATTAGTCTGATATTTGTGAATAAATAAAGATCAAATTGAATAGAAGCTTTGACAATACCATTTTTATGGTTTACCAACAACTAGTGTAACTAATTATCAACTAATTAGTGTAACTATATTAGCGTTGCCTGTGTCTAAATCCTTGACACGACACTCTTATGCAAGACAAGTTAAAAACCCTAAACGTACGACGAACAAGAAGTGTATGTAAATTACAGTTTTCCATAGAATCCTGACCAAAAGTAAAAATAAACACTCTGCATACCTTTTGGCAACGATAGCGCTACATTGTGTTAAAACTAGGAAGCGCTCAGAGGTTAGCAAAAAATAGTCTTATGCAAAATAATGTCGTTGTGGGGTCTTCAAAACTTAAATTAAAAATTTTTTCCAATGTTAAGACATACAGATAAACTATTTTTAGCTATTAAAACCATAAGTGTCGTTGTAGGTATTTACCACAATCATTAGCGACCCCATGATGCAGTCGCTTTGCAGAATAAACTCCTGAAATGTGCCCTTACACAAACACAGACACACACACATAAACACACACACACACTCGCACATACACACACACACACACACCGATACAAACTGTTTAAATCTCCGTTTACCTATCACAGAAGTAAAATATTTGATTGATAGATATATTTGTTCTTTATATTTGCATTTTTATTGTTATAAATAAATAGAACTGAAAAGCAAAACCATATCATTTTTAATAATATTCGATTTTCGTCTGATATTGTCTGATAAACGAGTTTATTAGACACAAAATGTCAGTAGATGCGCCTACCTTAGTTCATGTTTCTTAACCAACTTACAGGCAACCTAGTTAGACGATAAATGCATTAACGTCTCACCACCCAAAGCATGAAGTCACCGGGGTATTATTAACAATATTACCACCCAGTACGTGCTGTAACTTTAACACTTGGTACATAAAGAAGTGTTTAATCTTTATAAAACAATAATTAAAACTGAACTTTGAGGGATCTATACCAATATTTAACCCTTTCAAAAGTATAAGATATCACCTTATAAAAATAAGAAAACCTTTGTCTTAAATAATAATTATAATTTTGAAAGTAACCTGAATTGGTATACTTTTGCAAACCTTACGTTACTTTCATACTTTACGTTACTAATCTTAGAATAGATAATTTAAATGTGCAGTTATTTTGTGTGTTTAAATTATTAAATACCTGGCTTACTAGACATACATAAATTATATTAGGATTTACCCTTTTTCTTATTTGTATTCAATTCCAATAAAGTAAAATTTTCAAACGAATGATAGGTTTTAATTCCTCTCCTGTTTGCTGCATGACCTTGACGTTGTGGAGAGGCTTAATCCGGGCGTGGGGGACGGGTGGAGCGGAGCTGTACGTATGTGGCTCCCTATAAACGGGAAGTCCAGGCATTTGTGTGAGTGTATGAAGGCGGCTCAAAAAAAGGGGCCAGTCCTAGCACCTGAAGGGTTGTTATCTGCCCGGCTCTCGCCCTGCCCTTCCCTTGCGGGCGGCAACCAAGAAGCACCCCTCATCCAAGTTGGTGGTCTGGATGGGCACTTACACCCCCGATCTGAAGGTGTTATGCGATCCGTGCCGATGTAGATTCGTGGCCCTCAGGGTAAGGAGGGTCTTTAACGGTACTTAAGTCGCCTTACCGCCGTAAGCGGGGTTCTGCGGCGGCGGACCTTTATTTCCCTAGCTGCTCGTGGGAACACACATGGCAGAGAAAAAAAATAAATTTAACTGGTCAGGGCTTAGAACCTACCGGCAATTCTGTTTCTATGGAGGTGGCTTCGGCCCCCGTAGAGATAGATGGAAATCCAGCTGCGAAGGCAACAGGAAGAATGAGTGGTGCACAAAGGAGGAAAGCACTCTGGCTCTCCTACCATGAGGAAGCAAAGAAGGGGGAGGCGGAGGGCAGAGAACCACCGCCACCCCCTTTGAGGAAAAACCGTTCCGGGCAGCGGAAGGGTTTGACGGAGGCTGGGGCTAGAACCCGCCCTGTCGTCCCGGAAGCCAGTGGATCAGGTAGGACTTTAGTACGACAAAAGAGAGAGAGGAAAAGGAAGGAAAGGAGTACTTCTAATCCTACTCCAGAGTCGGAGGTCAAGAGGTCTAGGCCTGCTTGGTCGGGAGGGCCGTCTTTCTCGGCGATCTCCGCCAACATTCCGAGGGTTCTTGTGACCTTTGGGGATAGTGTAGGCGTGAGGATGGAGATGGCGACGTTCGACCACCTTAAGGGCACCGTCATGGACCGGATTCTGGACACTCCTAGTGGAGGTTTTGTTCCGCGGTTCAGAGACACTCACCTAAGGGATGGAGTCGCAGCATTTATTTGTGCTGAGGAGGAATCGGCAAAATGGCTGAGAGAAGTGGTACCGTCAGTTAAGCTCGAGGACGGGACTCAGGCAAGGCTAGTACTGCCTGATGAACTGATCAAAAGGGTGAAAGTGACGGTGCTAGTACCACCACCAAAAAGGGAGGCCACTCAGCTGGTCAAGTTCATCGGGATGCAAAACCCAGAAATTGGCACTTCGAAGTGGAAGATCCTACAGAGCATTGAGCGGGGATCTGCAAGGCTCCTCTGCCTAGGATTGGATGAGGCATCGGCCAGATTATTAAAAGCAAGAGATGGGAAATCCTTCCTGGGGACTGCAGAGGTCACTTTTAAGTGGAACTCTAAGGACCTGGACGAGAAGGGCGAGAGAGAGAATCAGGAGAAGGCGTAGAGGTCAGTTGGAGATTGCTGACCCTCGAGCTATGATCCTGCAAATCAACTTGCATCACAGTAAAAGTTAGGCTCCTCGGTGGTCCTAACCAGGTGCTTAAATGTGAGGCACACATTACCGGCGCTTGCGCTGGTGCAAGAACCGTGGCTGGTCAGGAACCGTATAAGGGGTCTGACTGCAGCTGGGCGCACCTACGCAAGTAGGGAACATGAGGGGCACAGAGCATGTGTGATAGTCAGAGGACTAGAAGCCACGCTGATTCAAGAATTCTCATCTAAAGACCTTGCGGTGGTTAGAATTCGAGGCAAGGGCGAGGTAAGTGGGAGCAGGGAGTTCATCGTGGCCTCCACTTACTGCGCCCACAATAGAGAATCGCCCCCTGCAGAATTACGTAAGTTAGTTCGGTACTGCAGGGAGAGGAATATAGGAATCTTAGTGGGCTGTGATGCCAATGCTCATAATGAGGTGTGGGGCAGCACAGACACCAATGAGCGAGGTGAGGAGCTCCTAGCCTTCTTGATTGAAGAAAACCTTGTGGTTTTAAACACAGGTGCCGAGCCAACATTTGTCACTTCAAACAGAAGGGAAGTTCTAGATATCTCCTTCTGTAATAGACAAATGGTAAGGTGGGTGCATGACTGGCAGGTTTCGGATGAGCCCTTCATGTCTGATCACCGGATCATCACTGCTACAATGAGGGGAGTGGTTCCCCATGTGGTGTGGTTTAGGAACCCTAGAAGGACAAACTGGGAAGGTTTTAAGTCCTCGGTGAGGAGGCGGATGTCTGACTTCCGTGGAAAATATGGTACATCAAACAAACTGGAAAATACTGAGGCCTACATCAGGACTGCAATTTCCACGTCGTTTGAGGAAAATTGCCCTCTATTGCGGATAAACACTGGGCGTGGTAAGCTTAAGTGGAACAGCGAGTTAGAGGCAAGACGGAAAGAGACTAGAAGGCTCTTTAATTGGGCAAAGAAGAAGAAAACGGCGGAGACCTGGCAGGCATATAAAGACAGCCAGGGTCTCTATAAAAATCTTATTAAAGAGGTTAAACGTGCTTCTTGGGAAAAGTGGTGCTCAGAGACAAGCACACTGAGTGACACTGCTAGACTGTTTAAGGTGTTAGCAGGTGGACCGAGGGGAGAGCTTAAGTTTGTCAAGAAGACTGATGGTAGCTTTACTGACACCCCGGAGGAAACACTGCGTCTGCTTATGAGGAACAGTTTTCCCAATATTAGACCGGTGGGGGACGGTGCTCAAAACCTCCGACATACTGGGCTAAGGGCAGACTGGAATATTGTTGGGCAGGTGATCTCAGCGCAAAGGGTGAGAGAGGCAATTCTGTCTTTTGAGCCTTTTAAAGCGCCTGGATTAGATAACATTACTCCAGCACTACTACAAAATTGCTTGGAGGAAATAATAGGGCCACTGACATGATTACTCAGAGGCTGTGTTGCCTTGGGTTACACGCCTGGGCAGTGGCTCAAAACGAATGTTATCCTTATCCCCAAACCGGGGAGGAAAGGTTACACAGAGGTAAAGGACTTCAGACCTATCAGCCTCACATCTTTCTTGTTAAAGACATTGGAAAGGCTTTTGGACTACTATTTGAAGGAGGGACCTTTGAAGCAGTATCCGCTTCATCAGGACCAACACGCCTACCGAACCGGTAGGTCAGTGGAGACTGCGCTGTTGTCGGTCGTAGACTTTATTAAGGGTCAGATCAACAACAAGGGAATATGTATTGGGGCTTTTCTTGATGTGGAGGGGGCTTTTAATAGTACCTCTAGACTGGTCATCAAGAGAGCAGCTATGGATCATGGGATTTCTGATGGAATTATAAATTGCATGATGAGTTCCTTGGAAAACCGGATAAGCACTGCATCCTGGATGGGGTGCACGATAAATTTGATGGTCTCGGAGGGCTGCCCGCAGGGTGGAGTGTTATCCCCTTTGCTGTGGAGCCTTGTCGTGGACGGCCTACTAAGGACACTCAGTGGAATGGGAGTCAAGGTGGTAGGATATGCGGATGACATAGCTATCCTTGTTAGGGGACCATTTGAAGAGGTCCTCAAAGACCTGCTTCAAGAGGCACTCAAGGTAACAGAAGCATGGTGCAGGGAGAATGCACTATGCATTCAAGGAGAGAAATCTGTGGCACTCATCTTCACTAGGCGATATAAAACTAAATCGCTGGAGATGATGGAATTTGGTAATACTAAAATAAGCTACGTTGAGAGTGCTAAATATCTGGGAGTTATTCTGGATAGGAAGCTACTCTGGCGTGAGCATTTGGAGGATAAGTGCAAAAAGGCCATAGCTACGTTCTGGCAATGCAGAGGAGCAATAGGCACGAGATGGGGTTTGGGTCCACGTCAAATGAACTGGATTTATTCCGGCATTGTGGTGCCGAGGTTGGTCTTTGCCTCTATCGTCTGGTGGGACAGGGCACAGAAAGAAACAAGTAAAAGAATGCTGGACCGCGCGCAGGGGCTCTTCCTTAGAGGCATAACTGCTACAAGGAGAAGCACACCATGTGCGGCCATGAGGGTTATGTTGGGTTTACCATCCTTGAGTCTTCAAATTAGGATGGAGGCAATGAAAACTGCATACCGGCTAAGCTGTACTGGGAGGTGGAAGACAATTAGCAAACTTCATAAACAGCTATTTGGGGATTCACTGAAGGAGCTCTGGATAGAACCTCAGGATATGATACTGCCTCTTAAAAGGGAAAAAGGAAACTACAAAATCCTTATTCCTGCAAGAGAGGCATGGGCGGAGTATAGACCCAGACATGGTGAAATCTGGTTCACCGATGAGTCCAAGATGAAGGAAGGAGTGGGAGCAGGATTTAGTGGACCGAGACACGAAGACAGATTTTGTCATCGCCTGGAGGACTACAACTCTGTCTTCCCAGGGGAGGTGCTCGCGATCAAACTATGTGCTGAGGAAATAATAAGGTCTGGCAGGAGGGGCAAGACCATCTGGATTTGCTCAGACAGTCAGGCAGCTCTGAAGGCTTTAGGTAAGGCTAGTACCAGCTCTAGGTTGGTGGCTGAGACTATGGCTTCTTTAGCAGAGCTGAGTAAGCATAATTCGCTTAACCTAACCTGGATTCCAGGACATTCAGGCTGTATAGGGAATGAGAGAGCTGACGTCTTAGCAAAACAAGGGTGTATAACCCAAGGACCGTTGCTGAGGGCAGTGGGCATGCCGCCTTGGGAGGGGCGCAAGAGGATCATGGCACTTATAGACAGGTTGTGCAGGGAAGAATGGAATGTAAATTTGGGGTGTAACAAATCCAAGGTACTGTGGGGTTACTCAGGAGGTGTGTGGGGCAAAGAACTACTCTCCTTAAGTAGACATCAACTCAGAGCTACTGTAGAGCTGGTTACAAGCAATGGGAATCTGAGGGGGTTCCAATACAAAATTGGAAAATCTAGGTCCCCTGTATGCAAGAGATGCGACTAGGACCAAGAGGAAAGCCCAATCCACGTACTCTGTGAGTGTCCTGCTTTGGGAGCTGCAAGGAGAAAGTGGTTTGGCTGGCAGGTATGTACACTAGAGGATATCAGAAGATCTAGCATCAGGTGGGTACTTGATTTCTGCAAAGAGGTAGGTATCCACTAAGCTAGTCCTGTGGTAGGGATGGGAAGAGAGTACAAAGGCTACAGCTAAGTGATCTACATTGATAAGGTCCCTCCGAGTTTTTAGTAATAATAAATAAATAGGTTGTAATATGTGTTTGATAATAATTGATTTTCCAAATCCTGAGGTTATATTTTTTGATATTGTTACGTATTATGTTCTCACGTCTTAACCAGATATATTGATTTACTTATGCAAGATAAACAAACTTACGACAAAGTAACTAATTTAGTCTATAGCCATTTCTATGGCCCGGAATATGATATTAAGAAGCATTGCGGTTAGATTTATAATAAATAACTATGTATTACTTTGCTGGGAATTTATCCGTTGAAAATATTTAACGGGATTCTACTGGAATAAAATCGACCAGTAAATAAATTTCCTTGGAACAATGAAATTTAATTTTCTCTCATCGTATTTTTCATGGGATTTTTTTCCATATTGTAATTTTTTCATAAGAGTATTCAGCCTCTCCTATTTTAACACACACTGCAGAAATTACAGCATATGTTTTAAATGTTGTTCATCCGTTTATAAACGCCTTTGAATAGCATTCACCAAGCTCATGGTACTCATGAGCTTTTCACTGGATATCTCATCGAAGACATTGGTAATATTCTTATCCATAGGGAGGGTTAAGGTTGCTAGTATTCCCACAGGAACGAGTCGAGGGTAGTCAGATAAAGAGATCGTGGTTCTTCCAAAAGTTTATGGAAATGATTCTTGCATCATTAATAGTAGACACGTAGTAGCATACATAGTCGAGGGAGCTGTATGCCAAGTGGGGCTGTATTTTTGGAATTTTGTAAGTAGCAGTAACCGTCTGTTACTCGCAGTAAGGCTATTAAGTGTTAGAAAGTATTGTGTTGTTAGAATACAGCGTACAACGTTTCGTAAGATAAAGGAATGTTAAAATCTTTGTCTGGCTGCAAATCATGTCCCTGATTTTATTTTTATTGTGGAGGTTTTATTGTGGAGATGTAATAAAAGTTTCGTTTATTCCGTAACCCAGGTTCGCGTTTATATGACCATAAACATAGTCATCAAGTCGAAACCAAGCCTCCTCTGCCAAATCAGTTGATCCTCGGCACATAAACGCAAAATAACAAACACATATTCATTACGCAACCTTGTTCTAAAGCTAATCCTTGGCAGCTGTAATGTACAGGCAATTAACCGCCCTCCTCACTTTAGCTCCAGTCTTGCTAACATTTTATACAGCGATCATTTTACTCATATAGATAAATATCATTCATTACGTAACACTCTTAAAAATAAGGTGTTACATAAAAATTCATTTATATATTTAATAATTATATCGTCCCAATATAACAGAATATTTATGTTTTCTTGGTGCACATGTTGAATCTAGCGTAGGTAGTACGCGCTCCTAGTGGGCGAAATTGAAATATATCGTACGAGTTAGTAACTTAAGGCAATTAACCACATCACGCCATGTGACGTAAGCATAAGGCGATACTTGTGGACCAATCAGAATAAGGGTGGGAGTTTGTTTGAAAATCTCAGTTAGCGCGTCCTTTCAACGACCCTACTTCTCCAAAAGTCTTCGAACGAGACGGACGAGATGGTACTTTCGGACATAACTTAGAAATTTAAGGGCTTCCAGTATTCAAAATTTAAGATGTCAAGGCGGGTACCATATTTTATTAACTCATCAAAAGAAGAAGTCAAAAGCGATTATTTATGTGTTTCAAATAAGTAAAAGTTTATATCATTTTGGTTTAAGTGCGCTGATTGCAAGAGCGATGTGTTAAGCGTTAAGTGTTCAAAATCTATGTGCAGTGTTTAATGGTATATGTTATAGTGTTTTACAAGTAATGTGCACAACCAGGTATGCTTTAGATAATAATAAAGAAAATGTATTTTAATGGTAACTAAGTTGAATTTTAATTGATAAACGGTTAAAACATTAACGGTAGAAAGTGTCCTTTGAATATTCTCTTCTAAAATTAAATTGGAAAACTTAGTTTTCCTTCTCGATATATATAAATTTTAAAGGTTAATAAGTAAATAAAATTTATGGAATAGTTAGCAGTAATAAAAATAGTAAAATATTTTTGTTTACAACTGGGTTACTTTTTAAAAATATCATGTGTTTATACTTTCGAATCATGTTTTACCAACACTTTCTAACATACTTACTTTACTTTACTTTACTTTATCAATAATGGATTGCATCAATAAGGGGTTTGGCAGAGGTGAGGCTGGTTTCTGCATATGCTTGTTGCATCTGCGTTCCATTTTTTGCAAGGTCGTCTGCTCTTTCGTTACCTGTGATGCCGACGTGACTTGGGATCCACTGAAGGCTAATTGACCATTCATTTTGCAAAAGATGTGAGATTGCTTCTCGGCAGTGGAATATGTTCGACCAGTCTGGTGAAGAGTTGTCGGCTATTGCAATTATGGCGGCTTGGGAGTCTATAAAGAAAACAGCTCGTTGGTGGTTCGTTGCTGGGTGATGCGCAGCAAGAGCCTCTGCGACCAGTCGAACTGCCGTTACTTCCTCATCAAAATTACTTGTGTTTGCCCCAACGCCCTGGCTGATTTCAAATAGCTTGGAGAAAGCTCCAGCCCCAGCTCCAGTAGGATTGAGTTTAGATCCATCAGTGTAGATGTGCAGCCAGTCTGGTTCAGGATATAAAGTGTGGATTGTCTCAAGGGCAGAAATCTTTAGTTCCTCTGGGCGTGCAAGATGCTTGGGGGATTTAAAGTTTAGTAATGACAAACTCTTAAGAGGCATCACAATAGTCGGCTAGTTGAAAGTTTTGAGCGGGGTTGGGTTTGATTCACCGATGCTATACCTTCTTCTAAGTTCTTCAGCGTGTTGTAGTGGGCTTAGCTGGGTTTTTAGTCTCTGTGCAGCCCTTCTGTAGTTAGTCCAGTATCGGTGATTTACTCTTCTTGAGCGTTCCCAAAATTTAAGCGTTAGTTTTTCGCACCTTTTTTGCAATGGTTCTATGCAGGTTTGCATTTCAAGGTTGAGAAAGATGCGCCGGTGATGATTCTGAGGGCACTGTACTGGATTTTATTTAACTTTCGCAGATTCGGTTGACTGGCCAGTGACGTAACTTCTGAAGCGTACTCCGTGGAGGGTCTGACATAGGTCTCACTTTCTAACACACTTTCTCACACTTAGCTCTCACACTTTCTAACAAGGTGATAAACTAGAGTCACATTAATAATGCAGAACAAAATAGTTTCATCGTTTCCAAAATTATACAATATTTTTTACAAATTCATGAATAAAGTAATTCAAAGTGAACTGGGTTGTTGAAGCAAATCATTTGATAGTAATACCACTCAGCGTAGGGTTGTTTCAAAATTGATTTCAATTAAAAACTGCTTTAAATTTAATTTGCAAATTTTAAATATGCAAATTCAATCAAATGAAATGAAATATTACTCCATCGTTGTTATTTATCACTTGGTGAAGCTCATTTGTGTCAATTAACATTTTATCAGTAAATAAGTAGTATAAAATGAATTATGGGAACTAGTGGAAGAAACCGAATCGAATAGCGGAATAAATCATGATTACTACTATGTAACCATGGCTACCGTATTTGTAACCATAGCAACAAGCCGAGCTCTAGTGATGGTATTCCGTAAAGTTATGCTCATGAATGTAATCCACTTCCTGCGTAGAAATAGGTTTGGGATATCCCTATCCCATTCTGCAACACTCCTATAATTGCCAATCGGACGGTAGTTAATAAAACAATAGAGATGGTCAAGGTAAAGGTGACGCGAGGAAAACTTGACTGAATAGAAGGTACATCAGGTATTTCAACTAATTGTTCGAGCCTGAATGTTCAGATTCACCTGAATCTACTTTTGGTAAGTTTGGTTCAAAAATACATAAAGAGGTACATACATAGCTCTTAGCTGTTTTACTATGTCAGACAACATAAAACCAAGTATTTTAACATCTTCACGAAACTGATATTTGCATCTAAATAAAATCTATTTTATTAATATTAGGCCTGGCAAGTTCTAAAGATTACATGGCACATAAAGGTTAGGCATCATCTGAAATTAAGCTTAGAAATAGAATCTGTTGAATTGTTACAAACTGTGCTCATTATCCCATAAAAAGCATCATTGTCTATATATTTAACACATAACAGCGTTAAATATAATACTATAAAAAAAAAGTTATTAGTCCAAGTCATCTCCTATATTCATGCAGCAAAGGGGAGTCAATTGAGCCGCGAAAGTTGTTATCCGAACCTACTTGTTTTTAACACAGAAACAATAATTTATTTGTAGTGCCATAGAAATACAGCGTTGTATAGGCCTATGTTCGAAGTAATGAAGGGGCACGTCAGGTGCCCGTACTCATGTTTGCACAGAGACCAGAAACTTATATGGGCTGGACAGCTGGCTAATATGACCAAAGGTTCAGTATTCGTTTATATGCATCAATAAAATTAACAATAAATATAGCTGGAATGCTAACCAAAATGGATTACATGCGTTTGAAGAGTCACTATTATTGCGATGCTATCAATTAATCTAACTCACTATCTTTTAACGAAAGCAATGCTTCATCATTGAATATTCGGTTTTTGGGGCTCTTACCAAAACTCTACAAAAAACTGAAAATGTAGATGAATGATGTGTGTGTAACCAAGTATTAGGCTTTTAAAATACTATTTATTAGAATTTGGTAAAACAATGAACTGATGAAACCAAACATACGAGTAAAATGCTATCGTACAAGGCAAAGAAAGGGAAAGGTCGAGTAAGGTGTTAAATAAAAATCTAGATTTATAAAATTACATCAACTAATGTCCGTTAAAATACATACAATTACACAACACTACAAAAACCTACCGACAAAGCACCAAAAGACTCAAAAGAACAGATATTGTGTATTTTCTTAATAACTATTTTATAATCATTCTTCTCTTACATTCAGCGTTAGAGACATTTTTAATCTAAAGCGATTTTGATGGATCATATTAGTAGCCTGTTATGTTTAAAATGTTTGAAGTTGCTAAATATATAGTACACAATTATCCAATATAATTTCATAAAGTGCTGTATACACATGTTATATATATATTTGTGTGAGTGTGTGTGTATAAGCTGTATCCAGTAAGTTTTTCTATTAGAATATATATTTGCTTTATTTTTATTCAAACCTTTTTTTTATATTTCAGATAAACACCAAAAAGACTAAAATGGTAATGAATATATATACCAAATTATTATCATTTGATGTTACTAACATGTATAATAACATACCTATAGTGAAAACACTTGTAATAAAAAACTTAATATAGATACATTTGAAAAAGATAAAACATTAACACAAGAAATAATAAATACATTAAAAATCATTTCAAATAAAAATTATATTTTTATATAATAATAAAATTTATAAACAAAAAAATGGATTAACGATGTTCTTTCCAATGTCCAGCATATTATCGGAAATATTTTTGCAAAATATAGACATTGAAATACATAAGATTATTAAAACATATGATCAAAATGGATACTGGTTTAGATATGTAGATGACGGATTATACATATCAAATAATAACGGTTTAAATATTGACGAAATATTAAAATATATAAATAATATACACGAAAATATCAAGTTTACTCATGAATTTGAATCAAAAAATAAACTAAATTATTTAGATATTACAATTGCTAGAAATAATGAAAAATTTTAATATAATATATATATAGAAAACCAACGCAGACAAATAAAATAGTACGTAAATATTCAAATCATTCATATAACCAAAAAATGGCAGCGCTGTATAATTCATTATATAGAATGCACAAATTACCAATGAACTTAAATGATCAATAAAAGAGAAAAATATAATATATCAAATTGGTTTAGAAAATGGATATAAAAGAAAAACTAAAGATAAATTAAATAATAAGGTAATGACAAGACAGAAAATCGAAAATAACTTTGTTCATAATAAGAAAGAAAAAATTTGGACAACTTTTAAATTAACTGGCAACGAAATAAACAAAATTACAAGATTATTTAAAGAAACAAATTTACAAATTACATACAAAACTTATAATAAAATTAAAAATTTAATAAACAATAACAATAATCAAAATAATATGCACGAAAGAAATGGAGTATATAATATAAAATGTCAAGCTAGTAATACATTATATGTAGGACAAACAAAAAAGAAATTAAAAGAAAGATACAAAGAACATTTAAACGCTTATATCACACCAAACATATACAAATCAAATTTATCTACTCATTGCATTAATAATGGACACGAATTTCCTAAAATATAAAATATGAAATTAATGAAGGAATTAAATAAAGCATTAAAAATGAATAAATGTGAAACATTAAAAATTGATATCAAAGATATATCATGAACTGTAGATCTGTGTTTAATTAATAGGGTGCATAGAATATGGGTGTAGTTGTAATAAACTTTATCACCATAATATTTAATTTAATACAACACACTGAATAAAAAGAACTAGTAGTCCTACCTCCCAACAGGTAATAAATTAGTTTTTTATTTTTCATATATTTTCTGAATTATTTTTACAAAGTAATATATATTTTAATTATTTATGAACAGTTTATTATTATTTACATCTTAAATTTAAGATTTAGCGATCGAATATATAACTTGCATTGAAAAATTAAAAATTCATATTAACCTAAAGAGCAAAGGAGATAAATATATTTAATTTCTAGGTGTTATCGAACATATGTCAGTTCGATGCTCAGTAGTTCAAGGAATTGCAACTTGGAGTCAGCACTATCCAAGCGTGCCTTAGTATAATTTTACGCACACCAAAATATAAAAAATATAAGTATAGTGAAATAGTTGTATTTGTTTTAGTTTGATAATAAAATTGAATACTTAGGTATATTTTTCTAGTTAATAAAGTAATAATAGGCCTACCATTTACCATAAAATGTTTTAAACACAAAATTCAAATAATAAATATCTTTTCGGTTTCCAACTGAACTATGCCTCTGACCGTACGCATTGTTCCCATTCTAAATATTTATTTACTATAGTACAACCTATTAAATTAATTACATCTTTTATATACAGACACGTCTATCGAAGATATTGAAGTTAAAAATAATATTCATTTGTTTATATTTATATTCTTTAACCCATTAAAAAAAACCGTTAGCAATTTTTTTTCTCGTATTATAAGTGGGTTTCATACTTTATAAACATTTACATTTTTATTGATTCTATTTAATTTGGTGGTAATGGTAACAACAACATTTATACGCACGTAAAGATATTATAGATGTATAATATTGAATTTAAAGGTAATAGCGGTAAATAGGTAACACGAAAATATGAGATTTGGACAACCAATATGCTAGGGCTGGATCAATTGTTCCCCCAGAACCGTATTCTGAACCTGTTTGTACCTCAGTCTTCAAATAACATAGTCCTACGATATGAAATCAACATTACCCATACCTCTTATCGGTAGTTACTAAAGTTTCGCATTGTACGTAACGGAGGGGCGGGGGGGGGTTGAATGAGGATATTGACGTCACTTGTCGGTCAGATATTAAATTCATTGACCAATACCAATACACCAAGTATGTAACTAGTTATCTGATGATGTTATTACACCTCTGTTATTCCACTTCTACAACTTGCAGAGGCAAATGAAATATCAAAACAAGATAACCGAGACATTCTTTAAGACCAGGGGCAAAATGAGATATACGAATACATCAACACAAACTCTTTTAATAATAGCCTATTGAGATAAATATGATTCAAATTCCATATGTCGTATGACGTACAGTAAATACAAATTCAGCACAGTACTCCATGTTTTGAAATGTATGGCAGTAGTTTTGTGTTGCAATATAAAAGTATCCAATAAAGAAATCTTGCATAAACGCCTCTGATTTAAAAAAAATCCATTTTAGTAAGTTTCTTATTCACTTTAAGGTAACCAGTAAACGTAAATTATATGTAAAACCATAAAGATTAAGATATTTCCCTTTGAATTGATCTTTTATAAATAGATGTCTTTACACAGACATTTTTCAATGGAAAATAATTTCCCTTTCGGCTAATAAACGTGATACGGAAATTGGTGCCTCAAAAGTTGTATTAAAAGTAAAAATATTTAAAAATTTAGAAAAATACAAATAAAAGTTATATCTCTGCATAACCCAATATTTCTAATACATGTTTAGCACAATGGTAAAAGTTTTCTTTTTAATATGGCGTCATTCCATTATCGCATCAAACTGGTTTACCATCTCTCAACTTCTGTTTGCAAATCATCATCGTTTTCCATGCATTTCCGTTCAACTTTATGTTGCTTTGTCAGTTTATTCGGACAGAATTCAATTGTTTGCAATTTCTGGGGACTAAGGCCGATGCCAAAACATTTCGTTGGATATTCTCAAGCGTTACTTCTCTGCCAATCAGCGTGTAGCCATCATTGTCCGGTAACAGAATTCTTCTCTCTCCTTTCAAACTAATCTGAAACCCACACACAGCCCGTTTTTGTTGTGTTGGTTCCTTCATAAAATTATATTTACTCGAGTCATATTGATCACTTGAATACAATTAAATAAAAGATACCAAACTGTACGTATTGTTTATCATCGAGTGTTTGTTTTACGAAATTCCATTAACTAGCAGTTCTCATGGTTGTGTATTTGTGTCGTCAAATGAAAGTTTGTTTTGCGTGTGTACATTAACGAGGGATATATTGTGTCACCAAACACTAACTAAAACATTGGCCTGTTAATTAATATTTGAAAACATTCAAATAGTAGTAAAACAAACAAAACCCATGCAGCGAAAATTAAATTTATTTACAAGGCGTATTGTCTGACTGATACCTTTGTTTGTTTATCCCGGTTTATCAAATAAAAAGGTATATAGAACATTTATCACGCTAAATAAATATTCGTAATAAATTGCTATATTGATTTCGGTGTTCTTATATGTTCAGGGTGGTCAGCCAATGGAGACGACAGTGATTAACGTCTTATAGTTACAAAAAAATGGTAAAAATGAGAGATCTAACGTTAGGAACAGAAAGAAATTTGAAGGCGTACAAAGGGCAAAAATACGACCGTCTTCCTAGACTCTAGAACCTAGAGTAAACCTTAGCAACTTCTATACCGGGTTCATAAAGTATTTTTTTAACATTAGATCTTTAAGGCTGTTAAATCCTAAGGATTTAAGAAGGCTGTTTGGTATCAGAGGAGTTACAATAAAGGAATAATTATTCCCCGATACTGACACTAGGGGAAATTGTGGATTAGCTTGAATCAGGGCTAAAACCTCAATTAGGTTTAACCGGGATAAAAATATGCGTGTACTGGATATAAGACTTATTATATTTTACTTATTACTAATTTAGAAGCTAATATCACTTTATGAAAACATTTCATTAAGTAGAATTTTTGAAATTTATAGTTGTGGAATTTAATTGTAAAATAGAATAATCAATATGCTATTATACCCAACAGAATAATGGACTATTATTAGTTAAATCTGATATTTTTTGCTTCTAAAAAATGAAAAATCAGCCGTATTATGCATTTGTTAGGTCTGGTACACTCGGAGTTTCCCATTTTTAAAAGTAACTCGTTTTAATATGTATTAATTTCCCTAGCAATAGACGATGCAAAATTACAAATTTCTTTGTAGAAACAATACATTTTGTGTACAATTTTTCACAAATAAATTACAATTTTGTTGCGTAAAGAGATTTTTAAAAGTAATTATATCTACTCTAACATATGTTTATAGAACATCATATGTGTTTTAAATCATACATTTTCTTTATGAATTGTATGCATATTTGTATATTAAACATTATTCCTGACCAATACGCTAACACTAATCACATTATATAAAATAAATGACTTTTAAGAATATGTTCTAATATTGTTTTATAGTAGGTCTATATACCATATTTTATAAAAAAGAATACGGTACCGAAAAAATGGCTATATATACATTTTTTTAAAATAAAAATACTTTAAATATTAAAATGGTATATTGTGCTCTCGCAAGGGGCGGCGGCGGGAATTTATTTTTTAAGGGGCGGACGGACGTCTGCTAATTGTCTAGAAACATTCCAAACCAAACCCTTTTAATTGCTCATTTTTGCGCGTAGACTCGTAGTGTAATGTAGATGACTATCCACCACTTCACATGAAGAAAGATTCTAGGTTTTATGCACAGCCTATACAAAAACCTTGGTTTTGAAAGGAGGAATAGCGATCAAGATTTCGTAGTAAATACACCATTGTCAAAATAGTTTAAATTTTATAATATTATTGTAAAATAAATCTAGAAAATATATTAAGGAGGCTCTCTCTAAGTATATGAAAGTTCTCTCTTAAGCGTGTACAGTTCATCTCTTCTAGTTACAGTATTCAGCTTCGAAACAGACATCGGTACTTGAGGTTCTTGTTTTATATAATATTTCGTTAAACATATAACAATAGTAAACCTAATTCTCATTTACATATTTAACTCAGATTTTAACATTTAGGATAATTTTAACAGTTATTTTTGCTACATATTTATATTGGAATCTGAAATTTGTAATGATACACAGGACGAAAGAATAGAAAACCAAATTATGATATGTGAACATGATTAATAAAATATATTAAAGTACAGTATAATCAGATATTAACTGGTAATGAAAACTTTTTAATTAGAGAACCAAATCATTTCAGTAGAGAAAAGTTCATATATTAGAATGTAACTTGAAACATATACTAGACAAAGAGTAAATTTATATGCGAATAACTGATACCTATATATATATATATATATATATATATATATATATATATATATATATATATATATATATATATATATGTGTGTGTGTGTGTGTGTGTGTGTGTGTGTGTGTGTGTGTGTGTGTATGTGTGTGTGTGTGTGTGTGTATGTATACGCATCACTCATACATCGTATAGCTTACACAGACCACAGCTCGAGTTTGCCACTTCTTCTTAAATAAAACCATATCTGTATGAAATAAAGTGGAAGAGTAAATCATTTCCTAAATATACCAAGTTATTTTAGAGATCAAGTTTCTTACAATAATTTTATGTTTTGTAAAATTTGAGTACTAAATTAAACTTTATTATTGAAAACTATTAACTTTTGTTTTGTATAGCTATTTTATTATAGACTTTTCTAACATTTCATAAGTATTTTTGTATCAGTAAATATGCGTTTAAATAAAAAGAAATGGATAATGCTATATATGTAAAATCAACTGTAGTACCGAATACGCCGTGTTACGTTTTGTACAACAATCTTATCGCTACTTAGGGTTATAATCTAGTACAAATATATAATACGAACTGCTAACTTCGAATATGAACCAAATGAAAATGCTTAATTAATTGGATTGTGTCCCTTAAAAAAGTTCTTCTAATGCAAGACATTATATAAGCGACAAGTGTTTGGGTTTTGTGGTTTTAACCTCATTGACCAGTAGAAGTTTCATATCAATGATATAATAATTTGTATTCGCTTACCGTGCAAAGGACTTTGAATTGAATTTATACAATTTCTGTTGCCGTGTCGTGCACCGTAAATAAACTTATTATTTCTCGCATCTAAAAAGAAATAATACTTCTCAAGGATAAATCAAAAGATAGGTCTGAATTAGTTAAGTATAAGGAAAATAATAAAACAAGAGGATACGAATTTCCTCTTGCACTGAGAAAAGATGAACATTTGGAGTTGTGTGTTGGTGCTCGTATATATGGACTTGCTCTCAATTTAACAATTTGTTTCTCCCTGATTCCTGGAGGTTTACGTTCGGAGGACTTAGGTAAAACAATACCATTAACATCCCAACTAAAACTTAATTACTAGCGTATAATGTCTACAATTACAAGCGAGGCAACCGATTCTATAAAAAAGTCCAGGCACACTCATTAACAATCAAAACATATCTCCACAGTGGTCAGATACGGCATTATACTCAATGTCTATACTCCCATTGACGCTCAGTATCTGATTATGGGTACATAGTGTATATACAGTTAACGTTTAATCAATTACTTCACAGGTACATTTCAGGTGATGGTGAACTGTTTTACATAAACGTTCTGCATAACGAGTGAGGCACTGCAATGTACAGTCTCTCATTTACCTGTTATATTTCCTAATTCGTCAGGAGAATAGGTGTCAAGGATTCCTCTAGTCATCGCTCATTTGAGTCACTAATGCGCAAAGAACTATGTATTCGTAGCCACCTGCTTGGGCTGTTGCTTGGATTTTCTTCCTCGGGGTACATTATTGTCAACTTTTTCACGAGTTTTGTTCTTCTTCAATAAGAATACCAATGAAGGAAGCTTGGAATGTCAACAACGAAACTATAGTTTCTCTATTGAGGAGACGTGCAAATTCTTGAGCATGGAGGTAGCTTCGGAATGGAGGACTAAAATCCAATAAAAGTTTAATCATTTACATAAAGGCCACAACAGGATCATTTTCGCGATACCATTGTTACAGCATTTGTACCTCCTTTTTTTCTAAATATTATTTAGTTTTAATAAGATAATGGCAAAAACCACTACAAATGCCACTGTAGAGCGAAAAATCATGGCGTTTGTATAACTTTCCCCTGACAAAAATTCAACTTCAAACATTCTCGTAGTCGTTAATCAAATATGTTTGCTACAAACGTATTGTCAGACATCATTTTATTTCAACGCAATGTATGAAACACACCTTTTCGTCAATTAAAAAAAGAATACAATAAATAAATAAGCTCTCGCATCAAACTAGAACTAATATGTCAATATCTATTCAACTCCAGTGACATTTTACTTGATTATCATTTATTTTTATTTTTTTCTCATCTTGTGTTATTTCATATGTTCTCTTTTGATAAATCGACATGTCAAATGACACATATGTGTCATACCATGCGGCTATGAAAGTCCTACTATAAAGATGATTGTTTAGGATTATTATTACCCATGCTTTTTAAAAATTAATAAAATTGTTCTATTTATACTTATATAATAGAGTTTTAGTATTATTAATATTTTTTTAAAATTTATAGATAAGTGTAAGCAATCATATGAGTTATACTACGTTAATTTTACATTGTAATATTGCTTCATAAAACAAAGCGACTGCAATAGTTATTGTTTCTAGTTATTATTTAGGTTTATAATTTACAATATTAAGAGCACAGTGATACAATATATTACAATCAAAATATTGGAAAGTACCGCATCACCACAAAAATAATAATCATTACGACTACTACAAGTTACTTAAGATTAATCCCTTACGTCCATATACACCTGAGGGTTTAATCTTAAGTATTTTTAATTTGTTATTTTTTATTATTTTTTGAGGTATTGCCGTTTTTTTTTTTGATAATTTCATTGAAATAGGTTTATATTACTTATTACTAAATAAAAAGTATCTAATGCACATTAAATTTATGAAAATTAAATTAAACTATTGATCAAAATTGAAAGTGATTAACTTTAAGCGATTTAAAAATAGTAATTGATAATAGCAACAAATATACGAATAATTATGTGACGGTTTTTAGAACTACATATTGAATGTAATTCAAAATCATTTTTAAAACGCCATTTAGTGCTGCTGTCGCCGTATATTTGCCGAAGTTAGTACACTTACGATTCTGACGTTGTAAGGTGGCGCTGTCTACTCACGTTGGTGGAGTACTAAAGAAACTTAACTTTTCATTAATATTAGAAGTATAATATTAATCGGTTCAAATTAGAAATGTGGTAAATGGAAATTATTATATTAAAAAATGATAACTTAAAATTATCAGCTAAATTGTAATTATAGATTGTAATAAGCAATATTTTATATATCACTAGTTATGTTTAATCAAATTATTTATTTATTTATTTAAATGATAGGTAAATTTTTAAACGGCACTAAGCTACAATAAAGAGTTATTCATTAGGACGTAAATTTATTATTTTATATGCATAATTATCTTACTTTAAAATAACAATAATATAAAATATTCATAATTTACAGCCTCTACATTTGAACATAGAGGCTGTTATTATTATAGGAGGCTACTATTATTAATGTAATGCAAACTGTCGAAATATATAGTAAAACGTCTATGGACTAGGTATTCTATATATCTGATTAAATAAATAAATACTGAAATTTACATTGATCATAAATTTATGTTTTACTTATACTAATTCCTATGCTTATTTATATATTTTTAAAAAATATTTATTAACAATTTTTAATAGATGCTTTTTCATTATATTTAGGATATTTCAAATAATATTTCATAAACGTTTTGCCCAGTTACCTTTTCTAAACTGTGGATATAATTTAAATTTTGTAAATTTACAAGTTTGAAATTAAAACAAACTTCGTAGAAATATTCATTTACAGCCTTCTAAAAACAATCTAACCATTCTTTATGTTCTCCTACGATACATCAATCTCGATCTCCCTAAACTATCTATCTTTCATTTCTATTATTGTATGCTTCCAATCTCTAAGCTACATCATGAACTGTAGATCTATGTTCAATTAATAGGATGCATTGATTATGTGTAAAGTTGGAATAAACTTTACCTCAATCTCGATATCCCTAAACTATCTATCTTTCATTTCTATTATTGTATGCTTCCTATCTCTAAGATACATAATGAACTGTAGATCTATGTTCAATTAATAGGATGCATTGATTATGTGTAAAGTTGGAATAAACTTTACCTCAATCTCGATCACCTCAAACTATCTGTCTTTCATTTCTAGGCCTCCTATCTATGAGTCTTTTTTCCGTCATTTGTTTACCAACGTGATTCCATATTTTCTGACTTATCATGTAATTTTGTGTAATTTCCTGACTCATCATTACAAATGTTTAGAAAAGTTTCTCAAAGTTTATGAGGCTAATATGTCTATTTACTAAAGTTATTACAGAGATCCATTTCTAGGAAGTCTATATTAGTACAACCACTTGATTTTTTCTTGTTTTTATATCATTAACTAAGTTATGCCTTTTAATATGATACTTGCTTAATATTAAATATTAGTGTATTTTATTGATTTTCTTACTTTGGTTTTTTCCCTTATAACGTACGTTTATGTTGTAAACCGTAAGTTTTTCATAACACATATCTGGTTGATTTTATGGGTACATTTTACGCCATAGAACGTTTATTTACATTTAAACCGAAATATTGTATTTATTAGTGTCTTGAACATTTTTATTATATTCAGTTTCAATATGGGCCTAATTTCCTTTTGAATGAAATTCCGTTTTTACCACAAGTATTTTCAGTCTTGCTAGTAATTAATTCTCGTATAGTCATGTAGGCAAGAGCTTTTCACCATCTGCAAGGAATAAATGCTTTTTTATAATTAAGGTAGACAGACGTCTACCTACCTTTATATTATCCGCTTCCTGTGTGCTAACATATCTTTTAGTAAAGTTTTATTTCATAGACTTATTATGATTATTTTTACTTATAAATGGATAAAAATAATATATAAATGAACAATTATTCTAGAACAAGACAATAAAATAATTAACATCCTTATTTTCGAAAACATTAAAGCAATTTATTAAAATAATTACACGTTCTCTATAAAAAATTACTGGCATTAAAAAAAATGCAAATTATATTTATTCCCTTAATTTACCTTCCTGAAAATTAAGTGTTTAGATTTCAGTATTCCTGTTTTCAGCTGATTAATATTAGACTCTAATGTTACTCTAATGTGACTCTAAGTAGAACAATGTTTGCCAATTAAACTAAAAGCGATAATAATACCGTATATTCAAGAACCCGTTCTGATGTCAAATAGTCACGTAAATGTATGTTTCTTTGTTTTTTTTAAAATTAAAAATAATGTTTTGCTTAATCGCTTGGCGCTTATATTTGTATAGGCTATATATATATATATATATATATATATATATATATATATGTTCTTCGAACAATTACCTTGATGCTTAAGAGTGTAGCCCCCCTCTGGTTATTCTATATTGTGTTTATCTTTTTCATTTTATCTAACGATTAGGCAGTCTGGCTGTATGCATTCCTTGGCAAATACTTGTATTTTAACTTATTAACAAATCAAAACAATACTCGCCTAACGTAATTAAATTTTGTAAACATAAATAAAAACTACATATTAAGATTTACATCTTTTAATTTAAAAACAAATAAAACATAACAAAACTCACAAATTAAATCATTTATTTTGCTCATGAGTAAATAATGATTAATTTGTGAGTTTTGTGTATGTTTTTATTTGTTTTTAACATAACCTCACAAGCTAAGCTAAAAAATAATCTTTTAATTTGTTATTATTTAATTTTGAAAATTAAATTATTATAGATTTTAACATGTCAAGAGCAAACCACGGCTGTCTTTTATGAAACTTAGATCAGAACGGGTTGACTCAAGATGGCTCTCTTGGTCAACTGAATTCACCTATTACACATTAAAAATAGAGATCTGTTATTGGTTACATGTGTTTTTAGTATAAATCCCTACCAAAACCACTTCTAGTGACTTTTTCAGAAATTAAATTTTCTTTTCAATTTCGGCAACATCACGTTCACCAAAAAAAAAAAAAACGATTTGTATGCAACTTATTGCCTTCCATTTATTATGATAAATAGGAGGATGATTCTAAGTAATTTCATTGTGTTTTCAATATCTCAGCATATCCTACTTTATATTTCCTGTTGCATGTTCTAAAACATTCATGTATCCATTAATACATTGAGATAAAAGCCATTTTATAAGTGGATCATTGTTTATTTGTAACACAATGATAAACATTCTAGTAACAATAAATTAGATCATCAATTATTTACATTTTCATAATTTAATTTTAATGACGTAATATTGAAAAAGAGATTATAGATTCCTTCAGTAACATGTTTCATGGAACAATAATTATTATAGAAATTTCTCGTTTATCATATGAAAAAGTTATTTAATTAAAAATGTAATGGAGAAGAGCGTATGATAAATTGTGTTAAGTTGTAAAATCGATTGCGGTAACCCAGCATCAAGGGACATGTAACATTTGTCTGTGTTGTGTGGACGATGGACGACATCTATCTCGTTGAGAAAGTAATACAAGACCCATGAGATAAATCCGTCCCTCTTTCTGGAGCCAAACGCAGAGTCATAATACAATGTAGGCTCAGCTTTATTTATAATCGGCATTTCTAATTTTATACTCTTGTTTAAGCTGCCACTATAGACTTTTTTTCTCACTTATGTTATTATAAGGTTAGATCTAAACATTTACTAAATGTAGTAGTAAGAAAATTTATACAAAAAAGCTTTTACAGTTTAAATAGGTTTGGAAAACTTCTAACACCTTGAATATCTATACACATAGGAGGCTTATTATATCAATTCTAATCATATCCTTAGGCGTAAAATTACATCTTACAGGTATTTTTCAGCAGACGCATTTCGAACCACTAGATCAGTGAATTGTTCACTGATCTATGCTGAACACAAAATAACAACTACCCTTTGAACAATAACAGACCACAAAACACTGCAGACTTTTAATATTACAACCCACTTTAGCTACAATCTTGTCTGAATTATAGTTTAAACAGCGAATGCACCAACATCATTAAGGAATGCACCGATAGGGTGTCGAACGCAGTCTGCTGAAGAATAACAGTAAGTAGGGGTTTTGTCAGGCAATAGCAATTTTCTTAAAAGATTTCAGGTTGTAAACAAAAACTTTCTAATTACATCATTATTTCGAATTATTTAAACATGGGATAGATTAGTTTTAAAAATTTAACTACGTTTAACTCTGTAACTAAATTCAAATTGGCGTAGTCAAAACATAAACGAAAAATAAACACCGTTAATTTGTGAGTACATTTTTTCTGCAAAAAACACATTTGATTAGTAATTGTCTTGAATATTCACTAACACATGTATCAAACAAAATACCTATATTTTAGTTTGATATTCAATTATATATATATATATATATATATATATATATATATATATATATATATGTGTGTGTGTGTGTGTGTGTGTGTGTGTGTGTGTGTGTGTGTGTGTGTGTGTGTGTGTGTGTGTGTGTGTGTGCGTGTGTGTTGCGACCGATCTTCCCAACATCACACCGATAAAAATTTTAATCAAGCATCGCCGACCGAAGTCAGCCCTGAGCTAACGCTTGCCAAAATCTGCCAGAGAACTAGTCACTGGACTTTACTTAAAAAATCAACATAGAGGAGATTCAACCCTTTGGGTACTGCTTCCCGGGAAATGAATTATTTTTAGGCATCTCAGCTAGGTGAAATGTTAGGAATGGCCAGGTTGTCGGAGTGTATAAGGAAATTGTTTAATAAATAAATTTAAACTCAATTTGCAAGTTAGTAAAGAACACGGTTTTTTATTTTTATATCTAATTTCGCTTTAGCACAGATTAATCAATTTTACACCATTTTATTTCTTAAAAACTACTTCTTTCCAATTAACAAATTTCTAAAACACAATAAAACCTTTAAAAATAAGCCAATTATTTACGTCTTAATGTTATTGCCGTAGCTTAGTTATTTGAATGTTTCAATGTCTTTTAACCCCCTAAACACTTTGGTTGCAAATGTAAACCTTTGAAAAAATACCTAATTTTAGCACACATTAAACCTGAAAAGTTTTACAATTTACTGTTACATTTAAATTATAGAAAAATATACAAAATATGTCTGAAAAGAGAAACATATTAACATTTATAATATCATAAGGAAAAACTCCTATGCAAATAAGTTACAGTTTACCAGAATGTTTTACCTATTCAAAATAAAAATTATACCCTATATTATCATATTATTATTCGTCATTTATACAAACTCTATGCATATATAAGATTTCCTGTCCTTTAAAACGAACCCACATATTTAGAAGACAGGAAAAATTTTACTTCCTAATTTAGCATTAAATATTTCGAATATTTTTCAATTATTTGTGTATAAAAAAAACAAATTATGAAAGAAATACCTTAATATTGACATTTAACAATTTATAAAGACAATTCACATATTAAATATTTAAAATCAAAATTCACCCTTTTTTATGAACAATTCTTATTCATAAATATAACCCAAATTGGCAACTATTGTCACGAGAAATATTTCCCTAATTTTAAACACCATCTTAAGATCCTAATATGAATACTTCTTTTGTAAAATCTTTATTTATATATATATATATATATATATATATATATATTTATATATTTATATATTTATAAAATATATATATATTTGCGGGTCACCACAAATTTAACTTTTTTAAAGTGTACAGTTTCTATCACAGTTTTTCTTAATACGTTTCACTGATTTTGTTCCCCGTTTTCAAAACAGTTTCTTGATAACTTGATGTTTAATTTTTTACTGTTTTTACTTATAACAGTATTAAAATTTAATTTGTCGAATTTTAATGTCACTATCTTCTAAAAGCAATTTACGGCATATCAGATTTGGAAACCTCCATTTTTTCATTTATTTGAAATGCACCATATTTTGTTTAAATATAGCCAAACTTAGGAACTGAAATCCCTAAGAAAAAGCTGGGGAAAGAAGCTAGTTACATTTTGCAAGCACTATTCTCCACACGTAGCACATGATGTTAGAATTCTCAACTTAATCTCGTTACAGAGTGTGAATGTGTGTGTGTGTGTGTGTGTGTTTGTGTGTGTGTGCAGTTTTGTTGTAACGGCATAAAACGCCACATTTTAATGATATTTTAAATTCAATAATTTTTAGATTGTGTATAGTCAGAGTAGCGAAGCTAAAACATAATAAAAATGCCTTAGGCATAAGTTAACATACGTTTAAACGAGGAAAGTCTTAGAACCAAAACCGTTAGCAGGTATAAGGGGCCATTTGAATAAAGGAAAAAAGGTTAAATCCACCTAGAAGGAACATCAACGTTCGAGAGGATGCAGAACAAAAAAAGGAGACGAAAGAGCCGAGACGAAAAACAAGAGAAAATCCCAACAGAATGATTTACAGGAATACATAATAATTTGTTGATATATCAATCAAGAATAAAGATGAATGAGAACCGCAAACAGGATTTGACGAAGTGCCCAGCTTTCTGTAAAGTGAATTTGGAGACAGGCTATAATTTGAAAGAAAGCCGGAGGGGTGGAAAATGCTATAGAAGATAAATAAAATTCAGGAGCGTGGCTTGAGACGGTGAGCTAAAAGGTGGCGTCGAGCCGTTTTGATAATGCATCAAATTGTTTCAAAACTTATAGCTACAAGACAATGCAGGGCTAAGAGCGGTAGTCTTTTCACTGAGATGTAGTCTCGTGTGTATTGTAACCCTTTTAGGAAGGAAACTCTCCAAAATTGGTTTCCGTCGAACTAAAATGAATGTCGTCGCGTACTCGAGATTAGTTGTCTCAAAGAAGTATTTAAAATAAAATTAAAGTCAGTGCGAAAGTAGCAAGTGAACAGTGCCTCAAATTAAACTGTTTCAACAGTTTAGATTCAAAATTAACTAAATTCATTTATAAAACAAAAATTTGAACAGAGTACAGTGAACAGTATGTTAAACAAAGAGAGGAATAAAACCGAGAGTGAGGTTAGTTTTAAAAACTAAAACAGTTTTGAATCATTATTAAGGAACTAGATCCAGAAAAAAATAATAAGGAAGTCTAAATTCGCGCGGAAACGCGTAACCCTTTGTTTTGGTGAAGAAGATGCCAAGGGAACCTGGTAAGGCTGGGTAACGCCAACTCTGGACGAGTCCAAATAAAACAGATGGCCAGCCGCAGGGAAGAAGAGACCATACCAAAGCAACATAGTGCTGAGGAGCGATGGGACCAGAAGGACAAATGGCTACGAAAGATCAGACTTCAACTTCTCTCTTTCTCAAATAAACTAAATTTTGTATGTAGAATATTTTGGGGAAAGCAATAATTTCAAAGTTTCAATTGAAATAAAATTTCTAAAAATGTAAATGAGTATTGAGTAGTGGCTTTGTTAAGGAAGAATGTTGAAGGGATAGCGTTAGGTTGATGTAGCTATCTACCGCAAAATTGTGGACTCCCCCTAGAATAACCAGTTACTAATAAGAGTAGTTTGAAATAATTTTTACATTTTGAAAACAAATTGAAGGGAGTTTCGAACATATAATAAATATTTCAAATTAAAATCTAAATGTAGTTTAATGTCAATAGCTAATTAGTAGAAAAAAAGAATTTTTATTTTTGTTGAATTTAAATCTCACTTTAGAGCAGCCTTAATACATGGCCCCCTTTTCTTAACATTGTTTAGAATAGATTTTCACAGGGAGAGAAGGGTAAATGAAAGAAAATAGCCCTAATATCGTTTCGAATGAGTTCTTGACGGTGCAGAAAGATGAAGGATATTCAAAGCCCGTCAAATGCAGAGATGATGTTATCGCTGATTAAGGCAGAAAACTACTTTCATCTACGTTATTATAGATATACTAGGTGGAATTTATAACATAGCAAGAACAGATGTTATGTGTAAATGCTAAGTATTGGTGCAATAAAGAATTTCTTACAAATTTTAAAACATAAGACAATTGCATAACAATTGTATACCCAATAGTCACAAAATATCTCTGTGGTTTAGTAAAACTAACTTACAGAAAATGCCTCAATTGCACTAGATTATTGGAAAAATACATTTCTCTAAAAAATCTCTAAAAATAATAATTATAATATATTGTGAACATAGAAGTTTATCATCGTTAAAATGTATCGTATTTCGTTACATGAATTTCAATTTATTATAATATTACAACTATAAAAATTAAAACAATTTATTTTAAACTTCACTAAATATTAGTTTTTTAAAACAAACATACTAGCTTATTAAAACAAAATAGCTAGTTTCGATGTCGATAGCTCCTTCATCAAAGCTTAGTTACTACTCAGTAGTAAACTGATGTAGTAGCACTAGTGATGGCGACATAGTCAACGAAACTAATCTGTTGGTTTTAGTACTCTAGTGTGATTGTTATAAAAAACATTAATCTGTAGTGAGATTTAGAGTTGAAGATTTTTACCGATTTTTACTGTTAAAGATTTAACACTAGCGAACCTGTTGTGGATTGTTCTCACTAGCGAACCTGTTGTGGATTGTTCTCACTAGCGAACCTGTTGTGGATGGTTCTCACTAGCGAACCTGTTGTGGATTGTTCTCACTAGAGAATTTTTTGTGAATTGTTCTCATTAGTGAACCTGTTGTGGATTGTTCTCACTAGCGAACCTGTTGTGGATTGTTCTCACTAGCGAACCTGTTGTGGATTGTTCTCACTAGCGAACCTGTTGTGGATTGTTCTCACTAGCGAACCTGTTGTGAATTAATCTCACTAGCGAACCTGTTGTGGATTGTTCTCGCTAGCTAACCTGTTGCGGATTGTTCTCGCTAGTTAAATTGTTGTGAATTATTCTCACTAGCGCACCTGTTGTGGATTGTTCTCGCTACCTAGCCTGTTGTGGATTGTTCTCACTAGCGAAAGTGTTGTGGATTGTTCTCGCTAGCTAACCTGTTGGGGATTGTTCTCACTAGAGAACCTGTTGTGAATTGTTTTCACTAGCGAACCAGTTTTGAATTGTTCTCACTAGCGAACCTGTTGTGGATTGTTCTCAGTAGCGAACGAGTTGTGGATTGTTCTCACTAGTGAACCTGTTGTGGATTGTTCTCACTAGCGAACCTGTTGTGGATTGTTCTCACTAGCGAACCTGTTGTTAATTGTTCTCACAAGCAAACCTGTTGTGAATTGTTATCACTAGCGATACTTTTGTGGTTGTTCTCACTAGCGAATCTGTTGGGGATTGTTCACACTAGCGAATCTGTTGTGGATTGTTCTCAGTAGCGAAACTGTTGTGGATTGTTCTCACCAGAGAACCTGTTGTTGATTGTTCTCACTAGCGAACCTGTTGTGGATTGTTCTCAATAGCGAAACTGTTGTGGATTGTTCTCACTAGTGAACCTGTTGTTGATTGTTCTCACTAGCGAACCTGTTGTGGTTGATCTCACTAGCGAAGCTGTTGTGGATTGTTTTCACTAGCGAACCTGTTGTGAATTGTTCTCACTAGCGAACCTGTTGTGGATTGTTCTCACTAGCGAATCTATTGTGGATTGTTCTTGCTAGCTAACCTGTAGTGGATTGTTCTCCCTAGCTAACCTGTTGTGAATTGTTCTCACTAGAGAACCTGTTGTGGATTGTTCTCGCTGGCTAACCTGTTGTGGATTGTTTTCGCTAGCGAAACTTTTGTGGTTTGTTCTCACTAGCGAACCTGTTTTGGATTGTTCTCGCTTGCGAACCTGTTGTGGATTGTTCTCACTAGCGATCCTGTTGTGGATTGTTCTCACTAGCGAACCTGTTGTGAATTGTTCTCACTAGCGAACCTGTTGTGAATTGTTCTCACTAGCGATACTCTTGTGAATTGTTCTCACTAGCGAATCTTTTTGGGATTGTTCTCTTTAGCGAACCTGTTGTGGATTGTACTCACTTGCGAACCTGTTGTGAATTGTTCTCACTAGCGAAACTTTTATGGATTGTTCTCACTAGCGAACCTGTTGTATATTGTCCTCACTAGCGAACCTGTTGTGGATTGTTCTCACCAGCGAAACTTTTATGGATTGTTCCCACTAGCGAACCTGTTGTGAATTGTTGTCACTAGCGTACCTGTTGTGGATTGTTCTCACTAGCGAACCTGTTGTTGATTATTCTAACTAGCGAACCTGTTGTGGAATGTTCTCACTAGCGAAACTTTTATGGATTGTTCTCACTAGCGAACCTGTTGTATATTGTCCTCACTAGCGAACCTGTTGTGGATTGTTCTCACTAGCGAACCTGTTGTGGATTGTTTTCACTAGCGAACCTGTTGTTTATTGTTCTCACTAGCGATCCTGTTGTGAATTGTTCTCACTAGCGAACCTTTATGGATTGTTCTCACTAGCGAACCTGTTGTGAATTGTTCTCACTAGCAAACCTGTTGTGGATTGTTCTCACTAGCGAACCTGTTGTGGATTGTTCTCACTAGCGAACCTGTTGTGAATTGTTCTCACTAGCAAACCTGTTGTGGATTGTTCTCACTAGCAAACCTGTTGTGAATTGTTCTCGCTGGCTAACCTGTTGTGGATTGTTTTCGCTAGCGAACCTTTTGTGGTTTGTTCTCACTAGCGAACCTGTTTTGGATTTTTCTCGCTTGCGAACCTGTTGTGGATTGTTCTCACTAGCGATCCTGTTGTGGATTGTTCTCACTAGCGAACCTGTTGTGAATTGTTCTCACTAGCGAACCTGTTGTGAATTGTTCTCACTAGCGATACTCTTGTGGATTGTTCTCACTTGCGAATCTTTTGGGGATTGTTCTCTTTAGCGAACCTGTTGTGGATGTACTCACTTGCGAACCTGTTGTGAATTGTTCTCACTAGCGAACCTGTTGTGGATTGTTCTCACTAGCGAATCTGTTGTGGATTGTTCTCACTAGCGAACCTGTTGTGGATTGTTCTCACTAGCGACCCTGTTTTGGATTGTTCTCACTAGCGAACCTGTTGTGAATTTTTCTCACTATCGAACATTTATGGATTGTTCTCGCTAGCTAACCTGTTGTGGATTGTTCTCACTAGCGAACCTGTTGTTGATTATTCTAACTAGCGAACCTGTTGTGGAATGTTCTCACTAGCGATACTCTTGTGGATTGTTCTCACTTGCGAATCTTTTGGGGATTGTTCTCTTTAGCGAACCTGTTGTGGATGTACTCACTTGCGAACCTGTTGTGAATTGTTCTCACTAGCGAACCTGTTGTGGATTGTTCTCACTAGCGAATCTGTTGTGGATTGTTCTCACTAGCGAACCTGTTGTGGATTGTTCTCACTAGCGACCCTGTTTTGGATTGTTCTCACTAGCGAACCTGTTGTGAATTTTTCTCACTATCGAACATTTATGGTTTGTTCTCGCTAGCTAACCTGTTGTGGATTGTTCTCACTAGCGAACCTGTTGTTGATTATTCTAACTAGCGAACCTGTTGTGGAATGTTCTCACTAGCGAAACTGTTGTGAATTGTTCTCACTAGCGAAACTCTTATGGATTATTCTCACTAGCGAACCTGTTGTTTATTGTTCTCACTAGCGATCCTGTTGTGAATTGTTCTCACTAGCGAACCATTATGGATTGTTCTCACTAGCGAACCTGTTGTGGATTGTTCTCACTAGCGAACCTGTTGTTGATTATTCTAACTAGCGAACCTGTTGTGGAATGTTCTCACTAGCGAACCTGTTGTGAATTGTTCTCACTAGCGAAACTTTTATGGAATGTTCTCACTAGCGATCCTGTTGTGAATTGTTCTCACTAGCGAACCTTTATGGATTTTTCTCACTAGCGAACCTGTTGTGAATTGTTCTCACTAGCAAACCTGTTGTGGATTGTTCTCACTAGCGAACCTGTTGTGGATTGTTCTCACTAGCGAACCTGTTGTGAATTGTCCTCACTAGCAAACCTGTTGTGGATTGATCTCACTAGCGTCCCTGTTGTGGATTGTTCTCACTAGCGAACCTGTTGTGGATTGTTCTCGCTAGTTAAATTGTTGTGAATTGTCCTCACTAGCAAACCTGTTGTGGATTGATCTCACTAGCGTCCCTGTTGTGGATTGATCTCACTAGCGTCCCTGTTGTGGATTGTTCTCACTAGCGAACCTGTTGTGGATTGTTCTCACTAGTAAAAACATAATTTAATAATAAATAGTATTCAAATAATCTCAAGTACCAGTTAACTATACACGTTTATTTTCCTATTAAAAACATAGTATTTGATAATATGTGATAATAGAGTTA
>JBAIZL010000002.1:167626213-167886213 GCA_036971475.1 Prosapia bicincta
CATTTTGGGGAGTGTTGCATAGGGGGTTGTATAGGGCGACATTCCTAAAAGGGCTTAATCATATTTTAGCATAAGGGAAATGAAAACACACAGATCAAATAGTCAATCAAGCGAAGGCAATCTTCCCAATACACCTTTAGATATGTTTCCTTATGCACTGTCAGAGTGATAGCGAAAGCCCTGATATTGGACCCTTAACGTTGAGGTAGTGATCTATAACCCACGTTCTGTATGGTACCGGCAATAAAGAAATATTATACACAAGAATACCTAAAGGTTTAGTATTCATGATCAGGGCATGAAGAGTGCGTATTTTGACGTACCTCACTGAATCGGTCGGTACAGTGCCTTGTGCCGGATGAGACTCGTAAACCTTGTCCAAGCCATAATGCAAACAAAACTTTAAAAGTAATTCTCAAGGTAGGTGTTGAACTATATTAGAATACACACTTAGGGGTTCATTTCTCATCTGTTAAAAGGCGATACGTTTTTAGGAGTAGTTTTAATTTAGTTGACTGTAACAAGTTATTGTAAGCTCTATTATGACTTTCCCGTAATTAATGTGAAAATTATGAAAATCATAAATCGTTTTCTGTATGTATCAAGATTGCATTAGGGTATTGTCATGTATATATATATTATAACATAAAGTACGAAGATTTAGGTTAAATTAAGTTAGTTGCTAAAATAAATCATCTATAGGATTTAGCAAAGAAAGACACAAATGGTTTTCTAGGCGGATAAAGCAGGTACCATATCATTATCCTTTCCAGGAAAGCTATAAGTTGAGTCCGGCAACCATAGACAATAGAGAAGGGTCCATAGTGGTTAAGACGGGAAATTCAGCGGCCAATATAGCCTGGGGAATTAACCGTGTACCGTTAGGTTTAGCTAATTGTAGAACTGTGGGAAACTTACAAAGAACGTATTGGTGGTAGTAGGAGAGATTAGGGGTTTCAAAAAACTAAATGATCGGAAGTTTAAAAGGAAGTTTGAAGGAGAGTCTCAGAGAGAGGAAGACAGGTTGGTGGGGACATGGATGGAAGTGTTGTAAAGGGAGAATTTTGTTAAATTAAGTAGAGTTGTTTTTAAGTGAAATTTTAAAAAAAAGTGCGACGTAAAAGTTTTTTTTTGAAATATAAAGTAGGTTTTTTAGTGTCAAGTGTAAGCGCGGAAGTGAACAAAGCCAGGATTCCAGGGGCTCTTCAGAACAATAAGTATATTTTAATATAAGTGTAGTCAACAGACATCTATCCATTAGGTCAAAATAAATTTTAATTTCATCAAAATTTATAAAATTTATTCTAGTTTCGCCATTTCTGATTTGAAAGCAAAATTCCCGTAATGGCGACCCCGAGAGCAAGAATAAAATTTTAATACTGTTTTTTTTTAATGTTATTCTATTAAAAATCTAAAGCCTCAGAAGTCCAATTTTTATCATTGTAAGCTTAGTTAAAATACCAATCCTGTCACTGCACAATATTAATATAAATTTGGAATAATGTGTAGAGTTAATTGAAGAGAATAAATGCAAGTGATGTTTAAAACCTGATAAGATTGTTAATTCTTTTATAAACCTAAAGGTGTGACATTAATAGGTAAGGTAAATAAATAAAGTTTAAAAATAAAATTAAATTATAACACAAGATGAGTTATAATTTGACGCCCAACTATTTGGCAAAGTTAAATAGAAATGGTGAATATAAATCATAAATTAATAAACAAATTTATTAATTTGGCTTAAGTAAAAGCGTTAATTAAGTAAATTTAATAAAAACTGTGAACATTATTAAGACTATAGAATATTATTTGGGAAGAGACTTTAAATCATGAATAAAGTAGTAGAACAAAATGTGGGTGTGGGGACAGAGAAAATTGTAGGGACTAGCGTTAACACCGGAATAGATATGCTACAGTTAATGCAATTCTTAAGTGCGAACATGGATCAAACTACACAAGATTTAAAGATAACTTTAATTAGTAAATTAGATGAGAAAATGGATCAAACTGCAAAATAATTAAAGAAAACTTTAAATAGTAAATTAGATGGAATTAATGACAAATTAGATAAAATAAATAATAAAAATAACGAAATCAACGATGAAGTTAAGGAAGTTAATGATAGATCAGTTAAGAATAATGAAGACTCTAAAGAAGAAATTAATGATGAATTAGTTGAGGATAAGGAAGAATGCAATAAAGTAAGCTTAGAATTAAACAATAAAATTAATACAACACAAACTAAATTAGCGTACGTGGAAATAATGTGTGAAGATCAACAACTAAAACAAGCGGAAGATTTAAACATACTCAAAATTAACACGGGACAATGTATTACTGATAAACGTAGGTTAAAACAGTTAGACCACCACCTTAAGCAAAACCAAAATCAATTAACGTCAGTAGAACTTCGAAGGGGACATGTCAACATGTTAGATTACGTAGAACAAAAATTATTGTATTTCCAAGATATATCACCAAAGATACCAGAGGAATTATTAATCAGGAAACTAGTACAACTTAGGGACCTAAATGTTGCAGCAACTTTAGTCACTAGAGCGAAAAAAATTAAAAGTGCGTTCGTTAACTTAATAACATTATTTCACTTTCAGCAGAAGGTACAATTTCGATTTACAGGACACAATAGACCCGCCCGATTTAGTCATAGACACGAAAATACCCCATTTGAGAGAGGAAAACACCTGCAATAGTCAAGGACAATTCGACCCTTTTGTTGACCTCATGTTGTAAATAACCAGACTCATATAATACTTCTTGATTTATAAAAATAATTATAATTATATTTGTGCTACGAAAAAAACTAAACAATTAATATGCGTTAACGAACTTAAATTTAATAAACTGCCCAAAGGAGAATTTTAATTAGGAAGTTATAAAATTATTATTTAGTTAAACAAGTTAAATGAATTGTAAAATTTTTCACATTTACTTTTTAAGAAAGCGTATTAATTTGTATGATGTGATTTTGTAATTATGGAATATTTGATAAGAGAAATGATCTACACAAATATTTCTAATATAATTTGGAGAATAATTATAATTCTTTATTGTAACTAATTAAATTTGAGATTAATTGAGAAGGTATAACAGTACTATAATTATAAACCATTCAGGAAAGTTTGCATACTAATTTTAATTTCTTAATAGACTTGTAAGGCTTTCAATTAAGTTACTTCATCTGTCAGCTATTTTGTAATAGTTTTAATTAAGACACTGTCAACTAAAACATTTAATAACTAAAACAATTTACAAAACTGAGTAAATTTAATCTATAATTATAGCATTATATTTGCGACACTTTGTTTTGTTTAGTAATAATAACATTAAACTATTGAATTATGTTTCCAGTTTAATAATTAATTATGCAGCATATTTAATGACATGTTTTAAAATTGTAAGAAAATGATAATTAACTGTTAGTTATTTTAATATGTATTTTAGCTAAACGCAATTGCTTGTTTGTTTGTTTAAAATGAATCTTAACCCTGTAACAAAATACTCGACTTAGTAAAAGAAATTAATATTCTCGTTTTTGGTAATAGACCTTATTAAGTTGTTTATATTTGTATTAGAAATTGTAGATTGGGTGAGGAATTAAAATTAACAAATTGTTCCTTATGTCATAGCATTCGAGTATTGTAAACAGCAAATTCTTAGAAATTTATGAAGGGCCCTACGAAAAAAAATGTCTTGAGAATAGCAGTTACCAACTTACTTCCATAATAATTGGTAAACTTAAGGGTAAATTTAACTGTAGAATGTTAAAAAGGTATCACAAACCCATATTAAATAATTAAATAATTGTATAAAAGAAATTCATGAAAAAATGAATAATTATTAGGATCGTAGGATGAACAATGGCATTGTAAACTTTCACATTTAATTTTAAAGAAAGGGTATTAATTTGTATGACGTGAATTAAATAATGATGTACTAATTATAAGTGAAATGATTTAGGATATAAGAGGTTAGAAATTTAAAATTGGTGAAGATCTAAAATGATCGGAAGTTTAAAAGGAAGTTTGAAGGAGAGTTTTAGAGAGAGGAAGACAGGTTGGTGGTGACAAGGATGGAAGTGTTGTAAAGAGAGAATTTTGGTAAATAATTAGAGTTTTTTTAAAGTAAAACTTAAAAAAAAAGTGCGACGTAAAATTTTTATTTTTTTTTAAAATATAAAGTAAGTTTTTTTGTGTCAAGTGTAAGCGCCGAAGTGAACAAAGCCAGGATTCCAAGGACTCTTCAGAACAATAAGTATATTTGAATATAAGTGTAGCCAACAGACATCTATCTTTTACTTCAAAAAAAATTTTAATTTCATCAAAATTTATAAAATTTATTCTAGTTTCGCCATTTCTGATTTAAAAGTAAAGTTCCCGTAATAGCGACCCCGAGAGCAAGAATAAAATTATATTACTGTTTTTTCCTATGTTAATGTATTAGAAATCTAAAGCCTCAGAAATCCACCTTTTATCATTGTAATATTAGTTAAGATACCAATCCTGTCACTGCACATTATTAATATATATTTGTAATAATGTGTAGAGTTAATTGAAGAGAATAAATGTAAGTGATGTTTAAAAATTGATAAGATTGTTAATGTATTTATAAACCTGAAGGTGTGACATTAATAGGTAAAGTAAATAAATTACATTTAAATATAAAGGTAATTATAACAAAAGTTAAGTTATAATATATATATATATATATATATATATATATATATATATATATATATATAGAGAGAGAGAGAGAGAGAGAGAGAGAGAGAGAAAGAGAGAGAGAGAGAGAGAGAAACACGTCTTAGAGAAAAAAACATTTTTAGCAATGAGTAAGTTTCCTCATTGTCAAAGCGGTAGTCTTCGAACCTAAAGATACTCAGTTCGAAACCGACCTGTGCCCCTAAATTTTTAAATCGTAATTATTGAGCACATAATTGAAAAACTGTAATATCTACAATTGTGATCCAGTATAGTTTTAAAAATAAATTTTTACTTGATTGGACGAATAAAAACGCAATTTATTAACGATTGAAATTTTTACAAGATATATATCAGGTGAGTGTGAGCGAGGTATGTAGAAGGAATTGAAAGAGGCAATAAATTAATATTTTAATTGAAAAATAAAAGAAGAGCAACAACTTGTAATTTTACTGACACTTTATTTAAATATGAAATTTTAATAAACAACCACCACTTAAACTATACATATATATTATACCACAAATTTATATCATTATATTTATTATTTACAAAACATTTATTTTTTTGTGTATTATACGTAAATTTATTATAACATTGAATATAATCGAATTTACAAAGTACGTCCTTTATACTGTACAAAAAAATACATTCAATATAATGAAATCGTATAAAACGTAGCCACTACAAATTTACAAAATCTCTGTATCATATATATGTAGATTATTTGGATGCATTATAACATACAAGCGTTTCCATAGACCTGGTGTATTTAGACATGCTTCAGATTGTAAGTCACATGAGAGTTAACGAAAGATTTTCCAACAAACGTTACACGGAAATAATAATATATTACTTACAATAAGGGATGTATGAGGAAAAACTAATAGGAAAAAACCTATACCATCAGTATATTTTAGCATGACACAATAATAACAAATGCAGTTGTTGTTACAAACTCGCTTTATGTTTTAGCCTCACCGAAACATTTGACATTTCGTTTGGAAAAATCATCAAGCACAGCCACATATCCAATTAAAATTTAAATATACTCAAAAAGGGCAAACATGAGATAATGTACACCTACTTACAATAGAGTAATAATGTTTACAATATTTACATCATATGGGCTTATTTTATTATTTAACTAAAACTTTATTACTTTAAAACTTACTTAAAGTTACTTTCAATTAATCTGTCTATTTTTGCCATCCTCATACATATCTCAAGCGTTTTAACATTTTGAAAGAAAACTTTCTACCGAAAATTGCTATTTTCTTAGTGTACGAAGTCATTCTAAATATGGTTTTAGTGTGACATAAGAGTGTCATTTTATAGATGTTACACCCTGTCAGTAAGATAATTTTAAACTGTATATCATCATACTGTCTGTATTTTGCATTTCCAATATTTAATAAGGTTTTGATGTTTTTGTAATAGAGTAATATTTGTATACTATGGTCCAGAGAAAATTCTTTATTTTCTGCTAATTGGTCCGGAAAAGGTATTATCAGAGAATAAACCCTTTTTTGCAGTTTAATATTTTAAACGTCCCAAGAAAATATTTACGTTTTCAGCCTATAAATACGTAACAGTGAAACAAACACTATCTTTTCTACGTAAATGTAAACTCTTTCGACGATCAGGCCATCACGAACAGTAACTAAAAAAGTACTATGCATTTTTTTTCAAACTTTTTGATTAGGTCTTGCTACTGAGAATATATTCATGTAACCAAAGTATTTCATGTGATAATATTCCTGTGGCAAATTTCATAAATGTTATATAATAATGTGTAAACGTAACAAGCATAGCATACATGAAAATATATTACAGCGTTTCTTTTAAACAATGTTTGAACATTTGAAACTAAAACGTACAAATCGTAATTCCACAAACTTCTATAAATATTAAACAATGTTTGTCTAACATAATCCGAAGCCTGTTTTATCAAATATAAGATGAAAAAAAAATTAAAAGGGTTTTTTAATATTGAATTTTTAAAACAATGTAAACCCAGTTTTTCAATATGTTACGCTTTCTTCCAAAGAAAAATAAAGTAATTTAAAAAGAGTATTCGCATAATAGTATATATTAATATAATGAAAGATATCGGTAATATATATATATATATATATATATATATATATATATATATATATATATATTTATATATATATATATATACTACAATAATAATTATCTTTAATCGCTTACGTATTCCCATGGTGTATTTTGGCCGAAATACATATCAGAAGAATCTGCTAAAACTAGTTAAATTGACCAAACATTGATATGTAAAAATCAAATTATTTTTTCTGTATTCAATAATATTTAAATTTTATTCTTCTTAGCACAATACTATCAAGTAAAGTCAAGAAATTATATATTTAAACTAATGTAAATACAGATAAGAAAATGATGCAGAAGAATTTTAAATTGCCTCTAAAAAAATAAAAGTAACCGTGGAATGGAAAAATATTTTTTATAACAGTGTCTTTAGGTTGCCTAATTTTTCACATAACCAATTAGTTTTAAAATCGCTACACTTTTACTATATAAAGTATTTTTACGTACTTAAATTTAAATTTAGATAAAATATGTTACAGAAGTAAGATTTATGGTAAAATTGCTTTTACACGTATAATTTGTACCCATCTTTTAAAGTTCTATTCAAGTAAGGATATGTACGGGTAAAAACAGTATGTATCAAGTCAAACACGCTGCATACTCTTATTATGAACTTGGTTCACTTTATTGTTTTCATAGAAACTTTGTCCAGTATACTCCATTATTCAATGGTTCTGATATTTTCACGTTAAGAGCCATCCAGACGTACTTTATCTAAAGAACTTTATAGAGATTACGATTTTCGTGGATGGATCCACACTCATCACACTTGAGTGTGAGTGTTGCTGTGGAGCGGATCAGAGTCCGGCTGTGACATCTGATTTGGAGATGTGTAGTACTGGAAATGGTTTTCTCGTTTCTGGAAATAAACACAAAAAACAATAAAAAAATAACAATCTATAACCGTTACTAAAAATATCATAATAAAATAACTATATTTTTGTTGACTGAATTTTCTTTGATAAGTAGTATTTGAATCAGCCCATACGCTTGATTACATACATTGAACTGATATAAGTAATTGTTTTTTCCATAGTATTATAACTTGTTGATACAAACGTATTGTATATGATAAAACATATTCAAAAATAATTATTTTTATAATCCAATCATCGAAAATTAAAAATGTTTCCTAGTATCTTAGGGCGTAATTCCTTCAAGTTCAACCTTTCAAAAGCGTTTCATTTCAAATCAACGTTTTAAAAAAGAATTAGTTTTACAAAATTAGTTTCCGTTTTAAGACGTCATTGTGTTATTATTTGGATGACCTAATATAATCATCAGTAGAATTTGTAAAAACAGAAAAGAAACAAAGTAGCAAAGAACACAAATAGATTTACCTATGCTAACATAATTATTTTGCTTCCATGAACACTCCAAACAACCACAAAGCAAAACCTGACTTTACGGGGAACAAATAATTTTCCACAATAAATTATTTTTTTAGATTCCATTGGTTGCTACTTAAAAAACAAAAACACAAATATTAATGTTTTACACCATTAATTTTTTATTTCTACCTAAGAAGTGTTTGTCATTGATCTTCATATCAATCTAAGGAGCATGTAAACCCAAACATATGAACAATAACAAGGTTTAAAATGCGAAATTTGCATTCAGTAAAGCACAACATAATTCAATTGTAAGTTATATATTATAGTGCTATTGTGCAGATTATAGAGATTGAATGAAAATGCAACATATTTTTCAAATGTGCATTTATAGTGATGAGATATTTAATATAAATTCAGCAAAACTTTAGATATTAAGAACTATACACCATATACATTTATACTTATGTATATTAGAGACACATATATTTCAAATTTCCGTTTATTAATTATATATGTGTATGTATACATATAAAATGTACATGTATATAAATATATATGTTGCACTAAGACTTTACTTCATGCAGAAAAATCAGAGTGTAAGTAACGTTAATATTTACTTTTTCAAATTATAATGTACACAATGATGGTAAAATAACAGGTGATATTATCCAATCGTCCTCAGTATGAAGTATAAACCTGTAAACAAACTTTTCTTAATACCCGCGGTTATTAATGTTTCATTAACCATTCATAAATAAAAGATTTTTTTTTTAATTAGCATTTCTTACAATTTTTGTTTGCCATTAATAAATTGATATAAATATGATTAATGAACAAATAAGTGTATCTAAAACGATATATTTTATAGTTAAATAATTAAATTAGAATTCTCTAAAATAAAAACTGCCAAACTAATAATTAAACTGTAATCTAAAAAAATAATTGATATATTAGATCAGTTTAAATGAATAATAAATTAGCCAGTTATTGAATAATATCAGTTAATAAAAAACTTTATACAATAAATATTATATGTAAGTTTATAACAACCTGTGTGAAAAATACTGCCGTCATTACAACCTATGCTACTTTTCCTTTATTAAAGGATTTGAATGTTCTACAACTAAGTATCTCCAAGTTTGTTATGATAAATATATCATTTTTTTATTAAAATCTTAGCAAATAAACTTTATACAAATTGAAACAAATACACATGTATTCCATGAAAAATGTACAGATACATCTAGATTAAATCATGAGTTTATAAATCCATCCTCCCCAAGTATGATATACATGACCTAGAGAGGGATTTATGTTGAACCATGATAAATTATTTCTAAATAAATTATCATTAGTACTTATAAAAAATTGAATAAAATGAGGTAGTACTACTCATGACAACACTAACCTAAATTAACTATGCACTTGTTATTCGCAAGTATATACTTGTTGGTTTTATTTAGTTGGGAATCTAAAATAGCTTAAACTTCATATTCTGTTTTCTGTGTGAAAACACTCCTATATATAATAAGATATATAATTTCAAAAAATGTGTTTAGTATGATACTCTTTAAGATTACATCAGTAAAACTCATTATGTTCATAATACAACTAATAATACATTTACTTAGTGAAATTCATATTATAAACGTATTAGTTTGATACACACACTCTGCATCCCTTACATCAATATTTATCCGAATATTATACACAATGTATGTCTAGTAAAATTTGTTGTGTCAAAAGCGAAATTAACAATCAATTACAATGTTAGTATTCCATTATTATTATTTCTGTTACGGATAACGAGTTTGAGCAATGACGTCGTTTTCTGAAATCTCTAAATGTTTCTAATGTAAATAATCTACAGTTCGAATGTATGGGAAAATATATCGCCGGAGTTATTTTATTCAGTGTCATAAAGATATATGCTTTACTTACCCTTGTACTGTCATATTCCCTCCCGCCTATTGTTAGCCTTGCTTTGGCCTTCATTGCATCAGACAGTGGAATCTATTTAAAGGAAATAATTATTATTTGAATTACGAATATAGTATATATTTTTTCCATTTTGAATGATATTTATAATTTATATATACTTTTTGTATTTATTTTAAAATAACTCTTTAAAACACATGAATAAATGTGTAATAGTTTATTTAAACTGAAAGAATTGTCATCAAACAAATATATATATTTAGTTTGCAGATGACGTTTTTCTTTTTAAGTGTAGTTTGAATATTGCTATATTCCATCAAAGAGAATATTTATATCTAAATACCACGAAGCTTTTCGTCAATTTAATAACAATCAAAAACGAACTTTAAACTTTTCATCAGACATAAACATTTATTTTAGGAATTTAGAGATCGGGTTTTAATATTGTTTTGGTAGAAAACACATGTTTCTACTCACGTAGTTTCTACTCACTAAATCGTGTCGTAGTGCACGCGGTGTTGGTTTTGGTTTGACGAATGAAAGGCAACGTCGGCAGTTCAATGTAATGTATGTACAAAATACAATAAAGATCCACTTAAACCAACAATTAATGAGTGACATAATAGTTTTCTAGAAACAGGGTGCTCAGTAAGACATGAGAAGTCATCAGGTTCCTAAGACGTTCTAATGAAGTGGGACAAAGCTCTGTCAAAAGCTCTTCGAAATATACCAGACGTTCTTCTAGAGAGTAGAAACTATACAAGACGACTGTTGAACATGTGTCGGTAAACTTTTGAAATTAAAAACCTTGAAGATTGATGATCTTGCAAGAAATATACATTTTCAATACGACATCCTAACCAGAAAAGTTTTTTTTAACTGAGTTTCATATACCATTTTTGTTGTTCCCATTGTTAAACTTTGTTACTAAAAAACAAATAAACGGTGACCGGGTGCTCTGATCTATATGCTTTGTGTGGGAACAATATTAGTATTATATATAACTAAATATGTGTCTCACTATATTTTGTTTTTTTCTTTCTTTATTTTGTTTTACACCCTTTAAACATGCAATAGTTAAAATATCCCCTTCAATTTCTTAGTTGTAACTGGATACATTTTCAATAAATGTAAAGAATAAGTACTTATATTAAAGTACTTATATTGTAGACAAAGACTATATTGTGATATATTATCAAATGTCAATAATTAATTTTTAACAAAATAAAAAAAAGGTGAAAGAATGAATGCATTGGTAAAAAGTGTAAATCCTAATGTAATATTTAGTACTTCTAACCTTTGCATTTGATGCCTCCGTGTGGGATTTGTAACAGAACTCCATGAGTGCAACGGCCATTGCTAATATAAGTCCGCCAATCAGGATGTAGAATATACCCGCAACATTGCTCAATGAGAGCTCATTCCTTGATGTGTCCTGCAAATAGTTAAATCTTTACTAACAAGATTTTCATAGAGAATGCTACTTGCATATTTATTAAAAAACAATATATTTATTTACATTATGCTTTAGGTTAAATAATTATAAAAAATCAACGCCAGTATAGATATGTGTGTGTGTTTTTTAATATTAAGTTGATATAGAAGAACATCATTAAGGTTTGTTTCTTCAATCAAATTAACATACAAAATATAACAAGATTACTTTAAAGTGATTAAGTGAGGTAAAATGAGCTTAATGATATAAACGTTGTCACTCAAAGACTGGTATGAATTTCATATGTTGTTTTATTACTTTTAATAATTTACCATAAGGTAAAATAAGGTTACAGTTTAGTAGTAGGCTAATTTTTGTTTTATGAAAACTTCCATCTGTAGCTTTACTAGCATTTAAATATAAAATTAGGACGGAATTTAGCTGTTACAAAAGTTATCAAAGTGTTTAAATAAAGGTCTATTACAAAAAAGTTTCAATTACAAATCCATGATTGATAAAATGCCAAATAGGCGAGAGAGTTTATTTTCTGGTATATTATTAAATAATTGTGTAAAAAATGTATGTTAATAAGAATATTTTAAAACTGAATGCCTCTTACTGACTAAGAACTGTCCACAAAAATGCATCTTATTCTGTTCTTTGAAAATAACAAAAATAATAATAATTTCACAACTTATTCTGAAAGAGTTTACGTTAGGTTTAATTTTCATGTTTCTTTGTTTTAATTGGCATTTCTTACTTTACTTCAAAGTTATTGGAAATAACGTAAGGTAATTGACGTTATATTGGTTGAATTAATTCATACGTAAAATGTTTTTTTTTTCAAAATAGGTTTTTTTCAGTTGTAAGTTACATTTTACTAGTTTAACACCTGTGACGTTGAGCTACTGCTTAATTTTCATTTCTTATTCATAATTTTAATAAATATCTTTGAAGTAATGACAATTTTCTAACTACTTTATACATACTATAATAGACTTAAAGTAATGCCTAATTTAGTATACAACAAAATTTAGTATGTTTTAAAGTATACAACAAAATTTAGTAAGCTTTAAAGTATACAACAAAATTTAGTATGCTTTAAAGTATACAACAAAATTTAGTATGCTTTAAAGTATACAACAAAATTTAGTATGCTTTAAAGTATACAACAAAATTTAGTTTTAATCTTCAGAAAAGTCAATAACGTAACAACCCGATATTAATAAAAGTCTTATTAGATAAGAGTTTACCTGCTTGTCGTGTCTACATTCCGTCCTATCAAACCACCACCGGTTCATCAGCTTTGTTAACTCTCCGTTTTCTATTAGTGACAACACAGCGAGGTTTATAACTTCTCTGGAATATGAGGTAACAAAATTTACTGTATTAGTTAAGGATTATAGTGACACGTTTTGTCAAAAGAAATAATTATTCCTGACCTTTTTTAGGTAACGTTATATTGTTGTGAAATATGTTTTTTATTTCTATGTAAATGTGACACAGATCTCATTACTCCAAAAAAGCAATACACAAATATTTAGATATACTAGTACGTCATAATCTGTATTTCAAAACATTGCTTATCTTGTTAAAACCATTACTAGCATTGAAATAACATATGTTAACATACATTAAAATGTTTATAAAATAATAATATTCTAATATTTACTATAGAGTAGGTTTTATTATGGTAAATAAATCCATCCTATCACACGAAACTGTTAACAGATGAGGAATATTTAAACATTCATAATTATTACAGTGGTATAGTAATTTATCAACGCTCTCATATTACAATCTATATTTAGGAGATTTTATAAGCAGCAAACAGACCCATTTGAATAAAATGTCATCAAAAAAGGATAATTCCTACTGAAAAAATGTTAAATGACATGCGAATGCAATAACAGGGACTGTGTTTTTGGATATATATATATATATATAATCAACAAGAATATTTATAAACTATGCTTGAATCTTTCTTTAAAGCAATTTATTGATATCATCATTTTGCTCCGCACATAATCTAAGGCGAAACTCTGCCAGTGTTACCTCTGCTCTTGTCAATACTTGCTCTCACCCAATCTTCGATCTCAGTCCTACTCAACTTCCATCTCTCAAAGCTTTTTTTCTCGGCCCCCATCCCGGGATGTTAATGATCGCTTTTCTTTTGCCTCACACGTTTTTATTCTGTAAATTTCTGTATCCTTCTACACTAGTTAGCCTTGCTCAAATAAAACACCTGCAGAATATCTTATTTTTATTCTACCAAACCTAGTAATTCCTTTCTTCAAATAACATTGCTCTTCAGGGTTTTTATCATTGAAATCGTAGCATCTGTTGCATTCTTTCTCCAAGAGTCTCTCCAATAGTATTTGTTTTGAATCTGATTTTTTAACTTTTAGAAAGTATTCAGCTATACCGTTTGTACATATTCTTTATCCAGTTATTTTGAAATCCCTAAAATTAATTCACTTGATGCCAGACTCTCTCTTTAGTTGCCTTCTTATTTTGTAATCCTTTGTCCAATCTATCAATAAAAAAATCTCCTCTAACAACTTATTCTCTTGTGTAACCAAAATTTCATATTTTTTTATATGTATAAAGCCTTTTTCAATAAATTTTGTATTTTTGTTTGCTCTTACTCATTTAAACTCTTATTACATTTCATTAGAGCTTTTCTTTCACATTTCGATCTAGAACCAACATTTTTCAATATGTTGTTGATTCATATTTTGATTCTCTTATGGAGTTGTCTAGAAAACTAACAATGTACTTGTTAACGTCATTTATTTGTGGTATTCATTATATTTGCAGTCATGACATCTTTTTAAAATAACAGTCAATTGAGGTATAGTTGTAGCTCATTTTGTGTTTCTTAATTTGGTAAACCTAGTTAGTGTACTAGATTTTTTGTGTTTTGAAAGGTATATATTATTTATTTATCAAACTTGCATAGTGAAAATAATATTAATGATATCAATATTAATTTATATAACTTGGCAAGATATAACCTTGTAATCATTGTTTTATATAATATAAGTTTTTTATAAATATTTAATAGTAAAAAAATGCACTACACCAAAAATAATTTTAATTTAAGTATTAAATCAAACTTTAGGGGATGCCTACCTTAGAGGAGAGCCCAAGGGAGTCGCTACTCCAAAGCCTTTGGCGTCCAGATTTCTGCCAACCTTCATGGTATCACAAGGCTCCCTTTCGTTTGTATAGTCGTTCTTCGGTGACTCTATTAGCAGGGCGTATTTCCCTTTCATCGTCCTCACTCTGTTAATACCTTCGTCGTAGGTTTTAACGAAAACTGACTTTCTTGAATTCATGAATTCCCACATTTTACTGTAGAGTGTAATTTGGGAACGCTGAAAAAATTGAAAAAAAATTTAACGTAAGACGTAATCTACCTTTAATTTTATTGACAATGTTTTTATATCCAATAAATAGTTAATAATTAATAATATAGAGTACTATTTAAATTTATGATAGAGTAGAAGACATTGATTTTAATCTATAATCTTATTCCAACTAAAAAAATAGTGTAGGTAATAACGAAAGAATTAATGAATTATAAAAAATAATGTGCAAGATATTATTGCACACGAAGAAGTAACTAAACAATAAGTGGTTAATCACAATGAAGCTACTAGCTTTAATATCCTTTTAGCAGTTCAGGCGAAAGGTGAGTTACCTATATATTTAGGGATTTACTTCAACGTAATTCTAAATAACAAATAAGTCAAATTTACTTGTCGGTTTGATTTTTTATAATTTGGAAACCTCCATGAAAGGAGAAGATAATTACGGATATGCTTTTAAACAAAACTATATTTCCATGAAACGGTTCCTATTGTTATGGTTTACCTTTTCAAAAGACACATTTTAATTCAGGAAACACGAACAGGTGGCTAAGTATCTACTTACTCTAAAGAAGTCATATGTTGATCCGTGAATTAAGGTGCCATATTGGACTTCAGTTTGCGAAGCAAGATCTTCTGGAGAGTTTATTGGAGCCACCATTCTTTCAACAGTGAGGAATGCGGCCAAGTTAGCTGTGTATGATGAGATTAGAATGAGTGTGAAAAACCACCAAACACTACCGACAATTCTACCAGAAATAGACCTGGAAAATAAAAATGATAATACTGTCAATGTATACGAGTATAAAATAATCGGGATGCAAAATATATAGAAAATTTGGGTGCATTTGTGCGTTCAAAACTATCTGGCTTTACAAATGTCTACAACTGACTGTCTATTATAAAAATATTGTTTCTAATAAAAAAATTATTAATAACAATCCATTATTTTGATAATCCATATTAGAGAAGATATGTTGAGAGTATGAGCTCAAAGTTACCTTGGAGATATGTCGCACCCTTGTTGCATGAAAGCACCCAGCGAAAACCACAGACTGTTCAGAATGCTGAAGTCGTTGGCCAACACGCTGGGAGGCTGTCCGACAGTCGGAGGCCCGGCATGGTGGAGGGTGTGGTGGTGAGGGTCATCTGCGTAAGAGAGGAGTCGCCATTCATACGGAGAGAACCGAGACACGATAAACAGCACTATGCTCACACCAATGTAAGAGAATATCACGCACACCCAAATCTCCTTTGACAAAGGATTTAGGAAACTAAAGACTCCGGGTTTTTGTTTAACTGGTTTCTTGATCATGATGCTAATCCCGAGGGACATAAACGGTTTGCTGAAATCTATCACACGTTCCCTTTCAGAAGTAATAGTCATTGGAGCTATTGCGATATCAGCTTCCTGTAAAAAATTAGATAAAACTAATTTGATTGGATGAAATAATTTTTGTAAACGGTAGTAATCTTATTATGCAGATGTAGGTGAGAAAAAAGAAAATAATGTCACTGATTAAATTAGTTGAAAAACCTATTTGTATTTCTTTTAAAGTTTTAAAATCATATATATATATATATATATATATATATATATATATATATATATAAGGAAAACAAACTAATAACTAATTTTTAGGAAATTATTATAGAGGAAAATAAACATGATATGCTTACCTTCCTGATTAGCTCACCCACCATACCGTCCCAGCCGCCCTTAACCTCCGAGTTTTCGGAACCGTATTTTCCATCTTTAACAATTCTCAACTCATCTGAAATCATGTCATTTCAGCCGCATACAGTATTTTAAATACAAATTGTACATTTAATATAAAATATCAAACAGCTTTTGCGTCAATATTGTTTATTATTATGTTTTTAATTAAAATTTTCATTAAAAATATTTTTTTTAATTATCTCAAGATTAGTTGTAATGTTACAGTATTCATAGTTATAATAATAAAAGAATAAGAAATTAAAATAGTGTAATAGCTAATTTGGTATATACTCGTATATTTTTCAATAGGACTTAAATGAATTGAAATTAATAGACATTATTCTAAAGAAGCAATATTCGGGTTGGTTTGTGAGTGAGGGTTATAAATAAAAGAATACGAAAACAATGATGACATGATGTTATGATCTTCAGTGATGCTTCAAAATCGAAACTTATTTTAAAAAAATGAACATAGCCTATGTTAACATAGTTTATGTTTAAGTTTTTCAAATTCAGATTCGCTTGTATTACACCACTGAAGATGATAACCGAATGTCAATAAAACGCGTCTGTAATTAAAGTATTTACAATTGTGAGTCGAAGACTATTTAATAGAGTATTTATATTATTCTACTTGTTAAATAAATGTAATTTTAATTTTAAATTAGGTGTGGTTATTATTATTTTCTTTTTATGTATTAAATGTGTGTGTGTGTGTGTGTGTGTGTGTGTGTTTGTGTGTGTGTATGTGTGTGTGTGTGTGTGTGGGTGGGTGTGTAAGTGTGTGTGTGTGTAGGTTTGTGATTATGTGTGTGTGTGTGTGTTTTACACTACAAAACTGAATAATTTTAGAAATACATTCATATATTTTAGAACAAACAAATAAGATTTTACAAGTTTCTTTTAAAGAAAATTGATAACTATAAATTTTGTAGTCAAAATATCTTAAATATATTTATTTATTTTGCATGGAACATCAGGAAATTATTCTTTGAAATTTGCAATAAATAAAAACTTACAAAACACTTACAATTAATTCCAATTTTTTTGGCTATTAGTTCAGCTAGGTCTTTGCAATACCCTTCAAATTTGTCGTTTCCAGTTAGAATCTCCCCTGGTTCTGGTTTTCTCTCCATGATATATGGTTCCTCCTGGAACATAATTATTTAACTTATATCCAGTTTAAAATAATCATCCTTTCAAAACATAACAGTTAATTGTACTTAGTGAAAACTTTATTGGGGTAAACCAATGCCAATAGAGTAGCTTCATCGTTGTAGTATAGTTGTATGGAAATAGGATACGAATGTTGTATACATCATGGCAGAACATTATATTCATAGAATATTAGAAATCGTCAAAAAAATACTATTTAATTTAAAATGTACTACGTGAATCGCTTTATTTTAAATCCGTGAACACATTATTGGGTATATGAACTGATAGCAAGGGGAATAATAAACCAGAATTTAAAAAATAAGAAACAATTTGAGAACTAGACTTCGGGGGAAATGAGAAAGAAAAGAAACAGTTAAGAAAAAAGGAAACACGAATTAGGCAGAATAGCATATATAAAACAAGGAATGTAAAATGAATGATGTACAAGGATAGTACAAGGAATGTACTAAATGGTATGGAGCAAGGTGAGAAAGAAGGTGTTAGTTTCAGAAAAGAATGAATATTAGCAAGGCATGATAAGACAGAGGGTTTAGGCTCATACAGCAAAAGACGAATTCGGGACACAAAGAAATTAAATTGCAAAACGTGCATAGAAACAAAGCGTCAATATTGCGCGTAAAGGTGCCACAGGGGATAAACCGAAAAACAAAATAGAACGAGGGAATCCCAAGGAAAAATAACAACCCTAGAGAAAGGTAAGGTAAGTGTGTAACGTCATTAAAAGTAAACCAGATAAGACATATACAAATAAAAATATACAATGCCAATAGAGGAATACGGGAAAATGTTTATAATTGGTTATTCGCTAAAATGTGTTGTGGAGAACATTGGATATAGGATAAGAAAATGTAGAAAACTTAATACTTTTTGAGGATTTTACCGTACCTAAAACAAACAGCATAGAGGTAGGAAATAAAGAGGAAAATATATGAGCTACTTCATATAATGGAAAAATGTTTGTAGGTCAGACATTCTTTGAGCACAAGCTTTTTTTGTGGTTGCTCGTGACTCTGTACCGCCTTCCAGGATGTTTCAATTATAACTTTGCTTATTATCATCTGGTTTTGAATGGAGTTAAACTAAAGGTATATCCCAACAAATGGAATTTTAAGTTCATTTTACTGTTCTATAAGTCTTTAGGACTATTTACACTTATTTGTAGGAAATAAATATTATACTAGTTACATAAAAAAAATGAAATCTTAAATAGGAACTATCAACCTAACTATATGGACAAATACTCTCACACTATTGTCTCTTGAACTTATTTACACTTATATCAACTTAACAACTTACACAATTAATCGAAACACTTATTATTTATTATTATAAATAGGATCTAAGTTGAAGTTTTAGCGATTTAAATACTAGCTAATATTGTTGTTTACAAAAAAAAATTACCCGCCATTTCATGTTTACAAAATAACACAGCTGTGGTAATACATTGTTTGTTACAACACACTGCAGTGAGGTTTATTGCAGACGGAAATTAAATAGATGGGGATAGAGCCCAAAATCTACCAAACACATTTATCAAGATCTTTCATTCATTGTTTTATTCACTGGGAGAAACAGGCGCCCATTCAAAGACCGTGAAGTTGCTCGCATATAAGCGAGCATAGGATCTACAGAGCTAATGAACATGCTGGTTCAGCTCCGAGTGAAAAATATAGGGATGAATGCACGATAATTAAGGAAACTTAAAATTTACATAGTTACAAACGGGTGAGGAACCGCCTCTAAATAAAAAATAGAGTGATTTTCTTTTGTTTTCTAATGTCTATTACCAAGTGGGTTTTATATGTTTTAATTTCACTCGTTTTTCTATCTTATAATCTAAAAACACTCAAGAGAAAATGTCTGCTATTACTTACTATGATCGTAGTAACAACGTAAGTTCGATTTTTTTCAAAATCTCCCAGCTGGCGAAGTCTTACGTACTTAGCAGCAATAGGGTAAAAACCATGTTGATCTGTCCATTCGGCAACCTGGATAGTTAGATTTTATTTAACTTACATACACTGTTTCCTATAGTTATAACATTAAAAGAAGTTTTATTTTATAAATATGCTTTAAGGTAATTTCAAGATTCGTCCAGTATAAGAAAAGTATACTTTTCAAGGTTTAGTTACGAATTATTTGTTATTATTTTTTAGAGAAGACAAAATTGTTTGTAAAACATACTAAATCATGTAATGTGCTATATGGTTGTTTTTAGAGCTTCCTAAACGTTATACGTACATTAGTAAAATTTTAAAACATCGAAATATGCATAAGTTTTAATCTCAAACTGTAATCGACTCTGACGCCAAATCATATTCCACAATGATTTTAATGTTCCTTAATACTTAGTAAAAGTTAAAATAGCAATTTAGAATTAAAAGCAATGAATAAACAAGTAAATAATAAAAATCGATATCATATTACTTTGTATGTATTAATTAAAACAACCTCTCACCACAAATTCAACAAATTTTATTTTAACCTTATGTACGTTTCGACTACAAAGTAATCATCTTCAGAGGTATTTTTACAAATAACTAACTTACAGCTAAACCTATGCGTATTTATAAGCAACGGGAACTCCTTGGCCACGCCCCCTACACTATCCGACCAATCATGTTACGAGTAACAACTAGGTCTGGTCTAACAGAAACAGTTACCCTTACATTATTTCTGAACTTTACAGTAATTATTAAATTTACACATTTAACAATTAAAACTTTAATTATCTCTTAACTAATAGATACAGTTGGGAATTCGGGATAGGGCCTTTGTCAGAATTTAATAAATAATTAGTTTCATATTTATTAATAAACATACTTTCGAAACTATTTAACATATTTTTTGATTTAACATTTTTAATTAATTTAAGGTTATTTATATCTAACTTATGATTAGTTTCTAAGATATGTTCAGCTACACTTGATTTCTCTGGCCTTTGAAATTTTATATGACTAATGTGTTCTTTGAATCTAGTGGAAATTTTTCGTTTAGTTTGACCAATATAAATCTTTTCACATGAATTACAAGTTACTTTATAAATCCCTGACTTATCCAATGTTTCCATTTTATCTTTTGGGTTACCTAAGAGATTTTTAAGACTATTTTGGATCTTATATGCTACTTTAAAATTTATTTCTTTAGACACTTTTACTAGGCCTTTTGTTAAATTTTTATCAAAGGGTAAACTAATATATTTATTTTTAACAGTTTCTCTCTCTGGTATTAAGGTAGTGGAATCTTTTCTTAATTTATTCAAACTCTGTTTTCTTAATATATTATTAATAATTTTAGGATCATATCCATTAAGTTTGGCTATTTCTTTAATTCTAGCAAGTTCAATTTCAAATCTATTTTTATTTAAAGGTGTTTCAATTTATCTATTAATCATACTATTAAATACTGCAAGTTTTTGTGACATACAATGGTTCGAATCTACAGGGATATACCTATTATTATTCGTAATTTTGCGATATATATCAAACTCTATTTCATTATTGTTCCGTATACATAAAATATCAAGAAACGGTAACCTATTATTCTTCTCTAACTCATAAGTAAATTTATCTTTCTATGGTGTTTGTAAATATCTTATAAAATTGTTAATATTACATTCTTTAAGAATAAAAATTGCAAAAATGTCATCTACATACCTAACCCATACCTTTGGAAAATACCTATCCCGAATTCCCAATTGTATCTATTAGGTAAGAGATAGTTATAGTTTTAATTGTTAAATGTGTAAATTTAATAATTACTGTAAAATTCAAAAATAATGTAACGGTAACTCCTTCTGTTAGACCAGACCTAGTTGTTACTCGTAACATGATTGGTCGGATAGTGTAGGGGGCGTGGCCAAGGAGTTCCAGTTGCTTATAAATACGAATAGGTTTAGCTGTAAGTTAGTTATTTGTAAAAATACCTCTGAAGATGATTACTTTGTAGTCGAAATGTACATAAGGTTAAAAAGAAAAACTAAATAAAAAAAATAAATAAAAAATTAAATTTGTTGGTGAGAGGTTGTTTTAATTAATATAAACATTTACGCCACAGTTGCTTTAAGTTGTTGTGTTACTTTGTATGCTTATATATTTTAAATAAAAGCTAAAATATCTAAATTTACTTAATTGTTTCAGTTCTCTTCGTTAATGAATATACTGTGACCGAAACACTCTAATAAATTTGAAGTTAATTTACCTTAACCATTGCGCTGTTAACTGTCATTTCTACTACATGCAATGTATAGTTCTGACGACGCCCATCATCGTTGAAGTGTATTTGCCCTGTTAGGCCTTCCAGCTCAACCTGAAAAATCAACCAAGTTAATATACATAAATATATCCATTTCTTTTTATTAATAAAGAACAAACCATGAAAGGTAATAAACCATTCAAAGTATTTGAACCAAGAAAGTAATGCTGAGAATAAGTTCACGAAATTAAAATTGAACCATTTCTTATAGGTTGGCGGACAGGGATTTCTTATAGAGCAAACTTTTCAACATTCTCTGTGTCCATCAATAAAGCATTATAATGGGCTCAAAACAACATCGTTTTTAAGAATATTATTTCGAACACTGTTAGTAAAGTGGCTTAGGTTAATCACAGATCATAGACCAATTAATGTTTTTACACGAATACAATACTCTTGTATTTGTAAGAAACATGATTGGTCTGTGATGTATCATTAACCTAAACAGCATTGAATAGTTATTAACAGACATTAAATAAGTCAAGTTATTAAAGTTATTATTATGATGAAAATATATCAAGAGCTATGCTAACGACTTAAGGAGTTAACCTACATTTACTTTATTAATATTTGTAATAATATTTTAGATTTCGTTTTTATACTGTGATAATAAATATTATTCCTTATAATCATTCTAAAGCAAACGTTTTCTGAAGACTTGATAAAGCGATTGATCACAATACTCTACTGCTGTCTGTTAGTTCACTTTCCGCTATTGCAAATTTATTTTTGTTATAAACAAGGTCTCGATTTTAGTAATAATAATTTATTCTATAATAATATCTAATATATAAATATAAAATACATTTTCTTGTTTAATAATCTAAAACAACATAGGGTGTTCAAATACAAAAAATATTCATTAATTTATATTCAAAGCTTTTCGTTGGTAAACAGTACCAACATCATCAGAAATGAATAATAAAATAATGCAAGATATAGGCCTCATTAATTATATATAATAATATTACTATAATAATTTGTATGTTGCCTAAATCAGTTTGAAGATTTTTCTCAACAATATTTAGGACAACCTCTTTTGAAATGTCCCCTTACAACTACAACGATATAACAATGATTTTCTGCTACAAGTAAAATACAAACATTCATCAATCATGATTCTTACGTAAAATATCACGTATTGAAACACGAGTATAATTTCGTATACTAGCCTACTAACAGAGTATGCATTGGCACCTGATATGTAGTATAATATTTTATAATACTTTCTTTAACATCGTTATAAACCTTTAACAAATAAACTTTGTTCGCATACACATACATAAACACAGACACAGACAGACACACACACACATACCTAAATACATATTTTCACAAACACATAGACATACACACACACACACCACACACGCTCACACATAAAGACATGCACTCTCAAACACACACACACACACACACACACACACACACACACACACACACACACACACACACACACACACACACACACACACACACACACACACACACACACACACACACACACATACACACACACACACACACACACACACACACACACACACACATACACACACGCACACACACACACACACAAACACAGTCATACGTAGGTTTTACGAGGATATTTTAAAAGACTACATAAGATTTAGAGGGTATAATTACCTTTCTGAGAAAACGAGATATTTTCTCTCCGTGCTCCCATGGAGTTACCCATCCTTTGCTTATATTGCATTCTATACCTCTGCTACCGTTATTGAAAATCTGTCCCCTCCTTATATTGCTTCGGAATAGGTCAGATTTCTTCTTTAGAAGTTTATTGAAAGCTTCTATTAGTACATAAACAGCATCATACATCAGAGCAGCTTGGGCCTAGTGGAAAAATTATAACTTGTGTCTTAAAAAATACCTTGGTATACGCTTAAGTTATGTTTTTTTTTAATATTAGCTCTTTTACTACCAAAAAAAGCATAATAATGAAATTGTGATATTTCAAACAATTCCGATGATGCCAAAAGTTAAAATTATATATAATTAGTTAAATATAAGCAGAAAAAAATATGGGTAAAAAGGAACATATAAAAATAATACAAATAATATGATTTCGATTGTTAGATATTTCTTTAGATATTTTTTAAAATAATTGTGGCCTAAAATAAACAGTACTTGAATATTACTCCACTAATGGAATTTTGTTATATGTTTGAATTACAATTATATAAAAACATAAGCATTTAAAAAAATTGCCGAGTGATATCGTCTAATATTAAATTTTTAGAATGGTCTATATACGACCATTTTTTTATTACGATTTTAAAATATTTCAAAGTTTTAAATTAATTTTTGAAGTTGAAAAGTCTGTTGAGCATTCGAGGTACTATTAACATTCCGGAGCCTCTGTCTATATAGAACGCCAAAATTCATAGAATTTTAAAAACTGTTGGATGCCTTTGCCTAACCTCAGCTGGTTATCTACTGCATAGTTTCGTTTTCATGCTATACGATGACATTGCCAGGTATGAAATTATGCAGTCACTGTTATCTAGTATGACCAGCCACGTGACGAGTGAAGTTTGGTAATATATAAGTAGAAGTTTGGTGCTATTCCAATAAAGCATGTTTCATTAAATAAATTCAGTCAGGTTTAATGGAACCGAAACATTGTTATCAGCATAATCTTTGTAGAAATTACACTGTTCTATCTTTATTGCTCTAAAGTCAGACTATTAAGGTTTTCCAGACAATACATTCCATTGTTCTCGCAATCGTTTATAAGAAATAGAAGAATCCTAAATGGTTTAAGGTAATCTTAAGTATTGTGTGACACTTTCTCTAAAATAATTTTTAATAATTTAGCTGAGAACAGCACAATTTGGTCGCGATGGAGGTATAGGTCGTGTTCGCCTTCACCGTCTACATCCATTTAAATCAAACACATTGTTACATACGAAGCTGAACATAACGGATACGTCTAGGTGGAGTGCATTGCCATGATCTCCAGGATGCTTACATCGATGCTTTTTAAAAACAAACCGATTTGATTTTACATGGATGCTTACCACGTTATCTAGCAGGTTGCATTCCTCTGATTGGTTTTTTCAAGTCCATCCCATCCCTTCCACGCCCCTACACGCAGCGAGAGGGAAATTCGACTGTGAACATCCTTAGCCTGGTAGCTTTTCCTTATATAAAATCGGAGTTTGATGAAGGTTGTGACGGGAAACGCAGCTGTCCAACTCAGGACGAGTTTGGATGAATGTCTCAGGTGTCACCCTTAAATAGGGAAGGACGTATTCGGGGTGACTTTTAGTTCAGTAAAAAGGTTGTGGGGTTCCCATAAACTACTTTTTTTCTTCTTAATTTGATGCTCTGGAAATCGCCTATTCGGATTTGCCTATTATCCACCACTAAACCGTCGCTACCTTTACTCGAATCACATAACAGCGAATTATGCACTAATAGCAGAGAACACAGCACTAGAGCAGTCTGCCCTTGGCTAAGCAGTGCAAGGGAGCTCTTCACTATATGGTGTTGACATCGACCGCGACTTAACTAGTGTCGTCCACCGTGATCTACCACTCTACCGCGATCATCTTGTGCTGTTCCAACCCTTACTCAGCCTACGCCCGTCCTTGAAACTGTGCAAATGCCACTAAGTAAAGTCGTCCCTGCCCTTGCTACGGGCCATTATTATTTAAGTGATCCAGAGCGCTACAAGTAGCCAGATGATCAACAGCATTAACATTATCTGGACTGGAACAACAGGGGTAGGAGTCGTGAAAGAAAATTCCATGTAGGTGGCTCTGGAGGTAGTCATTACCGTTTACGGTCCGAAAGGTAGACCACGATGTCTCTTGGCAGGACAGTGGAAATGCGTTTGATTTTACCATCTGTTTCAACATTTTGATTACTGCTACGCAGTTAGTCTTTAACATTTGGCTAATGGTTCGTTTATAGTACTGCACGAGGCAGGATAATTTTAGATGGAATCCTTATGGAAGGTCGTAATCTGATCTATGATTTTATACATCTATTTTTTTTTATTGTAATCCTTGTAAATATGTATTCATTATGATCATATATTTATTTTGATTATTCCGCCCAAAAACCCTATTAGCAGCGTGGAAAACATTTATTTTAATATTAATAAGTTTTTTGAAAAAAATATGTATAACAACTCGATACACATATATCATAATATACTATATTTATTTAAAAAATATAACAGCTAGACAAACGAATAGTGTAATATATAAATATAAATAAATATATATATATATATATATATATATATATATATATATATATATATATATATATATTATTGTTAGGATATAAAAAACAATTTTTGTAAGCTAACCTTAAATTTTTAAAAACTGAAAGTAAATTCAATGTGACTACAGTCAACAGAGTATTAGAGAAACCGACCACGTAGCTATTTATGTATTTATCCAATACATACTTACATATATATATATATATATATATATATATATATATATATATATATATATATATATATATGAGTGTGTGTGTGTGTGTGTGTGTGGTGTTTCTTGTAATATTGATTGCATCGAAATTATGTACTGTTTTATAATCATAATATATGTGTATGGAGTGAAGATGTATTTATAAAAAATAAACGATTTTTAACAATATATAAATTCAATAAATACTTAAATCAACATTCATTCAAATAAATCGCAATCAATGACTCACTGAAATTGACTCTTTTCCAGCACCGAGATTCGTAGCAGGATCAAGTTTACTCCAACCCTCCAGGAACTCTTTGACATATCGCTTGGATGATTCCACAATTCTGAAGCCAGTGATGTTTATTGCGCCGTATTCTATCACTTCAGTTTCCCACCTGTCATCCATAATCTGAAAGTTAAATCAGAACCTGCCGAGAAGTTTTGATAGAATAACTTAAACTCGTATCCGACACATCATCAACAAGTTGAAGACGTTTTCCAAAGTACGCAAAATGTTGTAAGTTTACGATAACTTAATAAGACACAATTAGATAATATATTATCTGCAATATTATAAGTTTATTTTACATACAATAATTTGTTTCTAATATTTGTATGTGTTAATGAAAATTGTTAAACCAGTGAATCTATAAAATACAAATCTCTTTTAAATATATGATAATCAAACAGTTTTGTGACATATGAAATGTATGTATACATACATACATATATATATATATATATATATATATATATATATATACAACGTTTATTATTACATCAATCCAAAATCTAAATTTTGCTTTGTCCATGCGTAATTGCTGACGCAGGTGTAAGTAATCAGTCAATTTTAAATTGTTCTCTAATAAATGTGAATCTCATTGTACTTTAGAGTAGTACCTTTGTGTATATTTTATTCTGTCATTTTGTTGGACTGTATATAAACAATTGTGTGTGAAGTAAACGAGTGTCGTATATTCTATTAACCACAATAAATTGAAGGTTTCTATTTCTTTTCTAAATCATTTAAGTAATATGTAAATCAAATTATAATTAATCATATCCAATGATCGTCTGTTGACAGATTAGTTTACATCTTAGAAAATGTGAGAAATAAAATTACAATAAAAATATTGAAAAGGAACCCCAATACCACAAAAATAATCAAAAATAACAAATAACACAAGTTACTTAAGATTAAACCCTTATGTACATTTCGATGACCATGTCATCATCATCAGAGGGTCTAGTTACAAAACACAATCTAGCACACAAGAAGTTACAAACTAGAATGATATCATTCTAGTTTGTAACTTCTTGTGTGCTAGATTGTGTTTTGTAACTAGACCCTCTGATGATGATGACATGGTCATCGAAATGTACATAAGGGTTTAATCTTAAGTAACTTGTGTTATTTGTTATTTTTGATTATTTTTGTGGTATTGGGGTTCCTTTTCAATATTTTTATTGTAATATATTGTACCACTGTGCTCTTGATATTGTGAGAAATAAAAGTTTATTGTAAATAGGAATATTGCCCATTAAACAAATTTAATTTATTTATAAATAACCAATATATTTGTGTATAAACTAGTAATGACTTAAGTAAGCTAAAATTATATTAAGTTAATTATAGTTTTAAAAAACCTTCTGTATATTTGAATAAATTGGTTTTATTTATAGGTACACAACAGCATAAAAATTGTTATTTAGCTACAGAAATGATCAATTAATTATGCTAACACTACCGTGTAATAAATAATTATCAACGGAAGTTATCAAATCAGGTAATGAAAAGTTACCATTTTGTTTGATATTTTTACCTAATTACAATTTTGTTTCTAATTTACTTGTTTTTTTTATAATGTATGACAAAATGAACGTAAAGTATTCAATGAAGTTAATAAATGAAGAAATATATGTTTTTGTTACATTGAAATACTTTCATTCAGCTGATAATAACTAAGGTTTAGAATTCGCTTTAATTCCGTCAATGAGTTGAAATTATTTTAAGCTATTGTAAAGGGAACGCAATTAATTCACTTTGTCGAGTGAACAGAGCGTAAGCGGCTCATGTAGGATTAGATGTCCGGCACGAGGTTATTGCTTTAGAACAAGGGCCAATTGTTGTAATTGCAGCTCCATCGTAATGCTGATTGTTCGGACTCAGGTAATGTGATAATATTTTACGGGCTTAAACATTGGAATTCCTTTCTACGAGTAGCTACCGTACATGTGTAAGTATATTTACCCATTAAAAAACATTCTAAATTTTATAGAAAACAATATAACTGTAGAAGCATTAAAATTTCCTGTTCCATTGTGTTACTATTTTTAAGCACAGTGTTTATAAACTTTATTTCTACCTATATTTGTTACCTGTTCAATATTGCTAAAGCTAATACAAATTTATTCAATAAATATTATGGATCTGCATAAAAAGTAGCAACTAATATTATAATCATTTACAAAATAAATGTAATTATTCCTAAACTAATTTAATTTGAAAATTGAATTTCGACAGAAAATAAACATTTAATACCTAGAATAACTTAGTTTATTTAAATATTGCTCTCATACGATCGTAGTAACGGAGATGTTGTGATCCTAACAAAATGAGAAGTTATTATTTCTTATATAAAAGTTTCTAAGTTTTCTCAGAGTGAAACAATCCAAAAAACATACTATTCAGAAAATCTACCAAATAAAGAAAAACCTTTACCAGCTAGCCTTAATATTACAGAATGCATATTATAGTTAACTCTTCTCTGACTCACCTTCCTTTTCGTGTCGCTCACAGACAATACTTTACTCTCACCATAAGAAAACCTATGATTACATATATATATATATATATATATATATATATATATATATATTTATATATATATATTTATTTATTTATTTATTTATTTATTTATTTAATAACTTCAAAATGTTCATATTCAAGATGTATTTTATTCATCATTTACAATTTTGCTGAAGCTTTTCGCCGGTGTACAGTTCCAGCATTCTCAAAGTCTAAGAGTAGACTTAGAATAAAATACATCTTGATTATGAACATTTTGAAGTTATTAAATAATTATAATAAATCAAGAAAAAATAATCATCTTTAATATAATATATATATATATATATATATATATATATATATATATATATAAAGACAGATAGATATGTGTGTGCAAGCGCACGAGAGCTTGTGTGTGTATACCGTTCAACTATAAGGATCTATTGGAGCCATGCTGAATACTTTATATTTGCTCACATATCGTTAAATTCACAAATTCAAAACAAAAACAGATGGTTTGACTTCACACTACAAAACAGTGCGAAAAATACACACATTTGTTTTTATTAAACCAACAATCATAGGGCTTTTTCAACTAGTAGTAACAATATAATGCATATAAACGTTTGTAGGATCCTAACTCAATAAATCATCTATATATATATATATATATATATATATATATATATATATACCATGGTAATATATATCATTACTTCATTAATTCATGGTAATATATATCACCAGATCCACCCCTTACTCAAATAACCAAAAACATCTCTATTTACGATATTAGAAATAAATTAATCGCCAATCATAATTAGGGTTTTTTTTAATTGAAATTACAAAGTTCCATGAGCTTGTGTTTAACGATTTGCACAAACTTGAGCTGTATTTTTTCCAACGAGAGTCTGAACTACAAGGCCACAGTTTAGTCTCAATGCTTCCTTTAAACGAATTTACGTTTATAAATTTTGTTTACAAATATTTTCTCCTATTGATTGAATGTTATATACACCAATATTTCTTACGGTTACACATTATTTAGAAAGTGTAATAATATAATAATTCGTTAGTTATTTATTTCGTAATTCTTAATATAGTTATCTTTCTTCCTAACCTTAAAACAATATTCTTCTTTGATGCCATTCGGTTTAACTCCATTATCAAAACTTGAAAATGTAAAGTACAATTTAGAGTTTTGGTAGTGGGATCAATCCGAAACCCATCAACGAATAATAATGTTTTGGTCTTAGAAAAGCCAGAAGACTCTATTCAAATATATTTGTATCATGATTTACTTATTGAATATTATAATTACTAAGTAGCATGTAGCTACACTCTGCACCTCATTAAGAGGTCAGCTTCATGTCTACTATCTATTCAAGCGATATTATAATTTCACTCTGCTTATTGTATCATTGCTTAAGGTTTTTTCTCTTCCCGATTCTTTCTTTTCCTTTTCCTTATAGGAGGTGTAAGGGTTATCGATCCAAATATACCTTCGATAAAGCGAAGGTCTAATTCACTACGTCTACGTGATGCATCTCCACTGCACATGGCCACGTGTGTCTTCCTGGCCTTCCCTAACTATTGTCTCTAAATCTTTATAGAACAAACTATTCATAATAGCCTTAACCCATTGCAATTTACATTTTAGATCAGTTAGACACCACAATTTATTAGTAACGGTTTTAAAGACTATCCTAGCTAGTAACGGTTGTCGTCATTGTTTGATTGATTTGTTTGCTTAAAGAGAGTTTATATTCTTATTGACTTTCAGTTTAACATCTAATAATTATTACGTTTAACTAATTCAGTAGATTTTATGTAAACTGGAGTGAAAAGCTCATTATAGGATTACTAACTGTGAATCAGTAGCTGTAATTAGTGTACCCGTTGTACATACGAAATGAACAATACTAGTGCTAGGAGCCTAGGACATAAAGCAAACTTCAAACCGAAACTATCTTTTAAATTATTTTTACTAATTATAATTACACATTATAATGAAATTACAAATATTAAAATAAATAATTGCATAGAAAAAAATAATACGATATAAAGTGTATTGTAAGTAACCGATAGCGTCCACTGCACTCATGTTATGCAGCACAACTTTCTGAAGTTGTTAGTAACTATAGTTTACCTAGTACGATTTCTTTTGGATAAATTGATTTTCAGCGAGTGACGAAGAAGCATTACCAGAATATCCCGTCACTTCATAACCTTGATCTTGCATAAATTTAGAATGTAGCCTATATAAAATAATCGCTTCTATTTATTATATTTTCAGAGGTGTTTTGTAAGAGGCACGCTATAGTTAGTTTTACTAAACACCAATTGGGTAGTACCGGAAATAGTAAGACTAAAATAATCTATTTTTCGTTAGAATTATACGTGTTACAAATTACTATTATCATATAAAATCGAAATGCACACAAATACTAATATCAATTATCAATAATAATATATTGTTATTAGGAATTTTCATAATCATAAAGAAAATGTTAGGACCAGCATCATTAAACAATAAGTCTCTTCATACGAGTAAAGGACTTATTCTGACACATCAGGCGTTATGGCACTAGAGTGCTTAGTGAAATAAAAAAAACTATACTTTATAACACACAATATAAAAACAAAGTATTAACAAATAATACCAAACAAATTTATCTCTCACCAGTCCACTAAGTAAATAGTGGTAAGTCCTTTTGCCTAAGGTAATATCTCTCACGTGATTAACGATTATTTCTTTAGCCATTTCTGTCGGGCAGTCCAGTACTATGTACTTATGGCTCCATCTATAACATAATCAAAGATGTCATGCTAATATATATATATATATATATATATATATATATATATATATATATATATATATATGTGTGTGTGTGTGTGTGTGTGTATGCGTGTGTGTGTGTGTGTGTGTGTGTGTTTGTGTGTGTGTGTGTGTGTTTGTGTGTGTGTATGTGTGTTTGTGTGTGTGTGTTTTTGTGTGTGTGTGTTTGTGTGTGTGTGTGTGTGTGTGTGTGTGTGTGTGTGTTTGTGTGTGTGTGTGTGTGTGTGTGTGTGTGTGTGTGTGTTTGTGTGTAAGTGTGTGTGTGTATTTGTGTGTGTGTTTGTGTGTGTGTGTGAGTGTGTGTGTTTGTGTGTGTGTGTGTGTGTGTGTGTGTGTGTGTGTGTGTGTGTGTGTGTGCGTGTATGTGTGTGTGCGTGTGTGTGTGTGTATTTATTTATTTATATTTATATTGGGGTTTGTCGAATCAAAATATTTTTTTTTAAACACCAACCCACGGAAAATATTTCTATGGGGTAGATAAGTAAAATGTAAAGTAAAAACAAAAAACACATTGAACACCCAGCTAGTGCATCGTACTTGAAAACTGATTTTTTTCACAAAAATGTGTAACTTTACAAGTATTTTTACAGTACCTAACCAAATAATATTTTATAGTTCTTTAGCGAAACATTTTTATCAAATAAGTTGAGTAACACAAAACTAAATTAATAATGTACAAATATATCAATGTCAGGTAGCGTAAAACGATCACAAAATCGCTGAATCGCACATATTATCCTATTAAAGGAAGGCGTGGTCTAGGATCCTGTGTTGTGTGGTATTAGCAGAATTCATTTTTTTTTACTCTAAACTCCATTTATTTGAAATCTAATTATCATACGTGAATTTTAATGAATTATTCAAAACTAAAAACTTTTGTTAACCTATAATTTTAATAACATGTTTAATTGAAATTAGAAAAATATAATTTCAGTCAAACAATCTTAACAAATAAAATATTTTTTTTTACTTTTGAAAAACGTCTTTTACTCACTATTTCTGAGTGGTTAAATTGAAGTTGCACTTGCTGTCAAACTTTATCATCGAAGCTCTGGATACTCTGGAGGATCTTATAAATCCATCTCGTTCCCTGGCACCGACTTTTACAGTACTTGAGCCGATAGGTTAGCGCAGCGTTCCGCACATTGAGTATGACGCGGTAATTTTCCAAAGTTCCATTCCTCAGGACATTTACCAGCTGATTTTAGCCCAAACATCACATCAGATTCTTACCGTAACAATGGTGATGGTGTAATTTCAGTGGTGCTTCAGCAGTTGCCTAACTTTATTGTGCTACTTATGACTAGAAGGTTAATGTTTAATCAAAAGATTCTAATTATGTTTGGTGATTCACAATCAATAGTTACAAAATCAACTATTGACATTTTTCACAGTTACTAAGCTTGGTGCCAATTAGGCCAATAAATGTCTTTACCAATTTGTTTAACCCTCTAGGATTTGAAATAATTGCCGGAACGGTAATTCGTTGATATGCTAAACGAATATTCCCATATTCTTTATAAATATTTTTCAATAACTCATCCCACCATTTTCCAACCCGTCTTAGTAAGAGTACCGTCCCATCCCACTACGTCAAGTTTATCTAAAGAAATACCATCTTCCGTCATATAAGAGGTAATATACCATAAGCTAAATTATTTCTTTTGTGCTAGCGCAAATTACGAAATATAGTCTGTTTCACATTTATATTCTATTTTAAACCTTTTATTAAACAATTTTCACTATAATACCTTAAAATATTATTGGCTAAGCACTGTATAAATAATCGACATTTTAAACACTATGCGCTAGCTCTAGGTTTAATGTATACCTGCATTTTAATTGTCTACTACAGACCTAATTTTTCCACGGTATAGCGTTAAAAAACATTATATATATATATATATATATATATATATATATATATATATTTGCGTGTGTGTGTGTGTGCTATTTATATATATATATATCTTTTCTCTATTTGTATATTTCATACTCGAGATTTTGTACCTCTTAGATTTTCCATTCAATAATACACTAATTATATACATGTTTATCACAATATTATCGCCCAAAATTCAATATTATATTGTTCTAAATATTACTTCACAACTGTACTGAAAGACTTATTTCATCTGATAGTATTTTTTTAATGTGAAAGGAGTTATGCTTTTATTAACAAAAAAACATTTGTATTACTATTAAATACTAACGCATCATCGTTCCAAAATCATTTCCATTTTATAAATTATATTTCTAATAATTATTCAAGTAACTTTAACCATAATATTACAATATCTTTGTATTCATGTTCAGACGTATCAATATTATAACAGACACGTATCAACATTATTATAATGAAAAAAGAGACGAATATTTTCAATCAAATAATTGTGTTTGAGAGTTTTTATATAAAAATTTATATTTTTCAATCGTTTATATTAAAATCGATACTCAAATATATGGCTTTAATGAACTTCAGTTTTGATTAACTAAATTTAAATAAACAATCTTTTTATTACAATCGACTTGAATATAACACGTTAAATGAGAGTTGATATTAATTATTTAGTTTACCTGCTTATCTCTTCTAAACTGTGAAGGAAGTCTAACACTTCAGATGTATTCTGAATTCGTTTCACCATTTCAATGTGGATTGTATCTACGCCAGGCGTGAGGCTTTGAAATATCTGTTGCAATCGTAATAATCCTGTAAAACAAAATATTAATTAGACTTGTTACGAGATAAAAATGGATACAGCCTACCAGTGTAGGCAACACATCTGCACAATAATATTTGCAGACACTTGTTTAAGTAAACTGGCATTAAATATGTTTAATGTCGGCCATTCTACAGTTATGTACCATCATCCCAGATATATACACACACACACACACACACATATATATATATATATATATATATATATATATATATATATATATATATATATATATAACATAATGTCATTGTTTGGTTCAAGTTTTCATGAGATACAATATTACTTATAAAAATATCGGTCTCCAACAATGACATTATGTTATATATATATATATATAACATAAAGTCATTGTTTGGTTCAAGTTTTCATGAGATACAATATTACTTATAAAAATATCGGTCTCATTAAAAATCAAAAATATATTTGACTTTAGGCGAGTATATATACCTTTTATGTGAATGAGTATTTATTGATTTCCTACAATGATAAATAAATTAAATATAGAGGTAAAAATCTATGCACAAAAAGAATGAGATTAGTAAAAGTATCGAATGTGAATAAACGTTGTATGAGACTTGATAAGAAGGAATATTTCACCTAATAGTTGACATTTGCCTTCAGCTCATGAGATATAATTATTTGCATACTCGTTTCTTAATAATTATTTCCAGCTTGTAGAACTATATTCTAAGAATAGTTTCGTATATCAAGAAATATTAAATAAATATGATTCTAGTGTTCAAACTCCAAGTTCCTTAGAAGACTCTAAATACAAAAAGACTATAATAAAAAAAGCTTCATTGAATACTGTCATTTCAACCATACCAACAATTTTCCAAGTCTTTCTCAATCTAAATAAATATATTTTTATCAGTTTATAACGTATTCAATTTTAGTTTTATAAAATATCAATATTGTTTTTTATTCACTTAGTTAGGTATGTTTTATATATAGTATTTTTATAATAATATAACAATAATAAAATAATTAAAAACAATATAGCCTACAAACAATTATTTTGAATCTTCAAAAATTACAAAAAAAAATATTTTTTTCATTTAAAAATGCTCTGAAAAATCTTAGGAAATTAAAATATGAAAATATATTTATTCTAAAATTTTGTATAAAAGTAACACTTTCATGTTACTAAAAAAAATAGTCTACAAAATTCATCTTTGTGGATAGTAATTCAAATATCATAAAATGTATCTAAATGCTAATTTTTACAAACAATCCTAAAAACTAAAATCCATCTAAATATAAATTACAGACTTCTAATTCATTGAAAATTCGTCATTTTCGTTCTAATTAATTAGAGTCCTGTTATTAATTGAAGGTAATTGACTTGATTGGGCCTTACTTTATCTGTAACATGGTCTGAAGTTTGCATAAAACGAAATGTTCGCTAATCGGAGCTAGCGATCTTTGAACTAATTCTACATATTTAAAGAGAAACTCTACTATGTAGGAGAATGTGGTCTACTTTTCTAAGTAATGAAACCTCAAACCCTAGAAACCAAACAAAAACCCGTATCTCCCACAATCGGTTTGCTGGCAATTTTTAACACTTATGATTTAATAAATAAACAGCAATAACCCTTGCAACATATATTTAAATACACTTGATGTACATTTCCCTAACACTGTTAGCATAATTAGAAGGTTACAAATATACTGGTTTGTAAAAACTAAAAACCTAATAAGATTTCTAAATAGATTTCTAGTTATTAGAATCCAGTGTATATGTAGCCTTCTGATGATGCTACCAGTGTTAAGGAAATGTACATCCAGGGTATTTAATTATTTGTAGCAGGGGTATTACTGTTTATTCAATACAACTACAATACAGTGACTTGTATAGATATTGTAAGTAGGATTTTTTTGCAAATCAATTACTACATATGAATTAGTTTTGCTTGATTGTAAACCTGAGAACTCTTACTTACGAGTTTTGTTATACTTTCCGACATCCTAAAGTCCATAAATAATATTTACTTAATATTTCATTCTGTGATAATCACTAGTAAATCAAAATATCACGGTGACGCCTTAAAATCAGATAACGAAATTAGTAATGGTAGTTTTTCTCTATAACCCTTATATAGTACACTAAGAAACCCTAATTTAAATAAAGGAAACCTATATACTACAAATGAATTTTTCTTTTATTTAAAATCTCATGTATGGCCTATATTTTAATTGCATAGCAATCATCCTAAGAGGTAATTTACAATAAAATGTTTATAGTACACATAAAATCACCCTCTAAGGATGATTGCTATTGAATTGATATGTAAGAAAGTCGTTTGTGGTAAGAGGTTTCATTTGTTTAAATTAAACATTACGCCATGGTTTTTTTATACAACTAAGAATCCTAAAACAAAGAATGCTATATGTTAAATATTACTTCATGTTTCCTTACATAACAATGAAAGCTTATTACAGATTTTAATTAGAAACGTGAGTTTAATAAGCAGATGGTTTAACTGAGAACATGTGTTAGGCTCAAGTACTGTAATTCATAACCTTTCGAGGAAACAAAATGCTATTTTTACATACATGCTAATTATACAAATATTTTGTAAATAAAAAAAATATAATGAATAACTAATCTCATGAGGTAAGTCAGAAGTCTCATTGTGAATAAACCAAATTGCATATGACGAATATATATATATATATATATATATATATATATATATATATATATATATAAATATATATATATATATATATATATATATTAAAACAACATAGGTTATTCAAATACAAGAATATTTATTAACTTATACTCAAAACGTTTGTTTGGTAAACAGTACCAACATCATCAGGAATGAAATTTACAATAATTTAAACTATAGGCCATGCTTACATTATTGTAATTTTCATTCCTGAAGATGTTGGTACTGTTTACCAGCGAAAAGCTTTGAATATAAATTAATAAATATTCTTGTATTTGAATAACCATTGTTGTTTTAAATTATTAAACAAGAAAATGTATTATATATATACGAGAAAATGCAATTACTGAATTGGAATTATATGTTTCCTTACCTTTTTACCTACTATTGCTATTTTTATTGTTTCTATACATAATTAAAAATCCATTCTAAATTAGTATTTACAAATAGTATCGGCAATTTATTTATGTAACAAAACATCACTAACCGTCATGTGAGTCATAAAGATAAATGATTCTTTTCCATTCATAATACTTTATAGTATCGATTATAGCCTGATGGTAGTCAGGGCGCATGCTGATTGCGTAGTCCAAAAAGCCAGAGGTAGGTACCAGGACCTGAAATATAAAAGGTAGAGGATATTATATAAATAATATAAAAGTAATAATTAAATATTTTAATCTGTAATAAAACACTTAATTATCTGAATGTAAATAGTGAAAACGCGATGGAAATAGTGATAAATATCCCGTTCATTGGGAGTACAAATCTTCCATAGACACTACTGTATCATGAATGATATATTATATTGATTATGTGTTATTATATTGAATTTATAAGACATAATTATTTTTAAAAACTTACGTCTCAGTTGCGTGTTAAAATCTAATACAGACTTTAATCCATACAGGTTTATTTTACAGTGTAACTCAGGTAATATTAATATCAACATATTTTAACAAGGCAAATAACCAAGTAATATAATTTAAAAAATTTAATAATAAAATAAATCATAAATAAATAAATAATGCAACTATTGTATTATATTGCTTTTCCTATTTATTTATCTTAAGTATATATTTAATTCAACTTCATTTAAACCAATCAAAACACATCTTAGAAATTAGGCTTTAACCATTAGTCTTTTTTTTAGAAATGATTATGTTAGTATCTACTTGGTTCTAAATTAATAATTAACAAAACTTCTAACAACTGAGAAAAGGCCAGATTATATACTTATCTTAACAAAGTATATACATATTATGATAACATTATTTACATATAATGTATATATTTGGTTAAAGTTATTTACCTTTTCTGGAAACCATGGGGTTACAAACGGCATTTGGAAAGTGTTACTGTAAGAGTGAAGCGTGTCGAAGGAGTCGGGACTGACAGCTCCGAGCATTGAGAACACACCTCTGGAGAACTGGTTGCATACTGGAACCAATAGTTATATGTCTAAAACGTAAGTCTCGTTTCTGATCATTCAACATCTTAGTGTACCTATAATACTATAAGTCTAGTTACAATTTACATATATATTACCTATTTCTTTGGCTATTGATGGAAAATGGCACTTAGAGCGATAGATATTTATATCAAACTTATTCCCTGATATTATTTAGTGTTCCTAATAAATAATAAAAAGGTTCATAATGTATATTTTTTAAGATAGAGAAATAGTAGTTTAAACCAAAGGGTTTGATATATAATTAAAAACTTGTGTAAGTTAATGTATAACCTATTTGGAGTTCTTTGGAAACTTCTTGTTTCGATTTAATTTCGTATTGTAAGAAAATTAAAATCCACCAACAAAATATTTAAAAGTTTCGGTGCAATAAATGCGTGGCCTAAACTTTACAAAATAGTCTATATTAAAATTTCAGAACAAATATATCATCAATTTTTTATGCGGGTTTGCTTGACTCGGATTTTTAAAGTAAAAACAAACACTAAAAAGGTCATCTTAATTAAGTAATCAATAAACTGACTTATGGTACAAGAGTATACGTCTATAATCAATAAATATATTAAAAAGCTTCTGTCCTCTATTATTAACTAATAACAGTTGTTGGTTAATATTTATATTTCTTTAAAGTAGAGAATCAGTCTTAAGAATTACTGTAAAGAAAATGTAGGTAACGAAAGGTAGAAAAAATAGGTAACTAGATTAATGAGTTATCAACATTTACAGTACTGATTAACGAGTTTTTAATCAGTCCACACAATATTAGTTTTATTTTATTTATAGTCCAGTGTATAAACTACAACACTCTACACACACTGATGCAATATATATATATATATATATATATATATATATATATATATATATATGAAGTTAATATATTACTATTGAAAATACTTTTATCCACCACTAAGTGCAATAATTTCACCTTGTGGGATGAGGCGCCTTTTGGTCACTAGACCATTGTGGAATCACTGATTAATTTTTTCCCTATTTTTCTGGTGTGGATGTTCGGTTCGTGATGCTGGTATTTTTTGACGATACACGCATTTTCTCTTGAGCTGCGTGTATAATGTTTTTGAATAGTATGTCTTCTGTATATGTTGTCTGTAGATTCATTAAATTGTTGTGTAAGGTTTTATCAAATGGTATTTTTGTAGTGAGTTTAATTCTATTGGGTTATTATTTATTTCTAGTATGGTTAGGTTATTTACGTAATTTTGTATTTCATGTTTATGTAATATTAGGCGTGCTGCAACATTTGATACTTTTGTATTTTTATTTTTGAATGCTCTGAAAAGTTCTTCAAATCTTATTTTAAATGATCTAGTCGTTTTTCCTATGTAAAATGCGTAGCAGTCGTTGCATGTAATTTTGTAAAATTCCTGATAGGTTATGTTTTTCTGTATTTGTTTTGTGGTTTGTGTTATTAATATCTATTATTATTGTGTTGTTTGGTTTGTATGTTGGAGTGTAGTATTCTTTGTTGTATATATTTGTTAATTTTTCTAATTTGTTATTGGTGTATTTACATTTTAGGTAGATTATTTAATTTTTATTATTTTTGTGTTCAGGTTAAAGTGTTTGGTTGAGGTTAGGTTTTCTTTTGTAAATTTATTTTATATGTTTTTTTATAAAGTGTTTGTTGTATCAATTTTCTATTGCTATTTTTGTAATGTTATCTAATTCTTCGTTTACTTTTTGTTTGTTATCTTGTGTGTATTTTATTGCTTTATTTATCATGTTACTGTAAGTGTTAATTTTATGTGTCCAGGAGTGGTTAGATTTGTAGTGTATTGTTGTGTTGTTGGAAGTGGTTTTCTGTGTATTGTAGTTTCTATTTTATTATTATTTATATTTAATGTAATGTCAATTATTAAATTGTTAATGGTTCTTTTTTTTCTGTTATGACAGTGAATTGTATGTTTTCGTTGTATTTATTTAGTTTTATTAGTATTATGATGTGTTAGTTATGATTGGTAGGTTGGTATATTACAAGCATATCGGCTAAGTATCTTGTCCGTAGTAAAATATTATGTGTGTTTAGTATAGGTTGCATTATTATTTGTTCAAAGAGTTGTAGATATATTTATGACATGACTGATGATATGGGTGATCCCATGGGAAGTCCAGTTGTTTGTTTATAGTATTTATTGTTAAATTGGAAGTAATTTTGGTTACATATGTGTTTGGTTAATGTAATGATACTATTTATTGTGTTTTCTATTTCATTATTGTGTATTAGTTTGTTATTTATTATTTCTATAGTTTCTTCAATTGGGATACTAGGGTACTACGTAAAATAATAGACAACGTACACTATCAATATATATATATATATATATATATATATATATATATATATATATATATATATCATTTTAACTATTTGTACTTAAACAAGAATCTTACTTGGTATTATTGCGAGTTAACTTTCAAAGATTGATAGTATCTCCATTATCAAGCATTACTGACCGGGAGTTGTAGTAGACTGCGAGCTGTGTGACATTTCCGTTGTCACAAGGTGTGGTGTACCGTTATTGTTCTATTTTAGGATTCACTGCACTCTGAGAGTCTTTTAAGTCTTGGGGTTAATTTTGGTTATTAGGTTGAATAATCTATTTTTTTTAATTTTATTTGTATTAGCTCCTTTACGATATTTTTTTATGTTTAGGCCTATAAACTTGATGTTGTTACCAAATTGTCATTTTCAGGCCTCTTTGTGCTTTTTTTTATTAGTTGTACGTTTTCTAATGTGGGGAATGTATGTTTGTTTTTGATGGCGTGTGTAACTAAGTTTAAGTTGTAAGTTTTAGGTTTGATGTATGCATTGAGGTGTTCTTGATATCTGCTTTTAATTTCTTTTTTGTTTGGTCTATGTATATTTTATTACACTCCGGGCATTCGATTTTGTATATTTGGTTATTAAGTGTGGGACATATTTATTTCTGGTGGGTTTATTTTATTGATTATGTTTCCTGTAGTTTTGTAAGCTATGTTAATATTATTATTTTATAGTTTTTTTCGTTCTTCCTTTTATGTTGTGCCCTGTGTATGGTAATTTGGCCTATTTTGTTGTTTGTAGTAGATTGTAGGTTGTTTTAATTCATTTATTATTTTAAATTTTAATTTATCTATAGTTTTTTAATTGTATCCATTTTTTTGAGCTATTTGATATATTACTTTTTTCGTTGGCGTTTTCTTCATATATTAAAGGTAGTTTTAGCATTCTGTACATATGTGAGTTTTAAGCAGCCATCTTATATTGTTGGGGATGGTTAGAATGGTTTGGTATTATATTAATGATTGGTGTGGGTTTCCTATTAATTGAGTATTCATTGTTATTTGTATTTCTGGGTATTGTTAGGTCTAGATAGTTTGTTTTATTGTTCATTTCTTCCTCCATGTTGAATTTTATGTTTGGGTGTAAGTTGTTGATTTCATTAAGGATGAAATAATTATGTATTGCTTTATTTTGTGAGATGTATAATCCATTGTCAATATATCGTATCCAATGTCCGTTGTGGTAGTGTGTTTTTATGGTTTGTGTGATTAAATCGTCAAAGTTTTGGAGGTAAATTTCTAATATTTAGCAGGGGTGATCCCATTGATAAAACATCTATTTGCTTATATATCCTATTATTAAATATGAAAAAGTGTTCGTTTTGTATGGTCTTTAGGCATTTTGTTATTTGGTTTGTGTGCTTGCGGTTGGTTTTAAGATGAGTTATTTTGTTTTTTATTATTTGAATGCTTTTGTTTATTGGTAAATTAGAGTACATGTTTGAGAAACCGAATCTTATAAATTTGGTGTTTTTGGTTATGTTCATTGTTTTTAGTGTTTCGGATAATTTATTTCATTTTTATGGTGTATTTATTTCCCAGTTTTAGTTCGTGTTTTAGGTTATTAGCGATTATTTGTGATATGTTATAGGCAGTTGCAATTTTTAAATTTATTAGGGGTCTTATGGAATTTTTAGCTTATGTATTTTTATAAAGGCGTTCATTTTTGGGAGCTTTGGATTGTCTATTGTGTATTGGTAGGGTTTTGTAGGCTGTACAAATTGTTATTTGTTTTTTTTCTAATTGTATTATTTCGTTTTTGTATTTTTTAATGGGTGTCTGTTTATTTCTATGCGAATGTTGGATTTTATGAATTCTTCTGATTTTTGTTATTTTCTGTTCTTGATATGATTACTGTAGCGTTGCTTTTGTCCGCTTTTGTTTGCAATTATTCCATTTTTGAATAGTTTTTGTTTCAATTTATTTATTTGGTTAGTTTTTAGTTTATTTCTGTTGATTTTTTAAATTTTGTGTGTTGCTGTATTTCTAATGTTTTCATGGTTTTCGTAATTTATAAAGTTTATTGTCAGTTCTGTTTCTACTATGAGATTTTCTATTGTGCTTTGTAATTTTGGTTTTATGTTGGTTTTTGTGCTATTTTTGAGTATCTTTACTTCTCCTTTGGTGAAATTCGTTTCTGTAAGGCTTATAAAACTGGGGTGGAAATGATGGATAGTTGTAATATAGTCTATGTTATTTTGTTTTTCCATTAGTTTATTAAGTTTAGATTCTAATTTTTGTTTTTTATAAAGTAAATTTCTTCCATTTGTCTTGAATTTTGATATGTTTATAATGCAATTATTTTGGTTTAAGTATGTTAGCTAATTGTAAGTGGGTTTCCAAGAATGTATTAGTTAATTTGTTTTTCTTTGTGTTTTTCTTTAATTTCGTTTTTTGATTATATTTGTATTTGTTTAAAAAAAAGAATTATTCAACATAATAGAAAATTAACTCCAAGACAAACTTAAGACTCCTATAGTGCTGTGAATCTGAAAATAGAACAATAATGGTTCACCACACTTTGTGACAACGGAAATTTTACACAGCTCGCAGTCTACTACAACCCCGGCCAGTGATGCTCGATAATAGAGATAGTATCAATCTTTAAAAGTTAACTTGCATAAATACTAAGTAAGATTCTTGTTTAAGTACATATAGTGAAAGTGATAAGTGTATACAAGAAAACAGCAATGCAAGTTAAAAATATGGACATGGCCCCACAAGGTTAACAACAAACCAAACTATTAAACAAATTTGAAAAACTGAGGGAACAAATGACAATAATTAATCATAACATATAATTTAATAAACAATGCTAAAACAAACAAAATAACACCAATATATGCCAAAATAATAATAAAAAACTAAACCAGTTCTGCACAAAAACGGTTAAACCAGCAGAAACTTTGTGGATAAAAAACGAAATTATATCGCTATACACAAAGAAAAACAAATTACCTAATACACTCTTAAAAACCCACATAGAATTAGCTAACATACTTAAACCAAACCAATTCCATTATAAATATATCAAAATTCAAGAAAAATGCATGAAATTTACTTCAATTAAAAAACAAAAAATAGAATCTAAAATTAACAAACTAATAGAAAAACAAAATAACTTAGACAATAACACAGCGATCCATCAATACCACCCAGTTTTATAAACCTTACAAAAACGAATTTCTCAAATCACTAGAAACTTTTCATCAATAAAATCTATAATAATAGACACAGGAACATCAACAGGCCATCAGCTAATACTGCCAAAACAAACACAGTTGGATGTAAACTATTATCTTAAAATTGTTCTTTTTGCTGGAATGTTTGTACTTTATCGAATAAATTCCTAACAAGAAAACTTATATCTACAAATTCATATTCTAGATGTACTGACATAAAATAGTAATATGTGTAATTTTAATTTGCAATAATTTAGTCCAACTACATTTCATTTATATATCATATTATGCTAAATTCAATATTTTTCACTTTATAATAATTTTATTATATTTGTTTCCTATTATATAACACGAATGTTACAATATAATTAAATAATAATTTTCTTGGAACAATATTTTCCTAGCGATTGCGATTTAATCTCCTCCCGGCAGTTAACCGCAGGAACATGTGGCTTGCGTCCAAATCACCCTCATTCCAAACATAGAATTGATCGACTATGCCAATGATTTTAACGATATAAAACTCCTGTTAGCAAAGCGACTACTCAATTGGCGTTAAACTGATAATACTGTGTGATATTGAATTTTATTGAATAGCAATGTGGTACTTTGACTTGAATAAGTCTCAATACTTTGGTTGCTATGTTTTTCATTAAAATAATAACGAATTGAATGTCGGAAAACCATTGGTAATAACAATAATAACTGTATCAACAGGAATATGTCAGACACAAATTTTATTTAATTATAGAAAATAGTTTATTATAAATAATCGGGTATACAATGTATGGAGTACGTATTTTTATTGTAAAACAAGTAATTTTAACAAATATATTTTAAAATCCGATTTCCCTCATAGGATAACATAGAAATATTTTATACTCGTTACTTTTTAATAAATAATTACAATATAACATATCTTATGCGTTAAAACAGCTGTTTTACCATATAACCTATTACATAAAACCAGCTGTTTTATGAAACGATGTTATCACTTATAGTGTTATCATAATAAGACTAAATAACTTGCCTGCATACCTTGCCTCTTTTGTGCAAAAATTGTATGGCATTAAAAACTATAAATACATATTTAAATTTATTACATGATATAATATTTGAAAACTGTATTATCCTTAAACGTCTTCCACAAAAAGTAATTTATTTGTATTTAATCTTGAATGTTTGATTAAAAAGTGTTTTATTAAAGTTGGAATTCTTAGACAATACATATGTAATCTCTCTCTCCTCTCTCTCTCTCTCTATGTATATATATATATATATATATATATATATATATATATATATATATGTATAATAGACAGATAGGCAGATGGTGTGAACTAATAGAAGGTATCGAAATATGCAGCCGTTATTTGTAGTCAACAATTTCATTGCAATATAAAACTGTATCAATATTTCAGATTTACAAAAACAATATTCATTATACTTATGTAGTAGATTCAAGTGATTATTATTTTTTATCAAACCTGTTTGGAAACTAAAAAATAAAGCTACCAAGACCATGACATTATTGTTATTTTAAAATAGAGAGTCAAACTTTGAATTTTAGTTAATATTTTAGAATTAGATAATAAAAGAGCTCATGCTCATTTCATTTATAATTTACTACGTCACGAAATGGAATAAGAAAAAATCGGCACGGGTAGGTTCTATGAGGTTTTTAATCTTGATATTGCTATCAACTGAATAATATTTTAATTTTAAACCACTATTTGAACTAAAAAAAAAAATATAGTGTAGGCTTGCATTTTCCCATATTTTAAAATAATAAAATAGTTTCTTATGTTAAGAAAAAAACATATCCATTCAAAAAAGTTTTGTACTTTAATTTATTTATTTGTCTGTATATTTTTAATATTTAATTTTATCAAAAGAAGGGAGGGCTTTATTCATCACTCTTAAATACATTCAGTATAACACATTCAGACTTTTATAGCAAAATTTTGCTGGAAAGTAATATTAAAATGAGAGAAAATAATTTAATGTAATTATTCAAGCGTAGAGGTAATTTCATTACTTAAACCTATATCTGGCAGGCTGTGATTTACTGCAAAGTTCTTTATCTGGCCCAGCGCTTTCTCACTTCTTGTAGCAGTTACATTAAATGCATATTCTCTTTGCACTTAAAGTGTAGATATGTAAGTAAATCCTCTTTCCTATAAGTGAGTAGAGTAGAATGTTATATGAATTATACCTCATTTCCTTTATTTTTTTGTGTGATTAGCAAATAAGCAACAATGTCTTTAAGAATATTAAGGATTTTGAAATTAACTAAGTAAATGGTACAATAATACATTTTGTATTCATCTAAGTTTATTGCACGATGTAAAATTTCAACACAAGGACTCAAAACGTGTTCAGAATACTACATTAACTCAATGAATAAAAAATTAATTAGTATAAACCCATTTGTTTAGTTAAAATTACTATAAAACCTTTTTTGCTAAACGACGTGAAAAGTGATAATGCGTTATATGCATATAATGTAATAATGCATATATTTCGTGTATATAAGCGAATAAACGTTTAAAAATAGATAAGGTCTATATTTTATACTTATGAAAAATACAACAAATCAACTAAAAATACCACCTATGATATCTATTGAAAGTTTTAGAAAATATGTTTATTCATATTTTCATTTTAATATTTTCATGATAATTTAAAAATTAATCATCATATAAAATTTGTAGGAAATGTATAGATTTTTGAGATGTATATATAGCCTTATATAAAACAAAAATATTCAAACCAAATTAGAATAAGAGAAATATGAAATACTATACAAATAGTTTTATGAGAAAATGTACTTATGAAGTAGTATTATTATTTTATGTGAGTTTTTGTTCAGAAACGGTCTTATATTATTGCTATAACAGCTTTATACTATAAAGGTATAATTTATTTTCTTTATAACCGATGTACCGACAATAAATTACAAATATGTTCCGACACAGATGTCACTATTCCAATCAAATATCTACAGAACCAAGAAAATATAGAGTTTACATATATATTTCAAAAACAGCCTTAAAGTAGTAAATGAAATGGTATCACTACATATAAACAAACTTTCATGGTTTAGTTATCTTTCCGTCTTTTGTTGTTGTAGTTAGTGTGTTTTTACTCGTATAAAGCGTTTCTCTTACTAGAACTCAACGATTACAAAGCTGATTGCTTCAACAATGCAATCAGAAATAACAATGACAGATACTAGTAAAACAAAAATAGCAAATAAATTGTATCTTTTGTGTTTTTAAATTAGGTCTTCGAAACAGCGATATTACTAAAATAAATGGTCATATCATGTAATAATCTAAAACGAGCTGTTCAGTAAGAAACCAGGAAAGCCATGCCATCTTAATTTCGTTACACTCGGTAATGCGTTATAAAGTAGTTTATAAATTTCAGTTTGTCCATCTCCATGCAGAATAAAAACAAGATTTACACAGACTACCTAAACATTAGTTATTTGCAAGACGTTTTAAAACAAAGAAAGTAATAAATAAATGTTTAATACACAAAATTGAAAACCAATAATTACAGAATCATATAGGTACATTTGTCGTATTTACCGAAGGATAAAGTGTAGTATTTGTCTATTACCAGCAGACGTTGTCTTGACTCAAACGAGTATATTTGGCGTACTCAAAGAGATGGGACTCAAACGAGTCTCTATGGCGAACTCAAAGCCATGTGGTTCAAACAAGTCTCTATGGCGTACTCAAAGCGATGCGACTCAAACGAGTCTCTATGGGGTACTCAAAGCGATGAAGCTCAAACGAGTCTCGGAGGCGTACACAAAGCCATCTGGTTCAATCAAGTTTCTATGGCGTAGTCAAAGCGATGCAGCTCAAACGAGTCTGTAGGGCGTAGTCTACGTAATGCGGCTCAAACAAGTCACTATGACCTACTCAAAGCGATGCAGCTCAAACGAGTCTCGGAGACGTATTCTAAGTAATGCTGCTCAATCAGGTATCTATGGCGTAGTCAAAGCGATGCAGCTCAAACGAGTCTGAGGGCGTACTCTAAGTAATGCGGCTCAAACAAGTCACTATGACCTACTCAAAGCGATGCAGCTCAAACGAGTCTGTAGGGCGTACTTTAAGTAATAATACTCAAGCCAGTATCTATTGTGTACTCAAAGCGATGCGGCTCAATTACGTCTCTATGGCGTACTAAAAGACTTGCGGCTTAAACAAGTCTCTTGGCGTAATCAAAGCGATGCAGCTCATACGAGTCTCAGTGGCGTACTCAAAGCGATGCAACTCAAACGAGTCTGTAGGACGTAATCTAAGTACTGCGGCTCAAACAAATATCAATGGCGTACACAAAGCGATGCAACTCAAACGAGTCTCTAGGGAGTACTCTAAGTACTGCGGTTCAAACAAGTATCTATGACGTACTTAAATTGATGCGACTCAAACGAGTCGCTATGCCCTACTCAAAGCGATGCACCTTAAACGAGTAGCCTCTAACACATGGTTAAAAATGAGAGACGGTTTCACTGAAAAATGAGTGAGATTATATTTAACTGCGCAATATTAAACATAGAAACGTAGTGAATTCCACTAAGGTAATATAAATGAAATATCTATGTAACGCCCATCATATGACAGTGTCAACTCACTTATCTTCATCAAAACTTTATCCTTCAGGGCAGTACGTGCAGTGCATACAAGCATTGTGCCAAAACGTGTTGTGAGACTCATCATGTCATGTCGCTGCCAACTAGTCCCTATCTGATTTCCCACTCCCAATCTCACAGACAGCTATACACATATAGAGTGAGGTACTGATTAACTAATAGCATACACTCATGTTTTCTAGAGTAAAATAGTTTAACTTAAACAACCAGTTCATAACACTTATTAATATTTTCAAAGTATTAGAATACAATATTTCAAAAAAATATAATAAACTTTTAGAAATAAAAATTATACTAAATTAAATAAAATTGTGTTACTGTTACGTAGTTTTGCTTATTGGTTAATACAGGAAACTGAATTGAACCAATCCATAAACACGTATCATTGGAATTGTATACAACTATTGTCCTTATTTATTTCCGTGTAACGCCTAGGTCTAGGAAATATGGATTTCTACAACGCGATTCGAATCACTTGTTCCATGCCACTAGTTTCTCAAATATCTGGTGGGTTTCAAAAATAAATGTTCTAACTAATATTTTCAAATTGGAGATAAATCCAAAAGATCAAACCATATATGGATTTTCACTTTTTTCCATTTACAAAAAATATTATTTTTGTTTCTAATATATATCTCGCGTCACAGATATCTGATTCTAAATTGGACACGGAAAATGAATTCAAATCAGACATTTCCATATTGCCTATAATATGGAAGGAAGACTTAACCGACTAATAAGAAAATGTCACTTGGTATTGAAATTTTTGCTATTTGAAAATTAAAATTAGTCATGCAACTCAAATTGGAAATGAGCATCAACTTAGCCATTTCGACGAGCAAAATGGAATACCTTTTTGAAAGAAACTGAATATCACAATCAGAAAAGACATGCATCTTCTTGCCCAAGCTAATAAATAATTTATTTATATTCTAAAAGTTTAAATGAATGAAAAGTTAAATGCATTTGGCATTATGAATTGTTAAGGTAATGCTAATTTTAAGTAATTATATTTAAAATGTGTTACTGAAACTTATGATTTTGTTCAAATACTAGAACCAATTTACGTAGCTTGTTGCGGAATAGATTACTCAATATATTGTTCCGAGTATATAGAAATAAATTGGGAATAAAATCTGCACAAAAGCTGGAACCATTATGTACATAAATAAAATCTCTGAAAAAGATCTAATACTTTATTACATGCTACAGTAAAATATGATATTATTAGATTCCAAACATTAAGACCCATCTGACAGCATATCATGCCTTTTTATTAGCGAAACTACCTACATTGAGACCACTTGCTATAGTGTTTTGTAACGAACTAAAAAGGTTTTGAGTCGGAATTTCTGTATTGCAACGAATTTAACCATTATTTCGTTTATAGTATGACTTTATTTTTAACAGTGAGAGGTTTGATGGAAACCAACAAGTTTCAGTCAACCAGTGACACTAAATTAACTTACTCATCACTTTTTGGATTCGTAATCCGGCAGAAAATAACTTTTTACGTTATACACTGTTGATAAATTCCATTCATATTCCTAAAACTGGAAATAAATTTTAATATTTGATAAGTACAATATTATTTGGGGTAATCTACTAATGTGGTTTACTTTGATAATCCGTCTCCAAAGTTAACTCGTGACGTATTTTTAAAGTATAGTTTCTCGACATATATCCTTTCCATATAATTATTTAATGGTTGGAATATACCTGCACAATGGGGACTAAAAATATTCTTCAACACAAAAATATACTTCATATATAATTCACACTTTGTTTCGTAATTCTAGTACAAATAAAACATATCCACTTCCTATTTTTAATCTTTATTATTTATATTATTAATATTAAAAATCTTAATATTGAAGTTTTGTACGTAATACAGGGTAATTGTTATTACTAAAAGAACAAAATGGTTATTGGAGTAGTATATCATGAAGTTTATTAAAATTCCGTACTTAAATGTAGTAAGTAAAAAAATTTAATAAAGAAAAAACCAAAAGTAAGTTCGACTCTTTCAAAAACTATCTTTTCTAGAATAATGACAAAATCCATTAACCAAAACACAAACCTATTCAGGTGGCACTCATAATAAAGCAGCAACGATTATAAAACGTGATTAATTTTCAGTTAAAAAAATAAAATAAAAACTTATTTGCGATTAATCTGTGCCTAATCATAGACTGATAAAATTTGAAAAACATCTGATCTAGAAACAACAAAGTAGTTTTAAACATCACTAAATATCACAGCAGTATTACCTAATACAGTACGCAAATAATTACCATAAAGGAAAATAGAATAAACTTTAAAAGCTTCGAAACATTTGTGGATAAAGTTAAGCTTCAACACTTGAAAATCTACAAACATTAATGCAGTGCTTGCACTAATCGCATACGTTAAATATTTATAATGCTGTGAAATAATGCGGTAAAGTTAATATGTTTGGTTGCACAAGTGATTTGCATCATTTATAAAGTGAATAATAATGCTTGTCTCGCACGTTTAGAGTATTAAATTTTGATAATAATGCAGTAGGTAGGTATCTACTATAGGCATACTATGCTGGAATGAATAAATACCAATATAGTACTTTTATCAGTTTCGTATGTATATATGCATGAATAATGCTATAACTTTTTGATTTCCTCTGCCTTTTCGAACATTTCAGCTTTTATGAATCTAAATATACCAAACCTCTGACTCCTCTCTTATGTACTTGTTCACTTCAGGATCATTAAAGAATTATTTCTGTTAATAACTGCAAAGTTAATAATGATATACTGAGCTAATTGAGTTGTGAGTTTATATTGAAAATGATATTACACTAAAAATTACTACCTCAATTTAACTTTTCCATTTAGAAATATTTTATAAAAAACAAATTTATTCACAGAATCATTTGTTTCGGTGACATATTTATTCATTGTTATTATAGAACATATAAAAAAACACACAAACAGAAAAATGAAACTATTGTCATTTGAGTGGTATTTACCTATTATTATTCTATTAATTTTAGTCAAGTCCATTGAACCTCAATTCTTATACAATAGCTACAAAATTTCTTTTAAAAAAACATGTGTTCTAGAAATACATACTTGCAGACAATTTCTAGAATACTATAGCCTACTAATAACGATAATAAGGTTTTTTTTTAAATTAGCTTTAAGAATATTCACCTTTCCCTTCTTGTCCTTGAGATTGAACAAATAACAAAATTGAGATTGTACAAATAATTGAGTAAATAAAAAGAAATTAACAAAATGAATATTGTATACTGTTTAGCGGACAAAATATCTTACAGAGCATTGCAGATTGTTTACATTTAAAGACAATAATATAGCAATTATTCTATAATTTTCATTATTTGGCAATTACAAATTTTAAATATTTTTTTTTTTACTTTCAAGTTTTTACAATAGAAAATTGCCAGTGTAAACACAATATTTTGAATTATATTTTAGAAATTACATGTATTATAATATGTAAATAAAACGATCCTGTATTTATAATTACTTAAAATAAAGGCCCAATATTGGCAATAAATTTGACTTTTACAGTAAAATATAAAATACAGGTATAGTTGTATTGTTGAATAACATGTGTTGTTTTAATATATATATATATATATATATATATATATATATACAATTAAATTACACTTTCATAAATAAGAATTTTTATTTTAGTTTTCTTCATAGATTGAAGCTTTTCGCTGATTGGCAGTATCAGCATTATCATAATAGTCTAAGTATTTTATAGATCTATGACTACATCTGGACTACATTGAGTTCAGATGTAGTCATAGAACTATAAGGTAATTTGAAAATTTTGATAATGCTGATACTGCCAATCAGCAAAAGCTTCAATGAATGAAGAAAAGTAAAAAAAAATCTGGTTTATGAAAGTGTCGTTTAATTGTATATGTATAAAACAAGATAAGGAAACTCATGCAAGGATTACAGTATATATATATATATATATATATATATATATATATATATATATATATATATATATATATATATATTGTAATCCTTATATGAAATATATCTTTTCTTGTTGAATATGTATGTTGAAATAAAATAACTTCCATAAACAAGAATATACGAGTATTACTTCATTTTATTGTTGATTGAAGCTTTTCGTTAATTTACATTATTAGCATTTTCAAAATTTATAAATCACTGTCTAATTAAGTGACTAGAGTAAGACTGTTCCTAGTAAGTCAGTCTTACTCTAGTGACATAACTGGACAGTGATTTATCAATTTTGAAAATGCTAATAATGTAAATTAGCGAAAAGCTTCAATCAACAATAAAATGAACTAATACTCGTATATTCTTGTTTATGAAAAGTTATTTTATTTCAACATATATATATATATATATATATATATATATATATATATATATATATATCGCTATATGTATTCTTGTGTAATAATAAAGAACTAAGTCAAAATACAAATACAAGAGTTATAATTGAATTTACAATTCAATATATATATATATATATATATAATGTATTATATGGCACTCATTAGTCGCTATATAAGAAGCATTTATATCGCAATTTAATATATATTTTTTATCTCAGAGTATATTTTAACTGTGTTCTAGAATAACTTAATATATACTTGCGATATATTTTTTCTGTTTATGGTTTACAAGAGAATCTATATATCATATGCAACCCCTCTAATCTGTTCAAACATATTGTTTCCGAAGTTATAGCTTCTTTCCTTTACGTTTTACCCGTCAAAATTCATGTAATAAAATCGTGTGTGCCATCAAAAAAGCATTATTGAGCTAATTTCATTGCGCACCTGGGAATTATGATATAAAAGATACCACGTGTTTAGCTTAAATAGGATCTACTGGATGATGATATGTTAGTCAAACAGAGAATTAGGTTTTATATACAAAATTTAAAAAAAAACTATAAATAGGAAAATAATCATTTTTTCTAAAAGATAAAAACACTATATTGTATATTAATAAATTGTATATGATAATCACGAAATAGGTAAAATATAATTTGGATGCTATGGTATTTAAAGAATAAACACAATTTTATGAAATGATATTTTTTCCAGGTAACCATTTACCGGATTTAATTATTAAGGTTCATACTACTGAGACATTTTTCTTTTTTGTTTCAATATATGTTACTACAAATATCAGAATGAAGATATTTTAAAAATCACAACAAATAAATAAGAGCTGCATGTTCATATAATCAATCATAGTTATCAAACAAAGGCAACCTAATTTTTGAAACATATTCCTTTATGAAGTAATTGGTTAGAAATTCCCGCACTAAGATTTACTATAACACCATTACGCTAAAATCTGCTAAAAGTATTTAGCTAGAAAGTGTACTTTTTAGACAGCTGCCATTACTAGGAAGAGAAAAATCTCTTTTTCATTACATAAAATAAACAATAATCTAGTAAAATGCTTAGGCACAAATTGCGGACAACTGAATTCGGATTAGGAAAACATGGGAGTATAATTGAAAGTTAAGGACATATGTTTCAGTGCATCATGCGTTCAGTCATGAACCCTTTCAGCCTGAATCTTAATATCGATTTAGAATTGGTTTGTTAAAAAAAAAAGTAGTTCCAGCATAAAGTAAGAGGTTACGGTTCAAAACATTTATTTAACAAAAGTATACATTACAATTGGTATATAAGTTATTATTGATTTCCTTAAAATATTGATAATTTTTAAAAAGTCACCTAAGTTTATAAACTTTTATAGGATTTTGTAACAATTCTAACCCTTTATTACTAATCATGGTATAGTCTACATAAAAATCCCTTTGTTGACGTATATTTAAATAACATTAGCATATGTCAGAACGGAAAGAAATTAAAATTATGGCAATCTTTCCATAGTTTAAATTTCGTTGATGCTATATAATTATAGATTATCCTTTACATATTAATTTATTCTCGTATATATTTTTAAAATATCTAAGAGTTCATCCCAAAAGAAATAAATATATTAATATGGCAATAAAAATAAGAGGTCCTTTGATAAATAAATATACAGAATCTTCTGAAAACATATTCACTCACTTAATCTGGAAAGTTTAAAAGCGTCTGCTGTATTAATAACGTCAACGTAAGCCTGAAGCTCAAACCGGCGTCCGGTTACGTTTTGGTTGTGCGTGAGCATTGCAAATTTAAAAGCTGATTGAACTTCATCTGTTCCTTGCTCAAAAATTGCACCTGCAACATAGAACACACGAATATTTTTAGTAAATGACGCTGTACCTTCATTGCACTACATATTATATATATATATATATATATATATATATATATATATATATATATATATATATATATATATATAGCCCAACAAATATAATTACTTTAATTACCATAATTCAGTAATAGTCGCTATCGTTTCCTCATGAGTGTCAACTTATACTTACGAATATAGTTATTTTTATGTAATAATTTTTCTAAAATATTTGTACCTGTACGTCATTGTTTACGTTTTTTGATTCTCTCTCTCTCTCTCTCTCTCTCTCTCTCTCTATATATATATATATATATATATATATATATATATATATATATATATATATATATATATATATATATGCATATATATATATATATATATATATATATATTTTAAAACAACATAGGTTATTTAAATACAAGAATATTTATTAATTTATATCCAAAGCTTTTCGTTGGTAAACAGTACCAAAATCATCAGGAATGAAAATTATAATTTACAAACACACATATATATATATATATATATATATATATATATATATATATATATATATATATATATATATAATGTGTGTGTGTGTGTGTGTGTGTGTGATATTAAATACGAAAGATAATAAATACAGATTATATTGCAATACTAATAATAATCCCATTTCATATATAAAATGTATTTACTACTGTATTAGATATAAAAAAATATATACATCCCGTATTTGTAGTTAAATAACAAGTACATTACACATATTTATGAATTTATAATTATCGATAAATGTAAATCCATAAATTTATTTGTTTTTTTTTATATATTTCTTCATAAACCCCGTCAATGAAATAGTTGAAACATAAATGTGACACTAATGCTACTTGATTTATAAAATAATTGTCAACAGTTGTATTTGGTATTCTATAGTATTCCTACAGGACGCTTTACTTTAACCATCTTCTCTGCGCACCGCCAGCTCTTCTACTCCCATTCACACTTTGTGTTGCACCACACCTTGATCTTAAGAAAGTAATAATCTAATTTTTGACTTCTAACTCTGGTTCGAAACTAGTATCCCAAAAGTAAAATCTTCCAGAAAGACCGACTCCTGAATTTATAATAAATCCATTGTGCAACCTTAAGTCCTATAGAGTATGTCGGGGTCACGGATTCATTAAGGGACATTTTGACTTAAAGTGTATTTCAAAGGTATTCACTAGTGACACTTACTTTAGGCTATGTAAAATAAAAACTGCTATTGGAAAATATAATTTTTATCAATTTTAGAACTAATATATAATGTTGTTAAAAGTACAGGTTTTTATTCGCATGTGTTAATCATTATTTGAAATAAAATTATCAATTTTAGACTAGTCTATACAAATAAATTTAATATAATTTCGATTTCATTTTATTATTTTATTGCCCAAACTATTCCTCTGTTTACTCGTACATTCCTTGTTTATTTCTTAATCTTTAGGAATTTTTGTATGTTATTAAACTGAAGACAGTGTCGTCAAGTAACACCACTATACTAACCAGACCATTTTTGATTCACTTCAGTAAATTTAATATTACAAATTTATCATTATTATATGTTTTAGAGATTATGCATCAAATTACCTATCTTTATATAAATACAATTATCAAAAAAAAAACATCTATGCAAGAAAATATACTCGAAAGTTTTTGTTCATGTTGAAACGATATCAACAAATTTCAAAATAGAATTATTCAATTTATGTACAGTGCAAAATTTCATTTATTATATCGTTCTTATAAAATAAAATTATTAAATTTATGTCATGATGCAAAATATGAAACTAATAAAATTAGTTTTCTTCTTACTATACAACAACAAAAGTTATTGCTTTAAGTTAATACTTCTTTTCTTGGTATTTCAACAAATTTCTATAACCTAAACAATTTATGGTGTTGAATTTAAATTTTCCCTGATCTAATTGTGTTGTATTTGCTGTTTGTAATCTTGCTTGTTCTATTTTCTATAATTGTTGGTAATATTCGTTAATTTAGACTAATATCGTTTTTGGATATTACCTATTTGATCAATTTGGCCGTTGCAGTACCGAGCTCTTCGCAACGACGCCGACTTTCATTAGAGACGAACACGTTTGGTTTTGATGGCGGATTCCACTCAGAGATACCGGATAGGTTTTATTATGTAATTTGTTCACAGACAGCTTTTCTTTGAATGAACCAAATGTATTTATTTGTATCTACAGTTTTAATAAGTATAAAAAAATAACCTTTCGTTCTATAAAAAGGTTTTGCATACTTATTTGGGCTTATCGATAGTAAGAATCGGAAATCAGGTATTCGTACTGATATGAAAAGGCGCAGGTGTGAGCCCAATGTTTGTAGATTTATTTATGAGTTGGTTTGAAAGGTACATACTTTATTATTTATGGTGTCTTACGAGAATACTATATTTTCTAATATACAAATGCCAACATCTACGAAGCTAGGCCGGACTCATCCTCTAATGAGATTTAACTTGAAGAATCCCTAAAGGTAGAGAAATTTGAAAATCCAGGTATAATTTACCACTTTAATGATTTTATCGTATATAGGGATACACAATAATATATATTCCCAGTATAATATATTCTAGTTCTGTTTTTAAGGCACAAAGAATTTTACGCAGAGTCTAAATATCTGACTGAAACAGTTTCAAAAGGAATATATAATTTTTAGTTTTGATAAAGACAAGTATTAAGGAGTGCTCTCTATCTCCGTAAGTAATTATTTTTCAAAGCAAATCGTCTTTAACTTGGTCCTTGCGTCATAGAAATTTATTTGCTATTAAAATTTCAATTTCACAATTACGTATCAATAAAATCTAAAATAAAATATTTAATATAGTTAGTTGTTGTAGCGTATAATGTAATTAGATAGAATATATGATGAGTAGTAATAAATATATAAAAATGAGTACAATAAATATATGAAACATCCGTAATAAATACGTAAAAGAATAAAAATTCCTGCATTCGAAATTAACTTACAGACAATGTGAATCCCAAAACATAAAGCAAGTTTTAAACAAATAACTCGTTAAATGAAGGTCTAAATCTTGCTTTAAATATTTATTCTATTTCAAAAAACATTTTCCCTCTATTCCTACTAATAATTGATATTTTAAATATGTTTTAGCTTCCAACAGGGTAGAAATAAAATATCTTGAGTATAGAAATATTTTTTCTATCGTCTTTACTATATTTGTGACAAGAATTATTATAACCGCTAGGATAATTAAAAGTCGTAATTCCTCTTTCAACAGCACGTTATTACAAAATCATTTAATATGGAAAATAATGTTTAATTTATAGAATATAAGTTGGTGTTTGTTAGGCATTTGGGTGTTTCAATTACAATAGCAATATAGGTTATTATATATTTTACGATATTTTATGAAAATCTAAATTTAATATTGCAGGAATTAGCAAGAATCTGTTATAGATAAATAGTACATATAATACACCGACATATATTCAAAACATTACGTTGTGGCACTCGGGAGGAGTGCTGACTGAACCCATATATTTTATACCCACGTCTACAGATATTAAAAATTGTGAAAAACATTTAAATTTGTGTAATACACAAGGAACACGTTACTCAAAGCAGTCTCATACACAATGAAAATTATAACTATTTCTCACTGTATATTGTACAAAAAAATTCTTGATATATAAGTTTTTCAAACATTTATATTTATTTACTTTTTAAAAAGTAAGTACCGGTACGTTTTTACAAATAAATCTAGATTAGTTATGTCAATATAGCTTTGATACAATGCCTGAAAATATTTATGCTCTACCCGTAATTATTTAACTGGGTATATTAATTGAGTAAACTCAATATGCTAATATAAGATGGTGTAGTTTATAATATTTCTGTAAAATATACGAGGAAATAAATAAATCCTTAATAATTTGCGTTATCGCCATCAAACAATACAGGTAACAAATCAGGTGGTCCTGTAATATAAAAGGACGACAAGGTAGATTATTGGTAACACCATGTTATGGCATAAATTATTACACAAACACAAATAAATAGGCCTATATTTTATTACCCACACATATGATATATATATATATATATATATATATATATATATATATATATATATAAACAGTAAAACGTTATAACTGACAATATGTGTTTTCCCATGACGAAGAGAGTCTAAAAATGGAATCAACAATATTTTTTAAAGATAATAATACAAAAATGAAATTAATTTCGAACAGTAATTATTGTGGTGAAATATTTACGTCTGTATTGACCTCGTTAATTGGATTAGTCAATAAACGTCCTCATAGTTTACCCTTTCTGCAATAAAGTTTTTTTATATGTCATCAAGCTATTTTGTTTGTTAAAACTATTTAATTAAAAACAAGCTAATAAATAATAATAATCATCATAAGTTTAAAATGAAAGGTGTGTTGAAACTGAACAGCCCTAAGTGGTAACAGTTGGATCTAATCATGAGAGCAATACTCGTTTGAAGGGGTGTGTATGCCCTAATGGACTGCCTAATGTGCATGGCCTGCACAGCTGTCAAGAGATTCACAGAGTGTGTTTGTTGGGCAGGGAGTAGGGCAAATGTAAACATTCGCGGTTTGGATTGCACAGTGCTTTCAAATTTAAAGTTTATTCATCACTGTAGATTTAGGTTTTTGTGTACACAACGTTACCCGAAAAGCAGGAACTCATTTGCGTAAAGTGAACTCATTTTTGTAACAAATCATTCACCGGTAAACATTTATTCACATTCAATTATTGGAAACAAAGTAGTAACAGTAGTCTAGACTAACATCAAAGAATAAAATTACAAATTATTTGTAATACATATATTATTAGATTCAGCAAAAAATACAATCAGTTTGTTTTAAGAGAATCCCTGCTGATAAGAGACATATGGCAGGTAATAATAATACCTGATTAAATTTGGAAATAAAATGGAATGGTAAAGTGGAAAGTCTGACGCAAGTGGAATATATTATGAAAAGATTTTAATTTCTGTCACTGAATAAAAAAAATAGATAAAATGATTCAACAACATGTATCCCATTGTAAATTATATAAATCGATTTGTCGTATAATAAAAGTTTGAAAGATAGGTTTATATTGTAAGAATGTCCTTAGTTTGAAAAAAATACCTTAAAAGTTGAATTTATATTAATATTTATTTTGTAAATATATGATGTATAAAAAATCTTGTATTTATTTATTAACTAACAGTATTTTAGGCGTTTATTATTGAACGATTATTATTATGGTTTATTATAGCGGAACGATTATTATTATGGTTTATTACAGCGGAACGTATATTGAGGTTTAGGATCTTTATAAAAGCTTGAAAATATTGTCTTAAAGTAGTTTATATATAATGACGTAAATTCTTACAAATTTATAATATGTCGAAATGAAAGCTTTATATTATTTCAAACGGTATCAATAGTTTTCAGCGAGTTAGTTAGAAAAAAAATTTAACAATTTTTTTGTAATTGGTAAATAAGCCAAACAAATATTAAAAATGTCAAGTTTACATTGAAACGTGACGCATATAGAGGTTCAGAAATTCCTCTATCAAAAACTCTTAAACATTTATACCTCAAAAGGCTGATCAAACCTTCGTGTATCCATATTCTTAGGCTATAATTTGCTTATTGGCCTTAGTGAATGTAGAGTTTATTCTTAGCAGATCTAAGAAACGGAAATACGGGTTTCATGTAGGGGGCAGTTTTTCCGCATAAGGTGTTTATTTCCACGACCGCCTCTGGTAGATTTTATAAATTTATATGAGAGACAGCAGTGCTGAAGATAAAACATTTTAAACTATGATGAATGATAGCCATCGTTAGATTGGAAAGAAGCTGGCAAAAAAAGTGCAATTATCCAAAGATGATAAAAGAGGATATTCTGAATAATATAACGAATAATAAAATGTGAAGCCTACTCTTAAACAGTAACTATAAATTTATTAACCCTACAAAATGTAATATATATATATATATATATATATATATATATATATATATATATATATGAAATACGTTTTCTTGTTTAATAATTTAAAACAACATAGGTTATTCAAATACAAGAATATTTAATAATTTATATCCAAAGCTTTTCGTTGGTATACAGTACCAACATCATCAGGAATCCAAAATTTTCATTCCTGATGATGTTGGTACAGTTTACCAACGAAAAGCTTTGGATATAAATTATTAAATATTCTTGTATTTGAATAACCTATGTTGTTTTAATATATATATATATATATATATATATATATATATATATATATATATATATATATTAGAAATAAACAAATACTAACAATGGGTGCAATAGTTTATAGTAAAAATTAATACTGCAGGACTCAGTTGCAACAACAACAACAACAACTACTACTACTACTACCTCTACATACACACACACACACACACACACACACGCACACACACACACACACACACACACACACACACACACAAACACACACACACACACACACACACACACACACACACACATACAAACACACACTCACATACAAATGCATTGAATTTTAAAATCGAAATTATTATGACCTTAAATACACAGAATTATTTTTTGTTGCCTATATCTTGTAAAATTGTATGGAAAAATCAAAACAAAGAAATCTGATCTACGGTAAATTTCGTAGTTATTTTATTTCAAAAAATCTAAAAAAATGAAGGAAATAATCTGAATTGAATTAAACTTCTAAGTGAACCAATGGCTTTGATCAAAATTCTAAAAATGTTCTTTATGAAATTGTAATAAGTCTTTTATGTTAAGAATTTATCATACATTTTGATATAACAACTATTACAGTCTTTGAATTGTCATCAATAAATAGTCTGTGTTCTTCAATAAATTTTGTTATTGCAATTTAAAAAGTTAATTACTGTAATTGTTAAAGAAACGTAAATCCTAAAATAACAATCATTACTTGTATTGTTTTAAATAATATTTATGAAAAAATATTCACAGGCATGAAATGTAATAGACATATTTTTTCACTTACATTTTATTTTAAATATTTTAATCAATGACACTTTACAAATTAAATATAGAATCAAAATGATTTTTCCTACATTTATTTAAAATATTCTGTCCCTGTTTATCTCTACTTTACAATTCCCTCCTGTATTGAATTAGCCGTCAATCGCCTGGCATTTGTAGGAATATCTAGCATTGTACCTGCAGCATGGGGTTGCTAGGCAACGCTTCAATGCAATTTCACATCCACTTCCTCCTCCCTTCAGCGCTCTCCTTATTCCTTCCTTAATTTTCGACTTTAATTTAGATGTGTCTACAGTTCCAATATTTTTATATTATATGAATTGCTACGTGATATGAATATATTATACACAACGTGATATAATAAAAATTACTAGTGGTAATTAACTAATAATTGGTGGTTCAAGTAAAATAGGGAATTAAAAGTAGTAAAATATGCTTTCTAAGAACCATTCATTTATATACTAAATAACACGCAAACACACGTACGCAAAACCACACTAACGGGCAAACACACACAAGCCCAAGCGTACATGAACACTATTAACACTCACTATTATAAGGATTTAAATAGTATATGCATGTATAACTCCAAGAAAGCTTAGAAATATTTTCTCTTTTTAATCATACCAGTATGACACAACTACATATAGCATGACAGTAAATGCTATTTTTGGAAGAAAATACAAAACCAAAGAGTTTATTAGTTAAGACAAGCATTTAAATACAATCGTAAATAAACAGCGGTAGACAGAATTCGAGAGATTGCATATTAGTAACAAATTTACATTTAACAACTATTAGATGCCTACTTCTTGATGGTGGTTAAAGAGTTCATCTACTAAGTAAAAACAAAAACTATTGAAACCTGTAATGAGTAAAATCGGTTTATGTAGCATGGTAGTTCTTATTTGGAAAATCTAACTTTATTCATTGAATCCCTTATGAGCACTATGCGTCTTTATTTTTATTTTTATTTGCATACGTTCAAAAACGAGAACATGAAAAATCTTCTGGAACAAGTAGTGAAATATCCCTGCAAACTCTTATAGGATTACTCAACATATTAGGACCACTAGCTCTAGTCGATTATATGACAATTAACAGAATACATTGTTATTTTAAAGTTAAAGGGGCACACCTAAAAAGGAATTCCTAAGAATGCAATGAGTGGTCCAACAAAACGTACTGTTGTCATACTGTTAAAAGTAAATAATGTTTCTTAAAAATAGAAGGGTCCTCATGGCTAGATTTATATTTTTTTTTAATAAAAAATAATATACGTATTAGGTAAAACAGAAGCTATTATGAAATTGGTTATTACCGCATTGGATTTAATAGATATTCATTATTGAGAAATATCTTTAAATATAAGGTCTAAGATATTCTTCCACTCTTATATATAATGGAAAAATGAAAACATAAAATAAAGTATTTACTAAAAAGAATAGTAATATACCTATATGAGATATATATATATATATATATATATATATATATATATATATATATAATTAGATTTTTCTTCTTTATATTTAATATAACTTAATTATTAAATAGGTATTTATTATTTTCAAATAAAGCCAGAAATTAAGGGTCCTCGTGATATTCACTGTGGATGAAAATCTAAAATGATATTATCTTTTTAGAAAAGATTAACATTTTTCATGAATGCAAACTTTAAGAATATATAGAAGATGAAGGGCACAGTGGTATAATATACTGCATTAAAAGTATTGGAAAAAACCCATATGTCACAAATATAATAAAAAATAATAATTAATACATTTACCCAAGGTTATTCTTTTCGTAGCGTTTAAACCTAAAGGTTTAATCTTATGTAATTCCTATTATTACAATTTTTGTGGTATTGGGGTTTTCCCAATATATTTACTTAGGAATAGCCTATATATTTCCTCTATAAAAACAAAAAATGATATGTTGGATATATTTCTTGCATATTTGAAATATTTTGTTATAATCATTCTAAAATAAGTTTTAATCGTAGAGAAATATTTATGACATATTTCTCAAAATAAATACAAATATATACCATTTCTGAAATAATTATAAGCGATACATTTGTCGTATTTAAAAATAAAGTAATATTTAAATATAGCCATATTTAAATATAGTCATCTTTAAATAAAGTCATATTTAATTATTCTTTAGATGCTCAAAATCATTACAGCGCACGTAACCTAAATTGCAAGATATCTTCATAATGAAGGCAAACTCTATTTTGCCTAATTATTGCACTAATTAAATAAAATTCATCCCTACCGAACAACGATGCGTTTATGTTACGTTAGCATCAAGATGCTACATCGCAATTGCTTTTATCTCTTGAATTGATTGTGCCAGTTTCTTTGTGTGCATAAGAGCAGGAAGTGTATATGCTTTTAAATACTGGCAAGTGTATATTGTATACGTGGAAGTCTTTTAAAGTTGAAATGAAAAAGGCCTGTTAAGTTTTTATTTTAATTAAAGTGCACTAACGACCTGGTTACTGTATTGCATATTAGTTACCAATTTAGGAGGCCTGTACGTATATATAATCTGAAGAATAGAACAAAAAATATCTTAGTGACTAGTTCATTTACCTATATATCTGTCAATCTTGAGCCATTTATTGTCTCTTTATCGTCAGTCATTCTCGAGACATAAATATAACAACATAAAAAACATTGTGGTTTTATCATAGCAAAATATTCAGTCTTAGAACAGCAATATTGAGGCAGCACATTACCGGAATATTGACAGTAAACAAGTAATTTGTGGTTATTTATATATATTATTTGTCAAAATTCTAATTATCGATTACTATTTACAAAACTTCACTCAAACAGTTACAGTTTTTGTTCTTGTAAGTACCAAACACTATGACCTTCTCAAAACATATTTCCTCATCTTATTCGCCTCATAACAACCTTTAACATAGAAATATATATGTATATTTGGGTACATTTATCTGGCTTTCCTCTCATTACAAAATGTTTCTTTGTTAATGCGTTTCCTTTTGTGACACTATTTTCAAAACTTAATTAGTACAAAACTAAAACGGAATACCATTTAGGTTTTGAAAATGAAGTAATTCCGAAACCCGCCAACAAAGGAAAATATTGTTATGTTATGAGAGACCGAAAAACGTAATAAAATACATATAAATACTCTTAAGAAAAACGAAGAGAGGTGTAAATTATTAATTTAGAAATATTTGATTTACCCCTTTTGAATTATATTATATATATTTATTTCACTTCAAAAATTCTTGTCTGTATTATTATAGTTTGATTCAAAAGAACTACAATAGTTACAACGATTTTATTTAACAACATTGTGACCTCTAAAGATCCAAGTAATACAATATTAAAATATTTTCTTCGTAAGACATGTTACATTTGTATTTTTGATAGAATATAATGATTATATCCATTACGAGTGAATCAATTTAAAAGTGATATAAAGAATACAACGGTTAAGGATGAAGGTTAGCGAACATAAAGGCGAGGGACGCATTGAGTGGTTTCAGTTACCATGGCAACAGAGGGGTGGAAGCCGACTACAGTGTATGAACCCAACTAACGCGCAAATTGCCGAATGAAGAATGAATCCTAATTTCATATTTCAGACCGTAGTAGTGAGTTAGATAAATGAAAGATCCATTTGAAAAGAAAGCATATCTAACAAAACAGTGATTTTTGAATGCATGGCATGTTACTAATAAAAGTAACTCTACTAAAAGTAAATAATGTAGACAATATAGTCATTTCCTTAAATTATATTTGTTCGGTTACTTACCTGATATTCTATATCAGTCAAGCGGTTTTTTTAAATGACTTGTTTTATCATAGCAGCCGGACAGTATTTGTTTTTGTCACTCTCATAAGACGCTCGGTTTTTCACATTATTTACTTACGTGATGTTGAACAACTGTTTCAATTGTAGGTTTTGTTACATTATTTTTTTATTGTACGTTTATTATTAAGTTTATTTGTTATAATGAAATACTTTTATGAACCATTGAATATTTTATTTTTTTTTACTTCTAGTAATATATTTACTATAATTTATTCAATATAATGATAGATATAAGTTATATATTTGTATTCCATTTTTTAGGGTAGGAAACGTTTATTTGAGAACCGATTATATAATTTTTTTTAAAAGAATTTCATGCAGATTTTTTTCAATATCTAAATAAGGTTTTATATTATATTAAAAAATACATTAAATAAATTATATTAAAAGCTTTTATCTTCATTCACCAAATGAGCTCTTCACTTCAGTAGGCCAGACAAACTGACTAATTTGCTTTATTCCTCACGGTTTATTACCCATGACATTTACAGAAACGTTAATGGTGAGAACAGTTTTACGACTTGCGTGCACATATACAGTAATTAAAGTAATTCTTGTAAAACTTACTGAGACAAACAATTTTCAATCTCATTAAGCGAAATTATACTTTGGCGATTGATTAGTACGGTCGAAAAAGTGAGAAATAGTTACTTCTGTCTATCTATTCTATGACACCCTTTTCTCATTAACATGTAATTCGGATATTCTAAAGAAGAATACTGTCAACTCTTTTCCAAGCAGCCAGCTTTATTTTCTGGATCTATTAATTATCAGAGGAGCGATAAATTAGGTTCCAATAATCATTTATTTTTCGGTGAAAAAACTGATTTAGGCAAAAGCTCAAAACGTGTTTTTTTTTTTTAAATATTCTCCATACATACGTATTAAGCTATTTATTGAGATATTAAGAAAACTAGGTCAATGTAAATGTATTGCCACATTTCCAACATTTGCCATTATTCAATAATAAACTATTATCTTATGCAAAATAAATTATTCCTTCGATACATTTCTCAGTAGCTAAGTTGTTCTTTTCAATATATTCAATCGTTTTTATGAACATGTATGTATAAACTATCAATAACAGTACTTATATATATATATTTGTAGTTATGCAACACTGTTTTCTTGTGTACACTAATCACTTTCACTTATGTACTTAAACAAGAATCTTACTTGGTATTTATGCGAGTTAACTTTCAATGACTGGCCTTGTCATTATCATCGGGCATACTGAACAGGGTTGTTGTAGACTGCGAGCTGAGTGGATTTCCCGTTGACCTTGGTGAACCGTTATGTTCTTTTTTTAGATTAGATTTAATATTGTCTATCAGATTGAATAATTTATCGTTTTTTGATTTTATTGGTATTTGTTCATTTATGATATTATTTTTATTTTTATAAATTTCTAGTTGTTCCCAGATTGTCATTTTGAGGCCTTTTTGAATTTTTTTTTATTAAGTGTACTTTTTTTAATGTGGGGAATGTGTGTTTGTTTTTGATGGCGTGTGTGGATAAGTTTGAGATATAAATTTCCGGTTTGATGTATGCATTGAGGTGTTCTTGATACCTGTCTTTTAATTTCGTTTTTGTTTGGCCTATGTATATTTTATTACAGTCTGGGCATTCGATTTTGTATTTTCCGTTATTAAGTGTGGGACATATATAAATATCATTGGACAATATATGGGACAATATACAAATATCAAGTATGGGATAAATTTAATATCATAAACGAACAAATACAAATAAAATAAAAAAACGATAAATTATTCAACCTAACAGACAATATTACCCCAAAACAAACTTTAAAAGCTCGCACAGTACAGTGAATCTAAGAATAGAACATAACGGTACATCAAGGTCAACGAGAAATTCACTCAGCTCGCAGTCTACAACAACCCTGTTCCGTATGCCCGATGATAATGACAAGGCCAGTCGTTGAAAGTTAACTCGCATAAATACCAAGTAAGATTCTTGTTTAAGTACACAAGTTAAAGTGATCTATATATATATATATATATATATATATATATATATATATATATATATATATATATATATATATATATATATATATATATATATATATATATATATATATATATATATATATATATACATTAATAATACATAGAAAAACAGATATTTTTGTTGTAGATACATATATTTTTGGGAAGTAATTATAATAACGCCATTTAGGATACAAATTAGTTTTTTATATAGCATCTTTCTAAAAATCTATGCATTTTTGTTAAGTTAGATCTATCATATCGCTTTTATGATCATGCCTGGTTTTCGCGTTAAATATTACCTTTACTACCGAGTAAAGAGGAAAATATGTTTAGCAAACGATCTCGATTCATGGTGGACCTATTGTTGCGGAGAATTCATTTCAAGTTTGAATGTGCTTTTGGGATGAAAGGGGACGTATAAAGAACTAAATGAAAGTATACAATTTTTAACTAAAAGCGAAAGAAACGCACTGACGTACCGAGTCGCTTTACCTATTGTCCATTGTAAGTTATTTCCAGGAATAAAAATGTGAGAAGCTCCCATGTTAGCATTATATCAAACATTCTGTTGACATTATCTGTCAGTGTATATTGAGACTTTATAGTTGATGCAAGACAATTATAAAATAGTGTATATTATTTGTATGCATCAATTCTTTAGAGATAATAACCGAGTTTTATATATTAATTGAACACTTTTGTTTTAGGAACCCAAAACAAACCCTGGTAGCAAAATATTATTGTGTCTGAGGATTTTGTAACAATTCTCATTGGTCGTTCTTCCTCAAATGTAAAGAAGATAACAATAGTGAGTGTAAGGAAGATTGATCAGAGTTTAGAATTATGGACGGTTCTTCACCAGAACCGAACAAAACTAAAACCAACACTGAATGCTCTACTGAAGAATAACACTCCAAACTGAGAAGATACTGAACTCAATGTAGATATTTCTTCACTGTGAAATCTTTATACTTTATATAGCTATCTTGTTTCATATTACAACAGTGCAAATTAGAGTTTTGCAGCATAAACGTTTTTTATCATGTTTGTATTACTATGATAGTATCATCAAGGAATATCCATGAAAAAAATTATCTTTGAAAATTTATTTAGAGTCTATGTTATGTGATGAATTCAGAAAGAAAACCTCCTAGTTTCGTTAGGAATAAAAAAATAAATGCCCAAAGAAATTAGCTTTCCTACTATATAGAAAACAACAAACACAACAAGCACATTAACTCTAGAAATGAATCCAATTACAAGCACGTCCATTACATTATGAAAGTTTCTCTAAAAGTATAAAACACGACTTCTATTGAGAACGACAAAAATTAGAACAAAGAATTCTATAGAGAATCGTTAAAATATAGGGAATTAGCAAATATAAGAGACTTTAAAAATAAAACATAGAATAACTGCTCTATAAATAGAATAAGAGGAGGGAAACGATCAACCAATAGAAATACCGACAGAGTTCAAGAAATGATAAACCAGGAAAAGATATCGTTAAATCACTAATAAAACCCCCAACAGAAGATATTACACGAATGGAATTGTTTATACAATTGACTCTGGTGCATATATTTGTGAAGCTTCGACATGCTCAAATTTACTTATTTCATCCATTTACTGTACACAATAAATGTACCACTAAGGATGGTTGAAGAAACCGAGAACACATCAGAAAGATCCAAAAGACAAAAATAGAAGATAACCTAACCGTTTCCAGTACAGCTGGAACTGGAATAAGATAAGGAGATTCTTTAAAACGATTGCTATTCAACCTGATCATGGACCAACTTATGAAAAGAGAGAAGAATAAGAAAGGATAAAAAAAACTGAAAGGGGAGAAAAAACTAAAAGCATTGAACAACTAATGCATTCCAAATACCTGGCATTATTATATCAAGTAATGAAAGTGGCACGGAGAATAATAATATGTGAATAAAGCAAATAGAACCTCTAGAGACCTGAATAATTCGATATAAAGGAATAGAAATATGGAGAGAGCAATAAAACGCAGAATTTAAAAACAGTTTTTATACCTTGAAGTGGCACAGTAGAGACAGATATGAAGGTGGCAAAAACATGAAAATCCGTAGAAACATTTTCAGGTGCAGACTAAGAAGCTCAGATATAGGACCGACCTACGCTGGGGAAAACATTATTGAATGTGTACCGGAAAGAAGCCTTTAATATAACATAAATGTGAGCAGAACGACAAGATAAAGTGGTATAAACAGTAATAGATTGCTCGAGAATGCGGGGACGATATGTGAGAGGACCACGAAAACAAAAGGACCACAACTTAATCAAGACATGTGGAAACAGACTGGCTAATGCTCATAAAAAAGATGAGAAGAAGAAGATCTTTACTCGCGAAAATAAGAGGACTATACCTCTTGAAATTCTAACCACAAGAAATATCAAGTAAAGTGTTTACATTGATATTTCGGTACCGTTACGTTCTTGCAGGGGTTAAATAAATTATACGGAAGATTTATACTAAATAACCTTTTATTATTTCACAGACTTTTATAGCTGCTAATATTTACACACCTAACGTCTAAAAGAGCGTTCAAACTCTGTTTTAATTAGGTCTAATGGTAACTACTGAGTTCGCTAATAGATCAATTTACACTTGATATCCACTGTCACTCCGCCGTTTGAACGTTTCCCTCTTCACTGCAGTAAAAAGACCCCTTTAGTTTAATCAAACGTTTATATTATTAAATATACTAGCTAGATACACTTAGCTACGTCTAGTAATTTCTATCTGCTTTAGGTGTAGAAGGTTCACGGGTTATATCGGGCCGCTTCAGCGCGACAGCCCATGCAAACTTGTCACGCCGTGTATATAAATCACGAATGAACCTTTGCCCTTTACTGTACATATTGTTTTTTTTTTTTAAACTTATAGAATGAATAAACCGTGTAACTATACCTGAAATGTACTTAGGTCTATAGGAGCCATTCATATATTTTTACACCTAGACTATAATGGCCAATCTCCATAATTTGATTTTAGCTGTGAATGCATCTATTCTGTCAGAACGTAATCTTTTGATGTTAAGGGATGGTAAAACTGTATCAGGTTAGGAATCATATTAGTGGTTTATTAGTTGTTTGGAGATTGTGTGGGAACATATATTAATAAATAGATGTGACGTATATACAAAGTTATTATTATTCTAGTATCACATCTGTCTTAGTTTCATATATCTTTATAAAACCTTCACTTACCTATTCTATGCAAATGTTATTCTCAATTGTCTATTTTCTAAGCATAGAATCTCTACATTAGACTGTCCATTGCTTCTCCTAAAAGAGTTTTTTTATAAGCCCTCAATCATTGGAATTTGTTTTCAAGTTTGTGTGTTAAAGTGCAACAATGAGCCACACACACACACACACACACACACACACACACACACACACACACACACACACACACACACACACACACACACACACACACACACACACACACACACACACACACACACACTCACACACACACACACACACACACAAACACACACACAAACACACACACACACACACAAACACACACATACACACACACACATATACACTCATACACACGCACCCATCCACCCACCTACATACACACACACATATATATAAATGATGAATAGTTACTATCTGGAGTACATCCGTTCATTCTGCAGTCCATAAGTTCGCAGTTCCGACGTTTCGCTAGAATCTCATCCAACATTGACGAAGTAAACCCAACAACAGTAGAAGAGCGAGTGAAGAGCGCAGATAACTCGGCTCTTATATATAGAGGAATTAACCCACGCCCATTGATGTCAATACACACATTGACGTCAATCCACACATTGACGTCAATCCACACATTGACGTCAATCCACACACACCTGATCCAAACAATTACTCACATTCCTTTGCCTTTGTTCACCTTTCTGCCGATAAAATCTATCGATGACACACTTCCAGACTGCGGGCAAATTCAAAGTATCATCGCGTTTGTTAAGACTCTCTCGCTTCTCTATTTCTATAGCCTCAAGAATAATTCTAGTCCTGTAGTTTTCCACTTCAGCAATCTGTCGGCAAGATTGGAAATCAATGGTATGCCCTATATCGCAGTGGTGAACACCATGGTTTTCCAAGAAGATCTTATCTTTGGCGTTACCAACAACCTTGTCGAAGGTGATGTAAGGTTTGTAAACGGAACGTAAACCATGCCTCCTATGGGTTCACCTCGTCAATGCTGGATGAGATTCTAGCGAAACGTGGGAACTGCGAATTTATGGACAGCAGAATGAACGGATGTACTCCGGATAGTAACTATTCATCATATTTTTCCATCCGTGAAGGAAAACGTATCAGCATATATATATATATATATATATATATATATATATATATATATATATATATATACAGCCTGCTAACAATACGGAGACCATACATTGGTCATTTTGCATTCAAACTGGCAGCCGGGTACTTGTGGCAGCCGTATACGGCTGCCACATAGTAATCCATGGTAATGTAACACCCTCTGACAATAATCGAAATAAAAACCATGTCAATAAGTGTAAAAAGAAGTGTTTTATTGGAGCTATACTGTATTTGGAAGTTCTATGGTCGTTCTGAATTTTTAAAAAATAATTTGTAATAACCAAACGGTGCTCGTAATGATAGCAGAGTGAACGGGATTTGTATATCACAAGTTCGTAACATTTCCGCCAGGGGCAGCATAGTCGCCTCCTGTATATAAATTTACTGTATATTTCAACCATTCTCTAACATTATGGCAGCCACAAACTTGGCAACATTGCTGGCATCCACATGGATATCAATCGTACTACGTAATGTATATATTTGAATTGGACAAAGAATCGCTGGAAAGTGGCCAATCGGGGGTTTTGAGGATGTTGAAATCAATGCCGTCATCGAAAGTCACCGGGGACGTACTGGTGAGGCTAAACCCATGTGCAAAAGGGGTTGAATTAGGGTAAAAATGTCAGATGCCTAAGAATAGCGGGATAATGACCGTTCGGGGGTTTTTGAGGATGCTAAATTCAATGGTGTCATCTAGAGTCACCGGGGATGGACCGGATGTGACTCTTCGTAAGGACCAAAGGGATGATTTGGGGTAAAAAAGTCAAAAGTCAAAAAATCGCTGGAACATAACCACTCGGGGGTTTTTGAGGATGCTGAATTCAATGCCGCCATCGAAAGTCACGGGGGATGGACAGATGAGACTCTACGTGAGTGCTAAAGGGATGATTTGGGGTAGAAATGTCAAAAGTGAAAGAATTACTAGAAAATAAAAACTCGGGGAAATTTGATGAGGCGGAATTCAATGCTCTCACCGAAAGTAACCGGTAATGCATTGGTGTGGTTCCACGAGAGTACCAAAGGGGTGAATTGGAGTGAGAATGTCAGAGGTCAAAAAATCGCTGAAAAATATCCGCTTGGGGGTTTTTGTGGATGCTGAATTCAATGCCGTCATCGGAAGTCTCCGGGGATGTACTTGTGAGGCTAAATCCATGTACCAAAAGGGTTGAATTAGGGTAAAAATGTCAGATGTCTAAGATTCGCGGGATAATTACCGTTCGGGGGTTTTTGAGGTAGCTAAATTCAATGGCGTCATCTAGAATCACCGGGAATGGACCGGATGTGACTCTACGTAAGTACCAAAGGGATGATTTGGGGGTAAAAAAGTCAAAAGTCAAAAAATAACTAGAAAATAACCAACTCGGGGTTTTTGGTAAGGCGGAATTTAATGCCGTCCCAGAAAGTCGCCGGGGATGCACTGGTATGGTTCCACGCGAGTAACAAAGGGGTGGTTGGGGTGAAAAAGTCAAAACTCAAAAAATCGCTGGAACATAACCACTCGGGGGTTTTTGAGGATGCTGAATTCAATCCCGCCATCGAAAGTCACCGGGGATGGACAGATGAGACTCTACGTAAGTGTCAAAGGGATGATTTGTGGTAGAAATGTAAAAAGTCAAAAAAATACTAGAAAATAACAACTCTGGGAATTTTGATGAGGCGGAATTCAATGCCGTTATCGAAAGTCACCGGGAATGCATTGGTGTGGTTCCACGCGAGTACCAAAGGGGTGAATTGGGGTGAAAATGTCAGCAGTCAAAAAGTCGCTGGAAAATATCCGCACGGAGGTTTTTGGGGACGCTGAATTCAATGCCGTCATTGAAAGTCTCCGGGAATGTATTGGTGAGGCTAAACCCATGCACCAATATGGTTGAATTAGGGTCAAAATGTCAGATGCCTAAAAATTGCGGGAAATGAACGTTTGGGGGTTTCTGAGGATGCTAAATTCAATGACGTCATCTAGAGTCACCGGGGATAGACGGTTGTGACTCTACGCTAGTACCAAAGGGATGATTTGGGGTAGAAATGTCAAAAAACAAAAACGTACTAGAAAATAAGAACACGGGAATTTTTGATTATACGGAATTCAATGCAGTCACCGAAAGTCACCGGGGATCCACTGATGTGGTTCCACGCAACTAGCAAAGGGGTAAATTGGGGTGAAAATGTCAGAAGTATAAAAAATTGCTGGAACATAACCGCTCGGGGGTTTCTGAGCGTGCTGATTTCAATGGCGTCATCGAAAGTCACCGGGGATGGACGTATGTGACTCTACGTGAGTGCCAAAGGGATGATTTGAGGTAAAAATGTGAAAAGTCAAAAGATTACTTGAAATTTACCACTCAGAGGTATTTTGAGGATGCTGAATTGAATGCTATCATCGAAAGACACCAGGGAGGGACGGGTGTAGGCTCTACGGGAGTAGCAAAGGGAGAATTGGGGTAAAAAGGTCAGAGGCCAAGAGATCGATATAAAATGATCACTGGGGGTTTTTAATGATGCTGAGTCTAATCCTAGCACCGAAGTTGGCCATGTACAACCCGGGATAGGACTACGGGTGTCGCTGTGGGTGAATTGAGGTAAAACTTGCCAGAATCTAAAATATTGCCTTAAATGGGCATTCGAAGATTTTCGAAGGTCCTAGTTCCTTGTCATCAAAATAAGATGTAAGGAGTTACCAAGGGGTGATTATATCCCATTGACAATAAATCGCCCGAAATTGGCATGTTTCCAACTATGCAACATAACCAAAAGAAAGAGTCGGGTTCGCGACCTTGTATTGGACAGAAGCTGTGCTACATCTATTGACAGAAATGTTTGTGAAATGAAAATATAAACAGGCGGCACTCCGATAGCAGTTCTAGCACGTTTGTTTACGTCATGTCTGTCAAACTAATCTTTATAGCTTGAAGCAGTGTTTCAATGCAGCCTGTCCATGTGCTTTAAGAATTTTAAAGATTGTATGCTCGAACGATTCAATTTGAAAAGATAACAGTTTGTCCCAAATTGATAATTTTATAAAAATTAAATTTTTTATTTAATTTTTAAAATAATGTATATTGTTTACCTAATTGTCATATATTTTCTTTCCATTTTTACTTAGACTATCTAAACATTTATGTTTGTTTTCTCATTCTTCTTCGGGTAATTAATTTTCTCTCTTTTCGTGTTATTTTCTTTAAAAAAGGATGGTATCGTTAGCGGGGGCAGCGGATGACTTTTCAACCATCCGTTAATGAAAAATTTCTACTATAACCGTAAATAAAAAAAGTATAAATAAGTAGACCTTATATTCTTTCAACCTTTATACAACTTAAAATAAACGACAAAGAGAATTTGTTGACCCACATCATTTCATCGACTTATCTTGATCAGTTTATATATTCAGAAAACCTATTATGCCAATATCTACAAATTCCAAGTTTAACCTTTAACTACCGTCATCGTGCCTGACCATCAGCGACGGGTTAGCCGAAGAAGACAGTGATTCAGGTGCTGTATCTAATGACCAAGAAGGCTTTTAGAAGGCATTAAAGAGAATAGGGGAATTGTGCAACAGAGTGCAGAAGTAATTTAGTAAAAGATCATAATACCGAATCTCAACGAAGTGCATCAGACGATGAAGATGATTTCGAAAAACTGCAACCTCCAGATATTTACAAATTTTTCTATTTGTATATATAAATTGTTATAAACAATGTAGAATTTGTCCAGCAACAAAAAATAGAAGGACTAGTTACACTTTGTAAGCTGACTTTGAACAGCCAATATGTCTAGAATGTTCTGAGCCGCTGTGTAAATACTGCTGTCAAAATTGAGTTATTATTTCTAATGCGTTTCCATAAATAAAGCTTATAATTTGTCAAATGTTATCTTGTACATAAAGTTAAGTGTGAACAATCAGTGAACAAGATATAATTAGTGTATGTTAATTATCGTGCGATTATAAGTCTTTTTAGCTAAACTGCGCTAAAATCTGTAGAAGGTTTTATTTACTACAGTTTTCAATTAGTAAATAAAATATAACTGATCTTATAAAACTACGTTTACCCTAGTCACATGCAACCAGAATATTCAAAAACAATTTTTATAAAGTAAATGCAAGATAAATTGTTAAACCGCACAATAAATCACACTTAAAAATTTCGTGCCTGTGAGCTACAACGGCAGTACTAATGTGACAGAAATGTGCAGGACGGTATTTAAAGGTCAATAAATACTGAATCATCTTTCGTTAATCTCTGTATTGTATACAAGAACCTAAATGACATCTGTGCGAGTGTTGTCAGTTTATATTACGATATCAGGCTGTCTGGTGTAAACAAACATAGGTCCAAGCCAAACAAAGATATAGGCTCGCACTCGACAAGTACTCTCGTGGACGAATGCCCGAAAAACTGACTTTCTGCATTCTATCTTTTCCATCCCTTTCTCTCATTTACATACGGCGTAAACGTAAATAATTTATCGTATTCTCCTAGCGTCAAAATGGTCGTTTAAAGACGGAAACATTTGTTTCTATCCTCGACTTTAGCCGCTGGTAGTCTATATTTTATTTTATTAATATGTTTATTGAATACGTTGGTATTAACTTTTAGTGAATATATATGGCGTAGGCCATATTAAGTGTTACATTTGTTAATACAAGTGTTAACATGTTTGTAATGTTACCAAATTGTAACAATATACAGCAAATAATAGTCACTTTTAGATTATTAAAATCGGAAAGAGATGATATGACAATTAATTTGAAAAGCTAGTTAAATTAAAAAATAAATACTTTATCCATCCTATAGTATCTAAGAGCACCAAGGGAAAAGAACGAGATGCATTGACCGGACCATTAAGATAAGTTTGGTCATCAAGTAAACAAACGCGCCAGAATGGCTTTCGGAGTGTCGGATGTTTATGTTTCCATATCAGAATTGTGTCTGTAAATACACAGCATAGTTCTCTCCAAGATAAGGTCGCGAATCCACAGCTGTATGTCCTAAAATAGCATGTTTACAAATTCCTTAAGTACTTACATCGAGAACTCTAATGACACACTTGGCAACAATATCTCAACTTTTCCAAATGAATGACCAAGGTATTAAAGAGCTAGCGTTATTTATAGGCCATACAACATCATTTTTATCAATAATAACATTATATATATTTTTTTCATCCAATACTCAAAAATAGTTTGAAAGATATAAATAATGTAGATAAGAAAGAACACGTGGATATATACACACATTCTATGACCATAAGGGCAAAACATTTCAAGTACTTATTTAAGGATACATGTATCATAGGTGTTAATATGCCAATTAAACTAGAGAGCAGTTCAGGCGGTTTAAGCAATGGTAAATATTTAAAATTCTTTATTTCTATATCTCTGCAGACTATATGTAAGGATATATAGTTCTTCCCAATGTATATTGAAGTGTAGCTAGGAATCAAGACGTTTTCAGTAAGCAATGTAATTAATCTATTATGTTTATCCTCGATATTCTAGTCCCAAGAGTAACTTTAAAGTCTATGAGATTTTCACTCACTTTAGAGTTGCATGAAAAACTGTTTCAAGTATGGTGATCATTGGTACGGAAACAAATACAGTAGTGCATGGATAATTCGAGGTAGATGGCACCGAGACACCGTCGGATTACCGAAAACTTGGATTACACGGAAATAGCTTCCTGTACACTAGAAACAGGAATTCTAATGAACCCTAATACTATAATTAAGAATGCACAAAATACGTATGTAGAACTTTATTGATTACAGTACATACATAAATTAATGTTGCTTGGCTCTTCAAGACTACTGTACTGAATCTTGCTTGCGATGAATACCATACTAAGTATCGGCAGTTATAGCTAAAAAAAGCCGATGCCCGTTGTAATCTTTATCAGGACGCCCAATGTTTTGATCGTAGATAGTCTTTTTGTTCGCCTACCATAAAAATAAAACGAGATTATCAGTAAAATATCAGCAGACCTGTGCTATTGTACAGCTAGTTTTTGAAGACTGGTTCCTCAGCTATATTCGCCAAAATATTTGTAAATTTTTTCACCATAATAATAATAAATCAAATTGTAGATATACGAGCCAGGAGGGATACGGTTAAAGATGGAGATGTATTGACCGGAACATTAAGATAAGTTTGGTCTGCCGTCAAATAAACAAACGCGTCAGAATGGCTTTCGCAGTGTCGGGTGTTTATGTTTCCATATTAGAATTGTATCTGAAAATATATAGCATAGTTCTCTCCAAGATAAGGTCGAGAATCCACAGCTGTATGTCCTTTCCAGCGAACCAACAGTGTATGTTTGAAGGAATTGACAGATGTAATATAATGGGAGTGGTACAGTCTCGTAAACTACCGAGTGTCAATTTTTATGAGATTTTTTTATATTAGGATTTTATATTTATTTGCTAATAAGTTCAAGAAATAATTCCGTTCTTGACGATAACACTTGCGTTTTTGCAAACACAAATACCAGTAACCGCATAATTATTTATAAAGTTTTAGAAAAGCATGCATGTTTATAAATTCCTGAAGTACTTACATCGAGGACTCTAATGAAACACTTGGCAACATTATCTCAACTCTTCCAAATAAATGACCATGGTATTAAAGAACTAGCGTTATTTATAGGCCATACAACATCATTTTTATCAATAATAAGATTATATATTTTTTTCATCCAAAATACTCAAAAATAGTTTGAAAGATATAAATAATGTAGCAAAGAAAGAACACGTGGATATATATACAGATTCTATGAACATAAGGGCAAAACATTTTAAGTACTTACATGTATCATAGGTGTTAATGTGCCAATTAAACTAGAGAGCAGTTCAGGTTTAAGCAATGGTAAATATTTAAAATTCTTTATTTCTACATCTCTGAAGATTATATGTAAGGATATAGTTCTTCCCGATGTATATTGCAGTAATCAAAACGTTTTCGGTAAGCAATGTAATAAATCTATTATGTTTATCCTCGACATTCTAGTCTCAAGAGTAACTTTAATGTCTATGGGATTTTCACTCACTTTAGAGTTGCATAAAAAACTGTTTCAAGTACGGTGATCATTGGTACGGAAACAAATACAGTAGTGCATGGATAATTCGAGGTAGATGGGACCGAGACACCGTCGGATTACACGGAAATAGCTTCCTTAACACTAGAAAAAAACAGGAGTTCTAATGAACCGTAATACTATAATTAAGAATGCACAAAATACGTTTGTAGAACTTTATTGATTACACTACATACATAAATTAATGTTGCTTGGCTCTTCAAGACTACTGTACTGATTCTTGCTTGAGAGGATACCATACGATATGAATACCATACAATTATCGGCAATTATAGCTAAAAAAAAGCCGATGCCCGTTGTAATCTTTATCGGAACGCCCAATGTTTTGATCGTAGATAGTGTTTTTGTTCGCCTACCATAAAAATAAAACGAGATTATCAGTAAATCTAAAGTATAGTGAACAATTACCGTGATCATCGGTAGTAAATATTTATGATTATCAACGTCTAAAGATTGACTACAAAACGTTATATAAGCTCTTGGTTAAGGTTGCTTAACTGAAGTAATTTTCTATCAACGAAGAATAGAGAATATTCAAATTGAAATATTAAGTCTGTAATTAGGAGTTAATACAAACTAGTGGCAGGTTTTGTAAAATATATAAACATAAGAAGACAGTTTTGAGAAGTGATTGAGTATTAGCAGACTTTGTCTTGAGATCAGACACAGCCGAACGAAATAAAATCATTCTGAAACTAACTATAAAAATGTATTTAACATGTCTACCGAAGAACGGAGAGATTTTTTAAAGTGAAAAAAATCTACACAACAGTCATTATCTTTTACGTCTTGTTTTTTTAACAAGAAATACCATCATAGAGACTAATTTTATTCTGTCACTCTGCATAACGCTATTTTACAGCTAGTTTTTGAAGACTGGTTCCTCAGCTATATTCGCCAAAATATTTGTAAATTATTTCACCATAATAATCATAATAAATCAAATTGTAGATATGCGAGCCAGGAGGGATACGGTTAAAGACAAAATTAAAGAAGAAGATTAAAATATACTTAAATCTTATTAGATATATTTTCAGGTGCATTCAACGTGTCTTGATGAAAGTAACATCACAATCAAGGTGAAATGTCATTCTTTCAGAAAATATCTAAAGGAGGAATTAAAGAAATGTTTTCACCTGCCAACAACGACTACCAGGAAAATTTAATGAATGTAGTTAAAGAAGAACTTTTAGAAAAAATAGGTCTTTACTCAAACACATTTGTACCTATAACAACTTATGACAAATCAAATATGGTGGATAAATAAAAGAGATGTATTACATTGCTTACCGAAAACGTTTTTCACCGTGATGCCTAGCTACAATGTAATATACATTGGGAAGAACTATATCCTTACAGTTTTTGGTTACATTTGGCTGTCGTAAGTACAGAAATACTATTATTTCAATGTTTAATTTTTTTACCCGAAAATGGTAATTTGTGCTCGTTTGAACCTATAAAATATAGACGTGTTCAATGGGCCTACGTGAGCAAGAAATTACCATTAGATGAGATTCGACCAAATAAAAGCCTTCTTTTATTTACAATGTACAATAAAGGTAGATTTTTCTGGTTACCTACCTGAGGTAAAGGTGATACAATATATCGAAGAAGTTTTTGAAATAATGTAAGAAATGTATCGCCATTACGTCTAAGCTAAATTAGAACAGATGTAAAATGGCCTTTACATTCATTCGTCGCAGAAATTGAACACCACACAGACACAGTGTTTGTTAATCCCCGTGGCATGGGCTTGATAGGCACTTATAGGTGGTGTTGGTTGCCAGGTGCGTCTTCAGTTTCAGCCACAATATCTGGATTAATGAAGTTGTACTCAATGTTTTTACCTTCATCGAAGTTGATTTTAAAACTATTTCTTCATTAATTAATTAGTTTTTAGGTTTACATTTTTTTTTGTTACTTTTTCTCTCTATTTATATATAGGGAAAGAAAAATAAATACTTGTTTAAACACAAGGTTTTCCTTTTAATATATTTTCTCGTTTTATATTTATTAGTCATTTAGTTAACTAGTGTTATAAGTAATATAAAATTTGCAATTATTATTTCATTTTTAATTTCATATTATATCTACACAATTTTGTATATTAAGTTTCGTTTCTTTGCTACATTATTTATATTTTTGTAACAATTTTGTTTATTTTGGATGAAAAAAAATATATGTATTATGTTATTATTGACAAAAATATCATATATCTTTGAAAGTGTAATAAAATATAGTAGAAATTACTTGAAATTCAAAATTTCATTACATCTCGGACCCTCAGCTCAAGTGGTCTGACGTAATATCTTATTATAATTTTTGTCCGTAAAATGCTTTAGTGATAACCCGAAATCATTGCAACTAAATGTATGCTCCACATTACAAATATTTCATTAACATTTAATTTGAAAAAAACATTATTATTGGTTATTCTTTTTTTTATAAAGACAACAGTAAATAGAATTTTATGTTTTTAAAATCATAAAATATATACTTTCCTATTTAACCTACTTTTGATCAAAGTAGTAAACATTATTAAACTAAGAAACATTTACCCTAACCCCAAGTTAAAAAAAAATATCTACATTAAGGGGGTTTCCCAAGGTTTTCATTTTCGTAAAATAAGGTTGACTTATAATTTGTTAAATCAATGTTTATTTCCCTTAGATCAAAAGTAGCGTTTTAAATGAGGTATTAAAATAATATTGCTTATAAACGCTATGGAATTGGAATTTTCACAAAATATAATAGTTCTCAATTTTTTGCGTTTACATTAATAAAGTTGAATGTGAAAAATTTGCTTCACGATATTTTGTATAAGAATTAAAATCACTGTATGAATGGAGAAATCAAACTCTTACCTTTAATAACTATACTCATTCGGCATTTGATAGACAACAAACTGTAAAGAGAGTTTCAAGCCACCGGCAAGAATTTTATGAATTAACTTATAAAATCTTTCCTTTGTCCTGAATTACGAACAGTTTTCTAAATTACTACATCAAAACATAAATTTTTACTTACTTTATTATTTGTAATTTTAAAAAATATCCACACACAAAATTAAATATTTTTAACATAATATGTATATAACAGGTGTTATCATCGATCTATTAATTGTACCACAAGTATTACACGATATAATCTTAGAACACAAAGGGTCAAAAATATTTGTAATATAACATGGGCAACAGCATGTGTATTTGAACACAGAAAGGTTGAACTTGCTATAATAACACTAACAGAGTTTTATCGTATCTAATTTTTATCTCTCCCTTTGAGCAGGATCTTGTGACACTTGCAAAGCGCTTGACTGTGCTTGTAAATATTTCAATAAATTAACAGCAAACATTTACTATCAAACACTTGTATAAGAAATACTCATAACCCAATGATTTTAAATTAAACAATTAAAATTAGAGATAAGTTCAACAGTGGTTGTAAAATAGAATATTGACTAATCTATTACATGGTTCAATATCTTATTCGCAAACGACTTGTCGCACAAGTATATTAGGAGCTAGAAGGTAAAACAAAATTGAAACAAGAAAAGTAGGCCTAAACTCGTTTTATTTGGAACTGCATGAGCTCAATAAAATACCTTACAATCTGTCTAACTTGCTTACAGATTACGACAGCTGATGATAGGAATGAATAATCTAATATTTATGTTTGCGCCCAGCTTCCACTCATCTTCCGTTCCAAACATATGACTAATCACACTTACCCGCTATTTTTTAACAGTGTCTAGAATCGCACTCTCGACAACTCACACGTGCGTTATCCTTGACTTTCGATGACGAAATTGGAGTCACCCCTTACAAACCCAGAGTATTATTTTACTAGACATTTTTCTAGTATCTGACATTTTCATAAAAATTAACCACCCTTTCTACTCCCGTAGAACATACCCTCATATTCCCATTAGCTTTTAATGACGGTATTGGACTCAGCACCCTCCAAAACACTACGATTGATCTTTTTCTAGTTTTTTTTTTGCCTTCTCACAATTATACCTCCAATTCATCATTTGCTATTCCCATAGAGGGCCATCCGTATATTCACATTGACGTTCGATTACGGTAAACGACTCAGCACCATTAAAAACCACCCGAATGTTCATTTCAAATGTTTTTTTTTTGGCCTTCTGACAATTTACCCCACTTCACCCCTTTCTACTCCCGTAGAGCCACACCCGTGCATTCCCGATTGATATGGAAGACGGTATTAGATTCAGCAACCGAAAAAACACTAAGATTGATCTTTTTCTAGTTTTTTTGCCTTCTCACAATTATACCTCCAATTCATCATTTGCTATTCCCATAGAGGGTCATCCGTATATTCACATTGACGTTCGATTACGGTAAACGACTCAGCACCATTAAAAACCACCCGAATGTTCATTTCAATTGTTTTTTTTGCCTTCTGACAATTTTACCTCACTTCACCCCTTTCTACTCTCGTAGAGCAACAACCGAGCATCCCCGTTTAATATTGTAGGCGGTATTGGACTCAGCACCCTCCAGAACATTACCATTGATCATTTTCTAGTTTTTTTTTGCTTTCTCACAATTATACCCCAATTCATCACTTGCTACTCCCATAGATGGTAACCCGTGTATCCCCATTGATGTTCGATAACGGTTAAAGACTCAGCACCAATAAAACCCACTCGAATGATCATTTTCAATTGTTTTTTTGCCTTCTGACAATTTTACCCCAATTTACCAATTTCCTACTCTCGTAGAGCAACAACCGAGCTTCCCCGTTTAATATTGAAGGTGGTATTGGACTCAGTACCCTCCAAAACACTAGGATTGATCATTTTCTAGTTTTTTTTTGCCTTCTCACAATTATAACCCCAATTCATCATTTGCTATTCCCATAGAGGGTCACCCGTATATTTACATTGACGTTCGATTACGGTAAACGACTCAGCACCATTAAAAACCACCCGAATTTTCATTTCAATTGTTTTTTTTTTGCCTTCTGACAATTTTACCCCACTTCACCCCTTCTACTCCCGTAGAGCCACACCCGTGCATTCCCGATTCATATGGAAGACGGTATTGGATTCAGCAACCGAAAAAACACTAAAATTGATCATACTCTAGCTTTGTTTTGCCTTCTCACATTTATACTCCAATTCATCATTTCCTACTCCCATAGAGGATCATCCGTGTATCTCCATTGACTTTCGATAACGGTAAAAGACTCACCACCTTTAAAACCCCCCGAGTGATCATTTTCCATTGTTTTTTTTTGCCTTCTGACAATTTTACCCCAATTCACCCCTTTCTACTCCCGTAGAGCCACACCCGTGCATCCCCTTATAATATTGAAGGCGGTATTGCACTCAGCACCCTTCAAAACACTACGATTTATCATATTCTAGCTTTGTTCTGCCTTGTCACAAATATACTCCAATTCATCATTTGCTATTCCCGTAGAGGATCACCCGTGCATCTCCATTGACGTTCGATAACGGTACAAGACACAGCACACTCCAAAACCTCCCGAGTGATCATTTTATATTTTTTTTTGCCTTCTGACAACTTTACCCCAATTCACCCCTTTTCTACTCCAGTAGAGCCACATCCGTTCATTTCCGATTAATATGGAAGACTTGTATTGGGCTCAGCTACCTCCAAAACACTACGATTGATCATATTCTAGCTTTGTTTTGCCTTCTCATATTTATACTCCAATTCATCATTTGCTACTCCCATAGAGAATCACCCGTATATCCCTATGACGTTCGATAACGGTAAAAGACTCAGCACCATTAAAATCCGCCGACTGATCATTTTCTAGTTTTTTTTGCCATCTGTTATTTTGACCCCAAGTCACTCCTTTACAACTCCCATAGAGCCCCACCTGTCCATCCCCGTTAAATTTTGTTCACTTCTATCCCCGTCAGCTTTCGATAGTTGTACACGTTTATGAAAACTAACAACCAGGACTTATGTGAGTTGAGTAAATAATTGGCCAGCTGAAATGAAGAAGGGACATTCTAATGTTTATGTTTTCACCGTGATTACACACACCCAGTTTCTTACAGTATAAACATTTGACTAGTCAGACAGTCGCACCATAGTGGCAACACTGTTGGTTCTCGTATCGTTAGTGGCGTGGGAATAATATACACACCGGCTGCCATATTGTTATTAGACTGAACGAAAATATACACTGGCTGCCATATTGATGCCTAAATGAAATGCTGCCGTATTGATAGTATTTCAGTCAATTTTGTATTTTTAAGATTTTATGAAATTAAAGTACATGGAGTAGTATCATGTTTATTAGAAATAAATTATACACGACGAAAAACATATATACTTCACTCCTTCAAGTGGCTGCCATATGGTTGCAAAATGAAATGCTGCCATATTGATAGCGGGATGTATATATATATATATATATATATATATATATCCATGTTATTTAGTAATCTTTTTCATTAGTGTTAAGTTTCTTGTCTGGCATTTATTTAGCTTTGTACATCATACATAGGTAGAAAATACAACCGCTCTTTGCATTGGTATAAAAAATACCAAATATATGATCAAAATATTCTTTGAATAATATATGCTAAAATATGTAATTAGATAGAACTGTCATAACGTTTGGGAATTAAAGATGTATCTAGTTTTGTTGTTTGTGATTTACAAGTGACGTTTCCCTCTTTAAAAAATGCGCTGTTGAGCGGTATAATAAATGAGTCAAAAAAACTCATTTTGTTAACACACAAATAAAAGTTGTTATATTTAACGTTTTGAATGTGATACGAAATTTTGTTTTTAAAACGTTTATGAGTTGGTAGTAAAATGTTAACGTCGTGCAGAGGGTGTTGTGTCCCGCTCTCGGGGTAAATAGAGCGGCAGGAAATTTACGAGCAGAGAGGGTTCTGGCATTTTACAATTTCAGACCCGCCGTTATGTCGTTAACCTATTTTTTATACTTTTTTCGAGGTAAGAGTCATAATTATAATTTAAATAGAAAACATTTTTAACTAAAGTTAAGCATAGGGGTGTAAAACAGATGTTATACATGCATGCACGCTCTCGTATTAGTGATATTGTTAGTAATCGATTGCATATTTAATTTTTTTTAAATAACATTGTAGATGTTTCAGTTAAAATAAATATTTGGGTTGTAATAGATTCAGTAGGTTTTAAAATGACATTTTTTCTCTGCTGAAAAACCAATAAGGGGTCAAACTCATTTCATATAATTGCTTTAGTTCATTTGTTACTGTGTTTTCCTTTATGTCCCAAAGGAAATTTATTATTTTTAATACGTTTTCTAACTATGGTCTAGGAAAACACGTTTTTAACGATTATATTTAGATCCTGATTTGGGCTCTCCTATGACTTGTAGGTACTCTTTAAATCCTCAATACGCCTTTTCCTATTTTTCTTTAATTTGGAAATATCTCTGTATTAAAATATTGTTGTCCTTTTTCTCATTATTGGTTACTAAAGATAAAAATTAAAACAATAAATTCTAAATCTCATTACTCATTAGTTTACTAAAATTATTAAAACAAACCTATTTCATTAAAGGTTCACCAAGTAGACTGGTTTCGACGACGATGTTCCCTTCATCAGTGCTTCACTAGCAAACTTTATCACTAGTAGGGGCATATTTCTCGGTTGGTTTATTTAATTAATTATTTTTCCCAAATTTTTGTATGTTGTGGTAATATTTTTATGTTATAGTTTTTTTGTTATACCTTTTACCAAAAGGAAACAAATTAAAAGACAGACGTAAAGAACAACATAAACCACACATCAAACCACTTAACTTACCCACAACGCCACGAAAAATAACGACAAATTTCCCACATAAGAAATCATACATCTAATATAAAAATTACAAAAAGGCCTAAAGATGACAATCTGTGAAAAACTGCAAATTTACAAGCACATAAATAATATAGTAAATGAACAAAAACAATAAAGTAACAAAATGATGAATTACTGAAATCAATAGACAAAATAAACCCTAAGACAGGTCAAAACTAAACTACAGAGCAGTGAAAACGAATATAAAAAATAATAGCTGTTCCACGTGAGAATTTCCACAAAATATTATACGCCTTCCTCTACTTATATAAATAAACTACATTGATGAAATTCACTGCAGTAAAGTAAACCAATAGAAACAGATAGAGATATATGAGCTACTGCATATTCCGGCAGTAAGTTTATTTCAATAATTATTGTTTCTAAATTGAAATTTAGGTGCTTAATAAATTATAGATTGATGCGACTATGACACAGGGACAGTCTGATTTTTGACAGTTTAGATTTAAATCAGGTAGAATTAAAATATATGGATGAATAGATAGATTATTGAATACATACTGGCATATAAAGATTAAATATTATTTATCGAACCGTACTGTGGTGTAGGGATTTTGCATTTGGAAAGATAAATCGTTTATATTATCTCCCTGATGAAATCATTGCCCTAGACTCAAGGATAGAATAGCTATATACTCAATTATTTCCCATGCACGTGGCTGAATCAACGAGTTGTAACAACTTAGAATAGTCACGGAATTAAGCGTGAGAATAGCGATGCCTAACTGAAGTTAATTACGTATTTTCCATATTTGAAATAAAGTATGGACAGAGAAAGAGGGGAACATTAACGTCGGTTGCGAACCGATAAAAATAGATGAAAGCGATCTTAAACGAAAAGAATAATTGTCAAATATTAATGCTTAATTTCTTTAAGTAATATTTTAAAACAATACGTTTACTAAAAGTAATGATGCTGTACACTAACTATGGATATCTGAATCATCACTTCTGTTAATATGTATCAACTGATGACAAAAACGTAAGTGCATAAACAGGTAACCACTGCTATGTTCACTTTTATTGTCATATTTTAAAACAGTGTGTTTACTAACAGTAATACATTATAATTAATGACGCTTCACAACAATTATGGATATCTGAAGTAACACTTATGTTAATATGTATTCACTGAAGATGATATCGTTAGTGAAGAAACAAGCCTATCTGAAAATAAGCGTAACAGTTGTAGGAATTAGCAGATTGAGCTGGAGTTTATTATGAAATACATTTATCATAATTATATAATAAATGGGTAAAAAAGACCTAATATTCCTCATTATATTTGTCGGTCATTAAATTTAGGTTTATTCTACCTTGAAATTCACTGTACGCAACGTTACAGATTTCTATTGCACTATGTAGGATATTTCCAGATAACTGTGTACTCAAGACACAATCAAAGGGTTACATATGACAATATAACTATTAAATATCTGTAATTATTCAGAACCCTATGATGAATTCCTTGATTTTGTAAATTTTAAATAATTTAGTTGACAGAACATTTTGCCACCTTCACTATAGGTTATCAATAAGGTCGGAAAAAAGAAAAAAACCCTGACATTTGTTGAGATTAAGACAAATAAAAATTGTGTTTGCTGCGAATAAAAGAAATGGCTTTTATCTCTGGGTATATAAACTCAAAACTGTAAAAGTATTTATATTTACTAACCATTCTATTCTTGTTGTTTGACTAACAGCCACCAGTCTAATAAGACTTCATCCTCTACTTCTATACTTTTCATACGTTTTCAAATTGCGTATCCAACTTTCTATGTCGTTGCTATGATCCAAACAACGTTATTTTCCCACTAAGAGACCTATCTATTTCCCTGTATATTCGACAAGACTGTTCCATTCTTTCTTTCCCTTACCCAATAATTTGTCTTTCATAGTCTTCTATTTTTCATTCATTCTCGTTATTGGTTTTGCACATAATATGTTTCGTTTCACATTTTTCTAATGATATTGCTGTTCTTGTCAGCTTTGAGTTTATTCGTTAAATGTCTAACGTAATGAGGTTGACTAAATCTAGATTTTGATATTTAATAGTATATTGTTATTGCACTATATTAAAATCATTACAAAATCTACTCTCTTGCTTCTTTTAATGTTTTCTCTTCTACTTCTCTATCGCTGTACCTGTATGCCATGATTACAAAGTAACTACATACTGTTTAGTGAATTAGAGCTTAGCTAGTGAGAACTATTCACAAAGGTAAAAGTCAAAATAGTGAACTAAAAATCACACTAAAAGTTTTTAATAAATAAACACACAACAAACTAGTTTCGGCGACGATTTCACCTTCCTCAGTGCTTGGCTACTCGTCGCCGAAACTAGATTGTTTAGTAAAAACTAATTTTTTGTGTTATTTTGAGTTCACTCTTTTGACATTTACCTTTACAAACTGTAGTTTTCAGTTATACGTTTATTGTCGTCTAATTTAAAGGTTATTTGTGATTAAAAGTACTACGCAAATATTATTTTAATATTGAATAATATTTTATTGCCAATATTATCTTGGTACTATCGTGATACTTGGTTTCATTATATGAAAAAATGAACAATGGACTGAAAATGTAAATGAGCATTAAACAATTTATTGTTCAGATATAGTGAGAAATAAAACCTTGTCTACAATTGTTATCTTTTAAACTCTCGTATTTTAAAATATATTACAATGTTCTCTGTAATTTATTAAGTATTTCATATTTCTTTATGATCGTTATTTACTTTTTTATTTAGATTTATATGATCGGTATCATATATTAATACTATCTGCTATGCCAAAAAAATTAGGTATGATGATATTGATTAGGATATGTAGGCCTCTTAGTATAGTTGTAATTAATTATAATTTTTCATGGTAGTATTTTTCAAATACATGTTAAATTATATGATCACAATTTACACATATTTAATATACATAAACACAGTTATATAAATACACACACACACACACACACACACACATATATATATATAAATATATATATATATATATATTTATATATATATATATATATATATATATATATATATATATATATATATATATATAATTCTTGTATTTGTATTTGGACTTTTGTTCTTTATTAATACACAAGAAAACATATTGCGATATTTATATCTATAACCTTACAGGGTTGTATTTTGTGTGAATTAGAAGTGAATGTATTTTTTGAGGTTAAGTTCCATATTTGTTTATTTTTTATAAGTTGTTTACATATCTTTTGGTATTTTACTGTATTACAATTTAATATATTTATTATATTATTATTATTTCATATTATTGTAATAATTTTTATATATATTGACATGATATCAGTTAATAATTGTAATGCTGCCATAACAAAGGACTTAAATTTATTTGAAAAGCGGAAAATTCAGTTAATGAACACAAATTGTAATATATATTTTAATAAACAATGTATTATAAACAATATTATTCCAAAATATGCAAAAATTACATTAAAAAACAAAAGTGATACTGCCAAAAAAACTTGTAAACAAGCAGAGAAATTATGGGTTAAAAATGAAATAAGAAATTTATATAAAAAACAAAACATTTTAACTACTGAAATATATAAATTACATTTAAAATTAGCTTCTACAATGAATAGTATAAAATGGGGAGAAAAATACAATAAAATTAACTTCTTGATAAAAAAAATTAGAAATATAAAAATAAATAATATATCAAAAAAACTAAATAATTTAAAACTTGAAAAACAAATGAAAATAATACCTGAAGTTAAATATCATAACTTTCACCCTAATGTTGTTAATTTATCTAATACTAAATTTAATAATTGCGAAATAAAACTACTTGAAAATAATAAAATCAATATAAAAAGAAACATAAATAAAGATATTGATAATATAATAATAGATACAGAAATAGCCATTAGTAAATTAAATGAAAATATACAAGATAGTATCAGAATCGAAGCAGCTCATGAAATAAAAAAAATAATTAAAACTAATAAAATTAATAAAACCCATAGACAAACATATTTAGGAGTTAAAGATTTAAAAAATAAACTACAAAATAACAATCTAATTACAGTAAAAGCTGATAAAAGTAACGCTGTTGTAATTATTGATAAGGACGAACACATAAGTAAAACAGAAAAATATATAAATGAAAATCAATTTAGTGAAATATATAAGGATCCTACAAAGAAATATCAAAATGAAATAAAAAATTTAATAAAATCTTCTTATAAATTATATAATAAATATAATATTAGTAATTATATGAACGATAATCCAAAAATACCAATAATGAATGGACTTATTAAATTACACAAAATTGAGAAACCAATTAGACCATTAGTAAATTTTATGAATGCCCCTTCTTATAAAATATCTAAAATCATAACATCTATTCTTAAAGATAAAATGAAACTAAATAATAATCATACCATAAGTAATTCTATTAACCTTATTGATAAATTAAAAATAATTAATATTGATAATAAAACCGAATTAATATCATTAGATATAAAAAATATGTACACAAATATTCCTATAAAAGAGACTCTCAATATTATAAAATCTAGATTAGAGCAAAATGAAAAAGATAGAAAATTAATATTAGAAATTTTAAATACATTAAAAATAATATTAAATCAAAATTATTTTACATATAATAATAAAATTTACAAACAGGAAGATGGTCTTGCTATGGGTTCTCCCTTATCGAATATAATATCTGAAATATTTTTACAATATATAGATGATAAAATAAATAAAATTATACAGACATTTGATAAAAACGGTTATTGGTTTAGATATGTAGATGATGGATTGTATGTATCTAATAATAATGGTATAAACTTAATAACTATTTTAGATAAAATAAATATGATAAATAAAAATATTAATTTTACTTATGAAATGGAGGAAAATAATAAGATCAACTTTCTAGATATAACAATTATAAGACATATTATTGAATTTGAATTTAACATATATCGTAAACCGACACAAACTAACCAAATTATACCTAATAATTCTAACCATCCGTATAATCAAAAAATGGCTGCAATATACAATTTATTATATAGATTGCATAAAATACCTATGAATAATGAAAACAAGATAAGAGAGAAAAACATTATCTATCAAATTGCAATTGAGAATGATTATAAAAAGAAAACTGTTGATAAACTTAATTATAATATTTTAAAGAAACAAAATAATAATCTAATTTACAAAAATAATGATGAAAATGTCCTATGGACTTCATTTACATTTTTTGGTAATGAAGTAAAAAATATCACAAAATTGTTTAAAGGTAACAACATAAAATTCGCTTATAATACTAATAATAAAATAATAAATATAATGAATAATAATAATAATATTAATATGCATGAAAAAAACGGTGTATATATATTAGAATGTGATTATTGTAATAATGTTTATATAGGACAAACTAAGAAAAAACTTAAAGATAGATATAAAGAACATTTTAATGCATATAAAAAGCCAGAAATTTATAAATCAAATTTTGCTAGTCATTGTATTAATAATAATCACTTATTTCCTAATATAGATAATATGATACTTATAAAAGAAATTAACAAAGGCCTGAGAATGAATATTTATGAAGCTTTAGAAATACATAAATATAATACAAATAATGAGTTGATAAATGAACAAATACAAGTAAAATCTAAATTCGATAATATATTCAGTGTTTGTAATGTTAGGGCAGCAAAATAAAAAAAAAAAAAAAAAAAAAAAAAATTAAAAAAAAAATTTTTAACAACATTGTAATTGATTTGGCATACCGGTAACTATTTATTTGATCTAATTTGTACATATGTTAATTTTAATTGTTTAATATTCCTGATGATGTTGGTACTGTTAGCCAACGAAAAGCTTTGAATTGTAAATTCAAATATAATTCTTGTATTTGTATTTTGACTTTTGTTCTTTATTAATACACAAGAAAACATATTGCGATATTTATATATATATATATATATATATATATATATATATATATATATATATATATATATACATACTTCACAATCAACTTGAAACCACTTTTGTTGTAAATTTTATTCAAGGGTATAATTTGTAACTTTTGATTTATATATTATAAAGGGAGACTATGAAGATTTATTATTTATAATTTGACGTACTGGGTAAAATAATGCATTTAAATGTACTTATTTTTGTTTTATTATAATAAGTAAGGACAAAAGTTTTAAATAGTATATTTATTTTAATAACTGCTATAGCATACAGCAAACTAGATAACATTGAATAGAACGTCGTATTAACGTTGTCTCGTGTTCATGGAATAAGTCGATTTTGCAATTACTGTGTATTGGAAGACTTTCTTTAAGTGCTTGCTACTATGAAATCAAGATATTGATTGAGCTTCAGACTTGAACGCAAAAGTTTTACACTTAGCCGTTTCTTTTCTTAATCATTCAATTTAATTTTACAAAGTAGATTACTATAAGACTTATAAGTTATAGTATTTACTAGAGCATATTAGAGCAACACTTGTAATGGTGGTTGTCGGTATTGAGGAATTACTATTCTTCTGAATTTAACAGATGTAATACTAACACGCAGATGGGTTTGGAACCTAACATAGGTTTTTGCTAGAACAAGATCGATTATATCAGAATATATTTTTAAATAGCCAAGAGATGATTTTCCGATTTAATATAAACCCGTATACAAGACGGGTTGGGTTTAGAACAGTTACTATTAGAGAGGTTAACTATTCAATGAATATTTGAATTTTTAAATTAAATTATCTGACTTTGTAACTTTTATATTTATAACAAACGTTACACAGAGCCAATAAATTAAAATTGACATTTTTTTCAAACTTGTATTTATATACGTTGCCCATCTCAATTAAAACTATTAAAAATCCAACGAACCGGATTATTTCGAACATTTTTCATGATTGTCATAATCAGGAGCCCCGTCAGAAGTGAATAGTCAAATGAAAATGGTGTTTGTTTAATTATGCTTGGTTTATTGTTGACGATGCTCCTAATAATGCCAATTTGGTTAATTTGAAGTAAATCTGTGTTCAATAGTAAATATCCTTGTTTGTGCGATATGTGATAAATTATTGACTGCGAGCTTAGCCACGAGTGAGCTGGTGGACAGCAAAGTGCAAGCAGAGCGACGAATATGGGAGTCTCCCCCTGTTGGTGCCGTGTCGCCAAGATTTCCTGCCCGTTCCAGTGGCCTGCGAGGAGGATCTTCAGCGTCTGTTTGGCGAATTGCAGGAGAGTCTTCGCAGCGGATTCAGCTGTGTCGTTACCGTCAGGACATCAAGGGTGACGGCTCGGAGCGGCCAGTTCAAGGACTGCAGGACTGTTAGACATGCGTACAAGCGGTTCGGCGGCTGTTCCCAGCACGAGCCCCGGCCCCGCCGACAGAAGAAACCGAAGCAGACGCCCGCGCCGGGAAACGATCGTCATTTTCTTGGGGGACCTCCAATTTCACCCGAGGTGCTTCCGCCAACACCTGCGCACAGCAAACTGCGTCGTTGTCGCCGCCTGATACTGTGGTATCCAAGAAAACTCCTCCCCCTCGTAAGAGGAAGTACCGGAACAGCGAGTACAGGGAGGGTCCGGCTGGTAGAGAGTTTGGCGTCGCCGCCGTCGGCCCAAGACCAAGCTGGCCCGTGTAGAGGAGCTGAAGAAAAAGTATTCCTTCTGGGACTCTGAGGAAGCTGACAATACCTGATCTGCGCTGATCCAGGACGACGAGCTTTCGACCTCTTTTCGAGAAATTACTGAACTCGTTCTTGCTCCGGGGGTGAACATCAAGGACAAAAATTTCGCCAGCAGCCACATCCAACTCTATGAAGAAGATATGAGAGATGATGTGGAAAAGGAGCTCAGGACAAAACGCCTGTGGCGTAACAAGCAGCGGGCATGGCGAAGGCAACGACGAAGAGAAGCTGAAACAGCCCCCCATGAAAAATAAGCTATTTTTGTACTTTAATAAAATTGTATCTTTTTATTATGTTTAAAGATGTATGTGGCTTTGATATGTAGGCCTGCATTTATATATACATACGTTGATGAACATGAATAGCTATAATCTGGAGTACATCCATTCATTCTGCAATACAATCGCAAGTTGGATGTTTCTCTAGAACCTCATCTAGCATTGCGAGGTGAACCTAATATATATACACACTTGAGTACACTTTTCTGCCTTTCTGAACCAAAATGTGTGTGGGTGTGTAAAATAATTGTATTTCAATTATATTTAAAAATTGGATATATTTCATTCATTGCAAAATTGCATAAATCCTTTTCATCTTACTTAAAAGGGATTTTCAATGGGTTTTCTGAGTTGGTAAGTGACTTCAAATAGTCTGGCCGCATGGCAGATATGCTTTATTTTTATACTTTATATAAATAGACTAAAGTGAATGTCCAGTAGTGTGATATCTCAATTTTATCAATAGACTAATAAGAGATTATTTAGTAATAACATTTGGGAAACAAGTGCTTTTACTTAAAAAAGTAAAGATATATGCTTCCTATAAATTTTTAAAATTTATCCTTTGACATACCCTCGAAAATAGGTACACGCGGGTTTCAACCTTATGTCCTCTGTGTAGCCTTACATTATATTGTTTTCTTGTAAAATTGCTTTTCCAAAGGTTAAATATTTTAGTTTTTGCGAATGTTTTAGAACTTATAATTTGCACAATAATCTATCGTACTGTTATTATTTTTTTTTTACTATTACTTTAGCTTTTGGTATTTTATAAGACAGAGTTCTTATAAATTTAATTAACTATTTTGTTGACTCATCTCATTTTCGTAATTCAATAGGTCAATAAAAAAGAAACACATAAAATTATCTCTTACATAACTAATAATATTTTTTTGATGAAATAGTGTATAAGAATAAATATGTCTATAGTAAAACTATATTTTTTCTATAATAATTAGTCATTGTATTTTCATTCCATTATTATTAAATTTACTAGCACGGTGCATACTGGTTAAGGATGCTGTGCACACATGAAACTGGATGACTCAATACTCATGACCAAAAGATTTATGTAACGCATGTTAAGAAAGAAAGCACATTTAGAACGAGAAAGGGACGAGGACAGTGCACATATTATAAGAGTTGACCCTTATCTATATTATGAGTACTAACAATGTGTAATAATTTGCTCTGAACAACGGCAGGTCATAAACCTATTATAGGCCTACATGCTACAAGGTTAGTTTTTTTTTCTTAGATCATATCTTCAACATACATTGTTTTGTTTCTGATTAAAAATAAAAAAATAATTCGAAAAACAATCTTTAGGTACACAAACCTGTATTGTTCCCTAGAAGAAATATTAGAATCATATTAACAGTTATTCAGTAAATGTGGCAGATATTTGGTATGCCGCTGAAATGATTTCAACTTGCAGCGATACAAATAGGCTGTTATTTTTTTTTCTGATTTATCCTAGGCACTGCAGCTTGTTGACACAAATTGGTGATATCATCGCATTGAAGCAAGGCGACACATCCCATCTTGTCTGTCAGAAAAGAGACTATTATTAAACGGGTTCCCAGTTATTGTGGCCTTGTTGTCCACGAGAGTACTGACAAGATCTCTAGAACAGGATTTAACCATGCCCCAAGTTAGTGACCCAATTTCGTGCTACCCTAAAAACGGACTATCTGCGAAATGTGGATGTTTACTCGGGGAGCAACAGCATCTAGTAAACGATAGAAGTTGACCGTGATATCAGACTCTATCCTCAGTGGCCAGCGAATGGTAGTAACTGTTGCTATGACGACTGGTCATGACTATCTCCAGAGTCATCTAGATCGAGGACTCTTCCACTGGTCTTTCTCCCTATACGATTAAGGTCATCTACCCATCTAGATTCCTTTATTAATGGAACATGTACCAATGACGGCTGAGAAACATGGGGGTAAATAAGTAACAGTAAGAATTCATCTCATAACTGTTATCTGAGAACGTAGACTAAACGACACTTTAATTACTACATGCATTGAGGGTGAAATATATTCAACACCTACGACATATGTTAAGCTAAAGGGGTGAGATATACTGGTAATATACAAAAAGGGGTGAGATATACTGGTAATATACAAAAGGGGTCAGATATACTGGTAATATACATATTTCGTTACGTTTTAATGCATAACTAGTTGTGAAACAAGAAGGAATAAAATAGCAACACTTTATTTTAAAAGTCAGCTCTCTTGAATAGGTCGCAGATATTTATTTACTTTTGGAGACATTTCTAAGCAAGATGTAAAAAGAGCGAGATCAGCCAGAAAAAGAGAAATTATTAGAACAAAACTTGCGACAATTGTGTGAGAAATTAGCGCATGATTATTATCAGCAGATGTGGATAAAGTAAATATCAAGCAGAAAGTTATCGACGTTGATGAAGATCAAGGCACTAAGGAATAGTAGCTGTTAAAGAAAGGATCAAGTAGAATTACCGGAAATTGACTACTATACAACAAACATTATAATATTTTTATCGATCATTTTTTTCATAAATTTAGAGTAAAATGCTAACAGTATACTAGATGTTAAATGTAGTATAAATATAATAGAAAAAGTGTTTAAATTGCTAAAATAGTTTAGTTTGTATTTAACGGAAACTGAACAAAATATACTCCTTTTTCAATTCACAACTTGTCATAAATAGACAAGTATGTAGGAAATAAATATTGATACTAAATGTCATAAGAAATTATCTCCATGTTATATAATAGCCGTTGATTAATTTACTAGACTACATTATGTAAGTGTGCGTTAATTATTATATTTAACTATTTATATAAAATATGGAAAACAACCAGATCAATTAAAATAAGATTTAAAGAACATTACAGAGCATTCAAAATTAAAAATACAAAAGCATCAAATGTTGCTGCACACCTAATATTACATGAACATGAAATAACAAATTACGAAAATAACCTAACCATACTTGAAATAAATAAGCCAATAGAACTAATCTCACTAAAAAAATACCACATTTATAGAAACATACACAACAAATTAATAAACCTACAGACAACATATGCATACGACGTACTATTTAAAAACATTATACACACGGCTCAAGAATAAATGTGTATGACGTCAACAAATACCAACATCACGGACCGAACATCCACACCTATAAAATAAATCAGTGATTCGACAATGGTCAAGTGACCGAAAGGTGCCTCATCACATAAGGTAAAGAAATTGCACTTAGTGGTGGAAAAATTATTCACAAGTAATTATAACAACTATATATATATATATATATATATATATATATATATATATATATATATATATATGTATGTATGTATCTATATATATATATATATATATATATAGGTTAATCTATCTTGAAAAATTACCAAATATTTTATACAATCGGCTTGTAAAAATTTTCATGATCGTCCTATATTCGGGATCGTCGTACACTTATATATACACACACACACACATATATATACCTTGTTTAAATTTTTTTCTGCAAAGATTTCGTTTGCTTTGCAGAAATAAATTAGTAATATGATAGCCGATTATTGATCACGACTATTCCCAGTTAGTGAAACAAGGAAAACAATATACAACGAAATGAGATACTGAAACAAATATGAATTATCTAACACTGCACTTACAATTAATGACAATAGAATGAGGTCACAACTAGAGACAACGAGCGCATATGTCATTTATTTCTATAATAAATACTGCAACAACATAGATGCAGTACTTCTATTATTACCTTTAAGCCGTATAAACCGTTTGAAGAAAATAATCACCTTCTTACCAAAATGTTTGTGTGTCTTACGCCAACGTGTGTGTGTGTGTGTATGTGTGTGTGTCTGTGTGTCTGTGTGTGTATGTGTGTTTGTGTGTGTGCGTGTGTGTGTTTGTGTGTGTGAGTGTGTGTGTGTGTGTGTGTGTGTGTGTGTGTGTGTGTGTGTGTGTGTGTGTGTGTGTGTGTGTGTGTGTGTGTGTGTGTGTGTGTGTGTGTGTGTGTGTGTGTGTAGGAATAATTCTGCAATCGTCCAATTAAGTTGCGTACAAATGTTTAATATAATAACTATCTACAAACGTCTGATTTGCAATTTAAATTCATAATTATATAAATAACTTTATTATTTATGAAATAAACCTATTTCAATGTAATTCGTACTTGATTAGGGCTACAAATTACGATCACAAACCGAAGACAGGTTCAATATTCCATATCGTTATGTATTTGAAACAATAGGGTATTTAAAGTCTTCTATATAAAAGGTATTTATTCATGATAGAAGACAAATATTTTTACGACGTATAAAGAATAAACAAAAATACTATCCATCACTAACCTATATTCTTATTAAAAATTACATTATGCACCATTCCTCAAGAGTCTAATATAAACAAGTGTATACACACATCAAAAGCAAGTTTTCAAAATTTCCATGATAAAGCACTTTTTCAAAATAATTGGCATATAAATATATGTACATAATAAGATAAATGAATAATTCAAAAAGAACTCAGGTTTTCTTACTTTCAACATTTCGCGTTTAAAGGGATTTTTACCTCTATATATAAGTGATAAAAGAAAAATATGTGGTAAACTAAACTCAAGGAAATGAAATTATGCATTATAATGAAGAAAATTTTCCCAACACATACATCAGCTTCAAACAGTTGTTCAATAATGTAGAAAATACATTTTCGAATTACACCTTTACTGGCTTTACTTTTGAATTTGTTATTCTGTTTATTTTCTTAGAGAACATATGCTTTGCTGCTGTCACAAATCACACTTCCAAAACGGTATTCTCAATTTTCCACTGCCTGTGGCTCTCTATATTTTTACACAAATTTATAAAACATTGTTTTATTGTCTGACACTTTAGTACTTGTAGGTTCAAAAGATAGTAATTGAACTGGTCAATCAGAAAAGGTTATTGATACCAATCAGTAGTGATTGTAAAATAACTGAAGAACGCTTTCGCTATATTTGTATACGAAGCAAAATGAATATAATATATGTATGTATTTCATGAAAATAATATATAATAAAACTATAAAATATAATAAATATTTTTTATATTTAATAAACTTATATATACATAAAAGTAATTGTTTAACTGTATAACTAACTACTTTTATATCTAATAAAAAATTCAAATTGTAATTAATATAATTGTATTATATTAAATGTAGTAATATTTAATGTTGCTATTGCCATATTAAAAAAAAATAATAATAAACAGAAGATTTACATAGAAGAAATAATAGATTCAATATGATATGAAATAAAATCCATTGTATGTTGATTTATACACATAAACCTACTAAGATGTTTACATTTTTAGTTAAATGAATCAAATAAGTAATTGTATTTTTAGAAGCAGAAAACATTTAATCATTTACTTCCTATCGTTTGTTTCGAGTGATCCATTGGTTTCTACTTCTCGTATGATTAATGTTTTTTCTACAAATCTTTTTCTATGTACACATAATAATTATCTGTTACGCGTTTATATATTTAAGCTCCTTCCTACTATTTGTAATAACAACTACAAAAGTAATATTCTTATAATTTTCTGTCTAGAGTATTGGTTCTTTTACATCACCATATTTGTTTATTATAGGTAAGAGAATTGAGGTTCTCAAATCACTAACTAGCTGGGTCATAGGTGAGTATATATATATATATATATATATATATATATATATATATATATATATATATGTGTGTGTGTGTGTATATATACATATTATATTTATACATATGTATATATATATATATATATATATATATATATATATATATATGTATATATACATATTATATTCATACATATGTATATATATATATATATATATATATGAATATATATATATATATATATATATATATATATATATATATATATTACGGACATAGTTCATCTTTTGTTAAAAGGGAACACCGAAGACAAAATCTCAAAAATCATACAAATATATTTTATTCTCAAATTTAACTTAATTATCATACATTGAACTTCCTTAGATATAGATATTGTCTAGTTGGTAAGCCAACATATCTATTAGAGACAAAATTTAGATGAATAATCGAATAATAAAATAAACTGTTTATTATCTTAATATAAATAATACTACGAATAATAGTGTGGATAAATCCACACTTATTTTTCAAATTGCTTTAGATAAAGAGGTATGTTTTGAACACACACTCAAAATCTTCAACATAATTTCTATAACGATTATAAATGAATGGTATTATTCTCAGACAATGAAAATTCTGTCCACTATTGTAAATGTAAAAAAGTATTATCAAAACAGCCGAATAATAAACCGATATAAATATCACTAAAACAAAATATCTTTTAAACTTTTGTAGAAATATACCCCTTTGGGATGATTTCACTGAAATCTTTATTTCATAGTGTAGGTTAAAATGTTTTAAAAATATAATTAACTCAATATTTGACAATAATATTACGTGGGTTTTCGTAAATGTGATATACCCTAACGAAGTAAAACAACTAGTAACATATAAGTTGACCTTCCCTGTGTCTATTGTAAAACATGAATTTTAAAAATTTTATTCTTTATATTTGCTGCAACATTTAAAGTTAATTAGACTGATATATCTGATGTTGAAAAGCTTTAAATAAAAAGGAGATTGCACTGTTTAATTTACTTCCAATTTCCAGGATGTCATAATATTTATTTATAAATAGAGAAAAATTATTTAATAATAATTTGCTTGGTAATTATTAATAATAAAATCATTTGATAATAATATTAAAACACACATAAATCTATCATGTAAAATATAAATTAAATAATACATTCATAAATTAAATATCATTATTTTAATATAGTATTATAAATGGTTAAAACATAATATACAAAAATAAGCTATGACCCTGAGCAACAAAAGTATTTAGGATGAGATGCCAATCTTGTAATAAGAATATTTCTTTGTATTTTGTATGCATAAACCTTTTGATTGTTGTTAATGTTTGTAAAATATTTAGAAATATATGAACAGGCCTATGTTTTGAACAGCATATTAAGTTGTGTATATGTTTATATATATATATACATGTACCAATGTAAATATTTACAACGGAGTCATATTTAATTCATTGCTATGTTATGTTTCCAAATAAAATAATAATGGACATCTATTCCAAATTGATGTTGGCCATATTTTCGTTTCTTTTTATTATATCGAAATCTAAAACATAGACCTCTATTGAAGTCTAACCATAAGTACTCCATTTAATTGTCACTTATAAACGTAACCTATACAACAAAAGCTATTGTTTATTCACTGAACCTAATTTAAAAAGTATTGACCGTTCCATACTTACCTAATGGAATTTTATCCGCTGTGGATGCTGCAGGAGCAACAAGCAAAATTACCATAGCAACAGTAGCACACATCATGGCCGCCGTTCGGCCCGACGCTGAAGGCATCGCGGCGGCAACTGAGCTGGCAACAGTGTTTTACGCGTCTGTTCCCCGCGCAATGACGTCACACCGTATCCCGCCCTCAACAAAGTCGATGTTGGTTGCATTTCTCAGTACCATAATCTCAGCAGATAAAGTACGCTACATCTTATGGAGTGACAAACTTCCATCGACTTAACACTAGATTGTGTCTGAGACAATCATATATTTTCTATTTACAAGATGTTTTCACTGTATTTCACAAGATTTAACTATACAAAATATGTGTGACTTCAAATTAGCCAACATAATATGAAAAATATACATTAAACTAAATAATAAATCAAATTAAAATTCGTAAATTCATTAGGTTTAGGTAGAATGGTGGAAAATCAATCCTTTTATAATTCTCCTATAATGTTTCTTCTAGAATTTATATGAAACTGTAATCAATTTCTGTATACAAAAATTAATACATGAAATATAAAATTACAGATACATGAAGTTTTTGTGAGTGAATGACATAATAATTTTGAATCGACTTCCAAAGAGAGCAATTACTGTATTTCACCTTTATGCTTTTCTTAATGAATGTTCCAAGATAACGTTTATAACGAATATAAAAAATATATAATAGTTGCAGGATTAGAAATAAAAAAATTCAGGATCATAGGAAAATTTATCAAAAGATTTTACAAAATAAATTACACCTTATATATTCATCAGACAATATGATATGCCTATCTTATTCTTTAAAGGCGTGTCAATTATTTGAGCAACCGTTAAGAAATATGATTAAACATGCGTATGTTTGTGTGGATAAATATTAGCAATTGCCAACATTATCAACGCCAAGAAACGAAATTCGATTTTACTATATATAGGACTTGGACATCATACCTCTAAAAAGAAAGAAAATAACAACAAAAAAAACAGATTGCAAATAACTTACTTCTTACTTCAGCCATTTTAACAAGACATGTGTAACATTGTCAAACCGATTCAAAAGACTTTGGTTCTGGTCCTCGGAAGAGTCGCGACAGAAGTGATAAAAAAATAGAAGTGAACTACAAGTTCTAAAATTTCAACGAAAGTCGTCAAATATATGAATATATACATTTTTTATATAAGTTTTACATCATTATTTCAGGGATGTATTTAGTAAAGAAAAATAATTACTGTAGTTAATAGTAAAAAAGTGCAAAACAAAAAACATTTATTAGATTAAACAAATATTTTTTGAGCTTAGCTTGTGATGTTATGTTAGAAACAAATAAAACACACAAAACTCACCTAGTAAAAGTAAATATAAACTTAAAATGTACTAAACGAAGTAAATATCACGCTTGGGAAATAATTCTTGGGAACACTACTACAATGAATAAGGTCTATCTTATGATAGAACATGCCATGATGATGCATACATTGCAGAATTTAGAAATTTAATTAGGTCTAACAGTATCGATAAGGTAATATTATAAGATAATATTTGAACAAAATAGAAACATTACATTGATAATAGATTATAAAACAAAATAGGGAATATGGTAGTTATTCTTGGAAATATAATGAACAAGATTTAATAAGGAAATAAGTAAAATATTATAATATATCAAATATTGTAAAACAATTACCTATAAGAAAAACATAAACTAGGAAATCACGGGAAGTTATAAGTAAAACATAGCGATAAATGATAATTAGCAGATGTATGGAAATACATTTTGTAAGTCAATATATGTTGGAAATAAAGTTTGATTTGGAAATTGATTTAAAACCAAATTTTTAAAATAAAATTATAGTGATATAAACACAAATAGATATTTTGTCAGGATAAAGATAAGTTCTTTTCTTGAATTTTGAAGCAGGAAAGACTATGCATTATCTCAAACACAATAAAATACAAGGAACATATAACGCACCTGGTGAAATTAATGATCGGAGTGGACAGGCAATTTCTCAATACACTTTCTTCCCTCGTTAAAGATATATTACATATTCGTTAAGTGAAAAGACTGGCTAATTCAATTTCGGTTCTAGACCTGGAAATTAAACAAATTACTTCATCTCTTAGTTCATATTTTAATCCTAACAAACAATTTTACTGATTCATAAATTAGAAAGAATTGACTAGGAAATATATTTTAAATAATATGAAACTAATATCTGTTAACAAACGGACGGTAAATCCTTGAACTCAAGCAAGCTATCTTCAGTCTATTAGTCTGATGGTTTTGCTTTAGAGTTATCACCATCTGTGATATATTTACTTTAAATAAATATAACCATCTGTGTTTCTATGATACTCTTATATCAGATAGATGATGATATTATATAAAAGTTATATAGATAATTATCATTGGATTTTATACACACGGGATAAAACTACAAACGTATTCTACTGAATATGTAGCAGCTAAGAAATTTATACGTTTTGTTCATATCTTATTCAAAATAGATAATAACCAAAGCACTAATATTCAAAACTAATACATAAAACCAATCCAGTGTAGGTTATGTTTGAGTTCAGTTATGTGGGAATTTACATTTGTCAATAAAAAGTTCTTCATTTTCCGGTTCAATATTTTGTCTAGAGCTTAGTTACTTTTTAGGTGTGATTTACTACCTATTTTTTTTGTTTTAATTGGGATATATTATTATCCCCTCGATGTTGTAAGATAATTTTTTTATTTTTTCACAATTTTTACATTTTTTAATCGGCCATCTGCTATGCAATTAACCAATATAGTCTTTCAGTTTATGGTTAAGAGAAGGATTTGGTGAAATAAAATTGAGTAAATAATTTAAATTTGTAGTATTTTACTGCTTATATTAATGTCGTTTTTGTTTATTGTGATAGTATATTATAAATAGTGGTTTCATTCGGATTTTATCATCTATTATAAGTTCTTAAGTTTAAATTTATACACGAACGCTGTATAGATAACTATAATATCTTGTCCATCTTCTTTATGTAATGCCATTGGGCATGGATTCCAGCTCTAGAAGATTTTTCTCTATTGTCTCCATAAAGGCTCACCTCCGAATATAAAGATCCAATTCTGAGTAAGGTAGAAAGGATAGCTAGACAGTTGGCGTTAGTTGTGTGATAGGGCATGCATAATGGGTTCGTTACGTTTGCTCACCATGTTTGGCCAAGTTTATTTGTCTGTTATAGCCAGCTCATAGCCATAGGATGTTTTCAATTAAAACGATGTATTACATTCGTGATAGATATTTGGTTTTATTATATGTAATCAATTATTATGATTGGGAACAATATAAGTAAATAGATACTGGTAAAACAACAAACACTTTTTTAAAAAACAAGTATGTACTTCATAGATTTAGATAATTTAGTTTATCAATTATAGTTTTTAGTTTTCTTTTCTTTTTTAAAATTATATTCCAATAATTTCTTTTGCATTTTCAGGTTCTTGTACACAATTTAATTGGATAAAGATTGAGTTTTGTATACATACTGACCTTTTATTCATTCTATATTGTTGTATATATTGTAGATGCCTAAAATACCTATGATTAAAAAGGCTTGCTTTGATAATATATGTATAGCTGAAATCCAATGATATTCTCTATAACAAAAATGTTAATTTGGAGAAGTCGTTGGGCTATAGCGAACATGAAGAATTGCTTGGTTTTCAACAAAGTTTAAATGTAACTCATATGTTTTCTGAAATTTGGGCAGTAGGTTTACAGGCTGATAACATATAAACGCGGTTAACGTAACTTTATATGAGCCTAAATATGTTTAAAGAAAACGCCTGTATTAAAATAATGACCTAAAATTATCTCGGTGAATGAAGTAATATATTTTGTATATAGTTAATTATAGTAATAATACTAATTACTAATTACTAATTACTATTAATTTTCAGAAATATATAGTAGCATATTGGCGTGAGAGTTTTATTTAAATTTCTCTTAGTCGAAAGAGAAACCGGGCAATGTAAATATGAAATCATGTAGTTTAATTTGTTCAATCCGTGCATATCTTACTATTTGCCTGACTAATAACAATGGTTGTCTAAACAAACTTGGTTTTCGTGGGACTGCCGAAAAAAGTAGACCTTCAAATAATTCGCTTCATAAATTAACACCTTACAGATGTTAACGAGAACATAACGTAGCCCTGTTCTCAAATATTTGTGATCACTGAACGTTCTTTAAATATTCTTTACATACTTTTATCTCAAAGGTAAAATATCTAACTCTCTTAGAATTCTGCTTATTATTATGAATTTACATTTTAAAAAGAATGTATGAATAATGAAATGTAATATGTTAATTAATTATTCTTAGTAATAAATATAGCATAACTATTTAAAAAGTTAGGATATTAGATTTTTCTATTTTTAAATAAATTACATTGTCTCAAATTTTATCTTATTTTAATATGAAATTTTAAAAAAACATATTATACAAAGCATGAATTTTAATAATAAATGAAAATGATGTATATACCATCTAATTTCGAAGGAAAGTACCTTGAGTTATTGTCTTATCCAAAACGCTAAATAAGTAAACAATTAAAAAAATGGGAAAATAACATACGTATCACGTACAGTCGAAAACCACATATACAGATAGAGATCATATATAAATAAAGATAATATGTTAACAAATAAAAGCCCAGATATCTTGGTACACTAGCAGAAATGACAAAAACTTCATTGCTTCTTTTCGAAGACTATGTGCAGATCAAATTCACACTAATTTTCAACGATAGTGTTCGAATGACATCATTTCAAGTACCTTTCCAAATTGTGTAAATTGTTTTAAAAGGTTTGTTCCACGATTGCAAGAGAAACATTACTCTAACAATTTAAACCGTTGGAGAAGGAATAACGGGGTTTGTCTCAGAGTTTCTAAGAAAGTATTGAATAATATTAGTAGTAATATTGATATTCACCAAACTCAGTAATCTTCACAAGCCCCTTTATATGAACAATAACACGTCATTCACTTTATAAGTTGTTACTTAGTTTCTGTTGGAACATGTTTCGTAAAAAAGTACGAAGAAATTTTCACATTCCACCTCTCAGTTTACTAATATCTTGGAATAAATTTGTATGTGGCTCCTTTCACGTTTTAAATCTCACGTTTAAATGATTTGTAATTTTAGTAATTCGTGATATGTTTGTATATTAAATATTATTTAACTTGTGTATATATTAAAAGGATTAGAATGTATATGTATTTGAATATGGGTATAAAAGAAGAATTCAGAATAAATAGGCTACTACTTAGTGTAGAACGAAGGGAGTTTGCAACGGTAAAATGTACATTGCAAGAAACATGTTACTGGACTAAAAAGCCTATGTAAATGAATTCATTAAAATGGTAATTTAACAATTAAATTTCAATAAATAATAACAAGTAATAATAAAGTAACGTAAACTAACAAGAAATTATTATTCAGGCCAAATAAATAACTTTTAAAGTTAAAATGTAAAATCATTTTAGGCATAAAGTTTAGTTATAAACTAGCCTCATTCACGAGGTCTCAAGTTGAGTAGTAGATGGCCTTAATGGCAATTTGAATGTATAAATACGCGATTCCGGTTTGTAAGGATATGGCTAGATTGCTGACCCAAGCTTTAACGGAAGACCAGGACGCACGAAAGAAAATAAGAAAAGAAAATAGCTGGAAACAATATTCTAGTGAATTATGGCTGAGGAAAAAAAAATAAAAAAGTAATTCAACAATTTAATCGGTTGTAGAAGAAGTCTATACATGGAAATAAAATACAATTCAGCACAGCTAGTCGTTGTCATAGTAGCAGAAAGCCTATTGGTGGGAAAGGAAGAAGAAGAAGAATATGCTGCTTTAGGCAAACGAAGTCGTTGGCTCCAGTTGGACACATGATCTCGAACTACCGCCGTAAACGATGGTCGTGTTTTATTCTTTAGTAAGTTCAATTATATAATATAAAGTGGGGTCATCATTAGATGGTGCAGTTGGACGGAAGATACCGGAATAACAAACACATCCATCTCCAAGAAGAAAATGTGGCGGCCTAAAAGAGTTAAATCCAGTTTTGAGATACAATTAACGTACAAGTTCTGTACTCCAATGATGTTACCAAATATAATAATCTGACTAGGTTTTTACAAATCTTTACCGTTTTCATTTAGTAATGATTTTATTTCTTACTATTCCAAATTTAATAAATCAAAAATTTCAACAATTAAATAAAATATAAGTTTCAACAAAAGGCTATGAATAGTTTACATTTAGACATCTTAATATTATCTGAATACGTCGTTTATTTATTTATCTATAAACGCAATTTCTAGTAATATGTAAACAGGGTTTACCTTCAAAATGGATTGTATACATAAATAAATAAACGATGTATTCAGATATTATTGAAATGAATTCAGATATTTTAAAATATTTATAGCATTTTGTTTCGATTTATTCATACTGTTTGTGTGAGCAATCAATATGTTGTAACGTGTGAATGGAATTATTTATAGGCTTAAGTTCAACAAGAATGTGATTCTGTTACGAAGTTAATGACATAATAAAGAAAGGGTAATGAACCTGAAATAAAATATTGTTAGACAATATGTTAGGATAGAAATAGTCTATGTAAAAAGTTTTTTAAAAATGAATAGATTGGTAATCAAAATATAATAAGACCGGATCCTCATGCTAGAGAAGTATAAATGATAAAAGTAGGAAGAAATCATAAAAGTAATTGTTTGAAGATAAATATATCAATTGTAATTAAAGTGTAACATAAGAGACATGAATGTTAGGTTATAGTAGTAAATATGTACTTTGTCCACCCATGGGTAATTATTAACTTATGGTATTCAATTAAATAGAGATGTGAATTGCAAGTTAAAAATATAAAGAAGTTAAAAGTAAACATTCAATAAATAAGAGACATAAGCAAACAACAAAATAAAATATTTTCTAAATTCAGAAAGAAAAATCGCTAAATAAAAGAATGAGGTTAAATTGTTATAATAAAACGACATTTGCCATAATTATTTAACGAAACACCATGTAGAAATAGGTAAAAGTAAATAAATATAACTAATTGAAATAATTAAAAATAATATTAATAAACCAAAATATAACTTTAATAATTAGGAAATTTCAAATAAAAATAATAATTGTTATTTTCGGAAAGCGCAGCTGTGAACCGCCCACACCTTGTATTTTTCTGTTAAGGCGTTCATAAGACATTACATACACACTTACATATATACATCTTTTTTTTAACAATCCTAAGCCTGTCCGGCGCAGCTCTGTGGATGGATCTACAGCAAACTTCACACGCACCATCCTGCGAGTATGTTAAACAATCCCTTCAAATTTTATCAACTTCTGTACATCGGTTTCCATAACAATGGCGTCCATAAAATACATGTATATATACATCGGTACTTGATTAATGCTAAGCCTATGGGCAGATTAACAAACTCCTGAATTTACCAAAAACCTATTTGCCACCATTAACCATTTTAGGCCTTATCGGAGTCATGCATCCTTTAAGAAAAACCCTAAATTAAAGACTCTACTTGAATTCTGCAGTAGTGAGTCTTAAATTAAATAAATAATAAATATCTACTTGGAAAATAACAAATTTCTATTGACTAACTTACATATTTTACTTACATAACTTTTACAGCTTCCAAACAGAGCTCATCTTTTCCAAACAGAAGTTAATGAATTCTGGAAGACGGTTCGTGTAAGGTTTGGTATGAAACTATCCACAGGGCGCCGCCCCAGAGGCTTAGGATTGGTTCAGTGTACAGTATTCCATAAGTATAATGTTACAATGTTTATCTATTGGGGTAGGGTGGGCAAAGTGGCCACTCTGAGGAAGACCTGTTCCTGTACAAAAGAAAGATTAATTAAATTCAGGTTTATCTGTGGTTATAATAAGTTCAATATGTTCCCTTCACATAACAAAAATATAAATGCCATATCTTATTACGTTTCAGATATATAACTGTTATTGCTTGCATCTTCAAAATTACGACTTTCCCCTGCTAGGACGGGCTAAGTGGCCACTCTAAGGAAGAGCTTTTGCTGTACAAAAGAAAGATTAATTAAATTCAGGTTTATCTGTGGTTATAATAAGTTCAATATGTTCCCTTCACATAACAAAAATATAAATGCCATATCTTATTACGTTTCAGATATATAACTGTTATTGCTTGCATCTTCAAAATTACGACTTTCCCCTGCTAGGACGGGCTAAGTGGCCACTCTAAGGAAGCGCTTTTGCTGTACAAAAGAAAGATTAATTAAATTCAGGTTTATCTGTGGTTATAATAAGTTCAATATTTTCCCTTCACATAACAAAAATATAAATGTCATATCTTATTACGTTTCAGATATATAACTGTTATTGCTTGTATCTTCAAAATCACGACTTTCCCCTGCTAGGACGGGCTAAGTGGCCACCTAAAACAAATAACTTTTAAATGTTATATTTAGCAACAACACTTAATTGTAACTGTTTTATAAATGGTTTGAGCAAAACCAGTAGTTGAACAATAATTTTTAATGTACAAGCAGACTTACTAAAACTACTTACGATATATTTTCATGGTTTGTAGGGCTAATTTGTTACAAATATCACAGAGAAAGTCATTGTCCTGTATTTCACAGCCAACGCATCTTCATAGGGGGTGAGAGAACAATTTTAAGCTTCGCTGATACGTCATAGGAAGAACCTTATCATCTGAATTAAATGAGCATTATTTTGTTACGCATTCTAATATTATATGTGTTTCTATTTTAAATTAAATTAAACACCTGTTTTTATCATGCCCACCCTTAGTTCCAACAGAATCCAATTAGATGGAAACTAGTTAAAGTTTATAATTAGATACAAATTGTATAAAACGCTAATATAATGGCGTTTAAAATAATTAATTTAGTGTGAAATTGTAATTTATCTGTACATGTAGACTGTGTTCCAGAAGATAGGTTACCACAGTGACAACTATGGAAGAGGTAATTAGCTTCAAATAATTTTTGTATACACGATAAATTTATAAATATAAACTATACTATTGTTTACAAGCAAATTCACTTACTTAACTTAATTTAATGTGTGCTATTACCTATTCAATGTTGTTTAGGTAAATGGCAGATCCCAGACAAGTTCATACTTTTTGTACAAATGTTCCACATGTTTGATTACTATTATGTTTAAAGTTGTGTTTAGAATTGTATAAACTATAGTTATGGTTTAATATTAGAATAATAAATTTTGAAGAAACTTCAATTAGATTAAATAAAGTTTGATGGTTTCAGCTATTTGTAGATAAGTTTAAAATTAAAACATAGAAAAATAAAGTTTGAAGGTTTCAGCTATTTGTAGATAAGTTTAAAATTAAAACATAAAAAATAAAGTTTGATGGTTTCGGCTATTTGTAGATAAGTTTCAAATTAAAACATAAAAATATTTAGGAGTGAATGTCCATAATTGCTCATTATGAATTACCGTTAAACACATATAACCATAAAAGTCTTTGAAACCTTTAAATAATGAAATCGTAATGGTCAGTTATGGTGCCGTTATTGCAAAAACACTATTCTAAAGCTAGAACAAAGACCATCAAATGTAGTGTCATCTTCAGACAAAGTGAGTTATATTAAAGTTCCCAAGTGGGTCAAGAATGCGATAAACCCTGTCCATGAAGTTTGAAGCCCCGTCTGGAACCACTACATCTAAGTTGCTTAATAGCACTTGTCATTGTTGTAAAACAATGGAACATGTCCACCCTGTTAAAATAGTGAAGTTGCTGCAACTAAACTATCACATATCATACCTTTTCTATTCAATCGATATTTTTTTCCAATCATTGCTTATTATACACAATATCGTTATTGTTTTTATTACACAATATTTTTAAAGGTAAAGTTTTTTGCATATTATTTGATGGATTTTAACTCATTTTGTTGCATTTTAAATACTTTATTATCGTTTTATTTTCATGATTTATATTTTTAATAAGGGTAATAACCCCTTTACCCTTTTGTGTTAATCATGTATAGTAGAGTATACCGAACTAGTTACCACATACTTGATATTTTAAAATTTTACAAACCGATACATACAGCGTCATGCAATACGAAATTGTACTTTGAGTTTTTAGATCTTCAAAATGCTAGTTTTTTAGTGCTCCAGTCAAATCAAAAATCTATGGCCACCATTAGGAATGATAAAAATAAATAACAACTATATAACAGACTTGCAGTTTTTTGTTTGCAGATGATAGGGATTTGTTTAACAATTTATAGTTATTGATATCTCTTGAAAATCTATTTAAACACTGAAAAATCTTTATGTTATTATTTGATTAAGTAGAGCAAAAATACCATCACCATTTAATGTGAATAGGGTCTTTCATAAAGTCGCTATGTAAAACAATTACAAGAAGAAGCCGTAAAACTTTAGAACAAGGGATGTAGAAGTTTCATTCATAATCTTCTATCTGTAGATTATCAAAAAATATTACATCAAGACAGAAAACATAACACTTAAATCATGAAAAATCCGGAGTATTTGGATTAGATTTTAACTATATTTTGATAAAATGCCCAATGACATTCGAACCACTGTAAAACATCTAAAAGAATTGCGATATCCCCATAATAAAAACAATCGAGTAGGAATAATTAGGTTAACTATAGCACATGAAGAATGAAAAGAAACAGATATAATACAAAAAGTAGAAAAAGAAAGAACATTTTTCATAATTACAACTAGTTTTGTGAAATATGACATAATAAACAATACTAAACAACAAACCTGAAAATAGTAGTAGCAAGTGGCTCTCTGTGAACTACTTCAGAGTTTTGGAGGTTAAATGGGTGTAAAGGTATGGAAAACAAAATAAGTGCGATGACAATGATAAATTGAAAAATTGATAAATTGAAAAATAAATTGAATAAGTGACAAAGTACTAGACGAAAATCTATTGGTGTTAAAAATAGATTAAATGAATAAATATAAAGACGAATACTATTTCCATTTTTCCAAATGCGAAGTATGAATGAGATGTGAATAACTTCTGCCACAAAACAAAAGAAGAAAGATAGAGTGCTATAGATTACAACAGAAGAAGTACAAATGGCGGTGGAATAGGGAAATCATCAGAAGAAAGATAATTATAATAAAATGATCTTGCAAAGGCGATGAGGTAGTAAATATGTGCTTTGCGTAGCTACGAATAGGAAACTAAATTTGACAAACATATTTTTATGATTCACATGAGTCAAATGATGTAGTTTATAATCCATGTTTTCAGAATAATAATTAGTAAATATTTGAGTTTTAAATTAATTTTATTTTTAAATATGAGCATTGTCACAATTTCTCCCCGGATCGGGGAGTGTGGATTTGAATGGTTGATACACCTTTGTACATTAAGCAATTGCTTTGTATTGTTGGAGAAAATTTTATTAAAGAAGTTTTACCAAAAAAAATTTGTTTTTTATATCCTAGTTTATTACAAAACCATTCTAATAAAAATAGAAGTGTAAACTTATGACCTACAAGTATTCCTAAGCGTAATTGAGTATGCAGAATTAAAAAATGACCTGTTTATTATTTAAATGTAATTTTGAAGGAAAATAATATATAAACTATAAAATATACTAATGAAACATACTAATCCACACAGTACTACCAAGCCACTTTATAATACCTATAAATAAGGTTAGATAAGATTTTAAAATATTATTGTAACACAAAAGAGCTGCTGAGACTTTCAAAGTTTTCGTAAACTAATCACTATTATCAGCTACATTTACATAAGAATCGAGTATACTATGTATGGGCACGAAAAACTCTTTCTTTTTCATGTATTTGAAATGTGATTGGAAAATGCAGACAGTTGACTACAGTTTTTAAATATACTTTATGCTCAAAATAAATTGAACAAACTACTTGCATTATGTTTTATAATGAAAGGATGTATTTTATCCTGTGTGTGTGTGTGTGTGTGTGTGTGTATGAGTGTGTGTGTGTGTGTGTGTGTGTGTGTGTGTGTGTGTGTGTGTGTGTGTGTGTGTGTGTGTGTGTGTGTGTGTGTGTGAGTGTGTGTGTGTGAGTGTGTGTGTGTATTTTGCTTTCTTGTGCCTACTTATCGTTAAATCTGCGATTTCATTTTAAAAATGATTTTATTTGGTTTTGACTTTTTTACGTTATTTTATTTTATTTAAAGCAAATTGATGTATTGTAAAGAAGTTTTTCTGTAGGTAAAAGTCATATCTTAAGTAATTTTTATCAAATTTTGTGTCCTGTACAGCATTTTTATTGTAGCCTACATTGACGTGTTCATGGATTTAGAATACTGGTAATTTGTTTCCTTATTTTGTACTGCAGTCAAAGATTCCAGTTCATCTAATATCGCCATTTGGTACACTTGTGCTTAGTTCAGTTCTACCGTTATTCACAGATTGACAGTCGAGATCTGTTATATATGAGTGGTTTGTTGATATAGGTTTGTCTTTTGAATTCTCAGACCCCAGTAAAAAAATAACACTTGGTTATTTTTGGGAATTGCAGTACTAAATTACGCTATTTAAACAACGATTGTACAATCAGATATGGGCATAGTATTTTAATTATGAAAATTTATCCCCTTATAAACAGCCTCGTAATATTTTTTCAATACACAAGATAACCTTCTCATACTAATGATAAAAGAATTACTATTTTACATAGATAAAAGAATCAATCTTACATAAATTTCGAAACAGAATTTTCATCTTTAGAGACAATATATGTTTGGAGTAAAGAAAATAGTGGTATAGCCTACTTTGGAGTGACCATTAATTGAAATATAATTTCAGATGGTAACTTCAATTTAATCGATACGTTAATTGCTTATACAACTTTGTTACACAGTTATAAGTGGATTACTATGGTTGTACTGTTGGCTTCAACGTATCGCTATTTTTACTAGTTGTAGCTTTACCGCTTTGTTAATTGCATTTGTCTTCCGCATAACAAAAGTTAAACGCTCGCTCCCATTTATTTTATACTGCGCGCATAAAGTACTTGTAATCACCGAAAGCGTACAACATGCAAAAGTGTTGTTTCAAACAAAATGTAACAATAACAACGTGTCTAACAAAATAAAGCTGACGTTAGGGCACATAAATACTCGAACACGCTACAATATTCACGGCGTAGAAATAGTTTGGAGCGCAGCCAGATATCTTTTTGTTGGCTACTGCCAACAGGGGAGAAGGATTACAGACAGTAAATATACACATATTTTAATAACTACTGTTGTATGTATGAGTTTTCCCGTTTTTAAATTTCTTCGACGTTTATTATGTGGTATTTGACTAGTTCATACATTTTATTTATATGGGTTCGGATCTTTAATATGGGCATAGTAGAAACTGTTCAATATTCCGCCTATTAATAAACATTTGGTTTCGGTTGCTGGTGAATGAGTTTAATATAAAATGCATAAGGTAAAACTAATTTACTAAATCATTTCTTCTGTTTCTTGAAGCAGTCTTTGGTTATGTTAAAATTATATGATGTATATAGCTATGTGATCCTTTATAAATAAATAAATAAATATATATATATATATATATATATATATATATATATATATATATATATATATATATATATGTTGTCTTTATTTATGAAAGAATAATTACGAAAAATAGATGAATGTAATTCCAAGTAAAAAACATTAATATGAAACCTAGAATTTCGCTAATTACAATAAAAGATTTTGTAAAACTCATTGACAGAGGTTACCACTCCTTACGCACTCCTTATATATACACTGACGCTCTAGCATGTTTAAATTTAAAGATTTGGGAGCAGATATGCTGACTTCTCTTCGTCTAGGAATTATGCACTGCTTTTTATCTCAACGATACTAGGCTCTACAGTACATATGTCTTATACGAACTTTGTCTTTTAACTTAAGGCTAAATTAGTTTACATAGGGTTATATAAGTTTATACATTAGGTTATATATACATATATATATATATATATATATATATATATATATATATATAGAGAGAGAGAGAGAGAGAGAGAGAGAGAGAGAGAGAGAGAGAGGGAGAGAGAGAGAGAGAGAGAGGGAACCAAGTCGAAATTCAAATACAAGAATTATAATTGAATTTACAATTACATATTGCGATATATATATATATATATATATATATATATATATATATATATATATATATATATATATATATATATATATATATATATATATATATATATATATATATATATATATATAAGAACTAAGTCAAGATAAAAATACATATTGCGATATTATATATATATATATATATATATATATATATATATATATATATATATATACGTTCTAACACTTACTTTTAAAATCGTGGATGCTTTTCTAGTTGACTTTTTATTAAATATTAACTTGCAAGTGTTACAAATTTCATTGACTCATTTATTATTACTGATTACTATTTAATTAATAGGAAACAGTTGGCATAACTTATCAATGATAAGAAAGGTATGATTATTTGTAAGTTGATTATCTGAATTACTCTGTAATAACACACAAATTACAGGTTCTTAATATAATTTAATTTAAATATTACAGAAAGAATTTCTTACTTTACTTTAAATTTGACTTTCTCAGTTATAATACCCTTCCAGAGACTCTTAATTTTATTCTACTACTTAACTTAAATTACATATAACTTATTGTATTGCTCTCAGGGCCGCTGTATAATGTTGGTATGAAATTGGAGAATGTAAGCTTAATATTTAAATTTTTATAGTTCTGATTGATTGAGTATTGCTTTGATAAAGTAATAAATGAAATATTTGTGTTTTATAGATCAAGAAAAAAATTAGTACTCACGAGTTATTGATAAAGTTCTTAATAAATTTGATAGTCACCTGTTCGTATCTCGTGGTCCAGAAAATCCATCCGTTCGTTGCGTCACGATTGGCCTAACCTCGATCACATCTCGACTATTTATTTTATTTTATCAACTACGGGTAGGTTGCTACTTAATAATCAAAGTCCTACGATTTACTTAATGTTCCTTTGGTTAATTTATCCGACGACTTTACTCAATACTTTCTAACTTTGCTATCACCGCGTAGGTTGCTTCTAAGCATTTGACTTTCTACGCTTTACTTAATATAATTATACAAACTGGAGGTAACTTCACCGACTACTTACCTCATCGAACATTCCTGGATGACTCCTCTGTTTCGTTTTTCATTACAACTAATTTTTCAAACGTCATCCCTTCTCTCTTAGTTTAGACCAACACCATTTCTTAATCAGAATATTTAACGTATATATTTAAAATCAAACTTGTTTTTGCAACTGCCTTTTTTTTAACGGTACCATGTTCTTTTTTCTAGTTTTTGGAGCACCCTTGCGACTTAAAACTGACAACCTTTTTTGAGAATCTATGGTACAATTAAGTAATAATACTACCAGTTTGACCTCGTACAATGTACTCTTAATTTTGCAAATCTAATTTATAGTTCCCTTTAAAGTCTTTGTTCACATATCATTATATACATACACACATACACACACACACACACACACACACATACATATATATATATATATATATATAAATATATAAATATATATATATATATATATATATATATATATATATATATATATAATATATATATATATATATATATATATATATATATATATATATATGATTATATTTTGTATTTGATTATTGAAGAACATTATTGTATCAGTGATTATTGTAATTTTCATTGCTGATGATGTTGGTACTGTTTACCAATGAAAAGCTTTGGATATAAATTAATAAATATTCTTGTATTTTAATAAAATAAGTTGTTTTAAAATATATATACATATATATATATATATATATATATATATATATATATACACTTATTTATGTATAGTATTCATAAAATATTCTTTTTTTAGAAATACAGTCGAAACAGGGAAAAATATCATTTTAAAAATGTGAACAAACTAACTTCTAAAAGTAACAAGATATGAAATATATCACATTTGTTGTGACAATATAGGATAATGTACTAATAATTTGCAAATAAGGCGAAATGTAGCCGAAATATATGAGGCCACAAAACAATGAATAAAGGTTACCAACCTAGAATCGTGATCTCACTCACTATAATAAACCTACTATAATAGAGAGCGATTTTTTTGTCACGAAAGAGTAATTGAAAAATGTGTTTTGCTGTTGGTATTTTATCGTGTTTTAACGTTGCACTAGGTATTCAGTAATTAAAATAATAATTCTATATCAGAATAGTTTCAAGGATAATGTGTACTTTGTACTTAACTCATAAAAACACAAAAAACAAAGTCTGCCAATCCCCTTCGAGTTTAACACAAAAACATTGTCTCTGTATAGAAACGCATTACCTTCCTCCAAACAACAAGGTTCTCTTTCCACAGTGACAAGTATCCTTGCCACAGCCGTTGTTATTAAACAGACGATCCATATACAGGAGACAGCCAATCATCCTCCTCTGCGTCATCAGGAATTCTTAGAATATGGTTTCAATGTGACATGAAATTCAAAAGGGTGCTTTATATACTACCTATAATCGGAATAAATGTTAATGCGTTGTAGTGGAATGACTCTTCTTACATTGGCGTTAGTGTAAACATTAATGGGGTTGTTCTCAAGAGGTTTGGCAAGGTAATTATATATCACGTAGCACAAGTAAGAGTGTCAGCACTTTATTACCAGTTTTATAAATATGTTTTCAAGAATGGAAAAACACCCTTGGGATTTTGTTTTGTGTGGCGTAAACATCGTTTCCAATCTTATTCATTTAATTATATTTTGTTTATTAGTGAGAACCCTCACACGTGTAAGGTTCAATATAGCAATAAATTTGGAATATCATGTCAATATTCATAATATCATTTCGAGTATTCTGTTAGATTGAGCTAGGGGATCACTTGCCTAGCGGATTTACTAAATTTTCGTACTCTAACTATCTTGTGAAGTAAGTGCGTATCCACTCTACTCATGATGACCTCATTTGTTTTTGTTAACACCACACTATGTTCCTTCAAACTAAGACGTTAAAAGATAAACGCTTACATCGTTTCCTGGTCGTTTAGTAAATCATAAATACATCTTTACTATAACGTTTACCCATTCAATAAGCGATAAGTATGATCTGCGGCAGCAACCAGAGACAGTAAGTCTTTACTGACATTGAATATCCTCATAAAAGGGGTTAAATTAATTGTTGTGCGTACGAGAACCTGAATTCAAGATTGATGAATTACTAAAAGTGATTCAGGGGAGATTGTTACGGTTGTTTAGCAAGGTATGAAATGCAAGATTTATGTTTGGCACTTTTTATAACTCGATCACTGTTTAATTCTTTGTTGTTAAAACAACGTAGTATGAGCTAAAAGCTTTTAAAAATAAAATTGTTATACTCCAATTGCTGCTTGGAATTCAATATATATATATATATATATATATATATATATATATATATATATATATATATATATAACATAGGTTATTCAAATACAAGAATATTTAATAATTTAAATCCAAAGGTTTTCGTTGGTAAACAGTACCAACATCATCCTGATGAAGTTGGTTCTGTTTACTAACGGAAAGTTTTGGATATAAATTAATAAGTATTCTTGTATTTGAACAACCTATGTTGTTTTAAATTATTAAACAAGAAAACGTATTATATATATATATATATATATATATGATAAATAGTTATTATCTGGATAACATCCGTTCATTCTGCAGTTCATAAATTCGCAGTTACGACGTTTCGCCAGAATCTCATCTAGCATTGACGAGGTGAACCCAAGAACTGTTGAAGAACCCAACAGATCGCTCTTTAACTGTTGTTGGGTTCACCTCGTCAATGCTAGATGAGATTCTGGCGAAACGTTGGAATTGAGAATTTTTGCACTGCAGAATGAACGGATGTACTCCAGACAATAACTATTTTTCATATTTTTCCATCCATGAAGGAATAGGCATCAGCATATATATATATATATATATGTGTGTGTGTGTGTGTGTGTGTGTGTGTGTGAGAGAGTGTTTTAAATTTTGCTTTTCATACTTTTATTATTTGAGTTATATAAATGAGAATTCTACGTTTCACGTCTGAGAAGAACTTTGCTGTAACATATTCGCATTATCTAAGAATTATCTATGAAATTTAGTTTTGCATATTACACAGTTAACCTTTTAACCGACATCTGTTAACGTGACCAACCTGTCACCATTCTGTTGACAGGTTCTAGCAGACCCATCTTATTTATTTCCTTATTCATTTTACTATAGGAGGTAAAATATTTTTCAGGACAGTACACCTGTTTAGAGGAAAAAATACAGTGCGACAACAAATATTATAACTAAAAACCTTTTCCATTATAATTATCGCTTTTTTAAAATATGAACCTTGATATTTTGTTAGTTTTGTGTATATATTTTAAAAAGACGTAAACTGCTTCTTTCCCTATAAATATGAAGTTTCAAATACAAAATAATTATCGATAGTCCTATCTAATATAATACTGCAGTTTTACGATTTTCGACTTGTCTTTTTAGGGGTCACTTCATCCCATAACCACACAAGCTTTTTCCAAACAGTATGACAAGCGGAGAAAATGCTACGAACTTTAATTGTATAAAGATAACAGTTTTTATATATTCTGGGAGAACTGAGTCTCATTTTACTAACAAAAACAAATTATCTTTTTGTTCTTAAAACTCAGAAGGTTATAATAGATGAACCAGCACTCATAACACTTTAGGTTTAACTAACTAGAACCTATTGTGAGTGGCGTAGAGAGGGCTAAATAGGATATCTGAAACAATAAATCTAAAACGCTTTAGTTTCTCCCTAATAAAACGTCACTAATTAAAAGTTAATTATTACAGGCTTACATACTTCTACATATTGTTAATTCTCCCACCTCCTAACCTAATAATAAGTGAAACGTTTTGGTTAAAAGATAAAACGTTATATGAGAATTATAAACGAAAATCCCTTTCTGACTGACTAAGACAGGTCAGAGCGTTTGACGAGAAAAATAATATTTTCAGGTAAATCCATTCGTTAATAACAACTTGTAACTCTGATTATTGAGGTTAACTTTAAAATATTTAAAACCTATTTCAGAAATAAAAGAAAGAAGGTAGGTATTCAGGGGAGAAATAAAGATGGAGAGTGGGAAGTATGGTGGAATGCTTCAGAATTATCTTACGTTTTAATAATGTGCTTGTAAACTTAAGAAGTGTTTTAAATTCAAACATTGGTATTATACCAGACCTACTAATGAAAATATAACAAATAATCAACATATAACCAAGTTAGTGTTTATTAACTTGTCATCAGTCGCGCTATAAAAAATCGCACCATCGATCCCGTGTTAGGTTTATTTTAGCATATGCCATTTACTCTGTATGAAGTTTTATGCGATTATATTTAGTAATTTTAATCACCAAAGATAACTTAAGATGTATATAGATTGTAATAAAAAGTACCATATGGAAATATAATATAATAATTAATGCTAAAATAAATCACTTATAAGAAAACTATTAATACATATACTGTACAATACATTTTTAATCATACTCTTAAATATTTTTCCTATACATGCAATCAGTATTACAAATAATAAACGTTTTCTAGTGTATTTACTCTTCTATAGCAACCATTGTGACTGACGAAGAATGCTCTTTGTGTACTGCGTTGCCGTATTCCTTACAACGGGTCTGGGTGAATCGGGTTTTTCTTGTAGGACAGTATTTACAGCAAACCTTCTCATCGGCAAGTCTCAGTGGATGAGTAGTTGATTCAATTCCAGTGGTTTTTAACTTCTGTTTCAAGGGTATTGGCAGACTATTGATTGGTGCTCGTCTCAATAGATGAGAAGCTATTTCCTAGTAGAGTAGTAAAAGTTCGTCTGATCAACATCTCATCAGTATTAGAGCGGAAGAATTTTTGGGCATCACTTATACCTATCCACAGAACACAGTTAGAGGTAAACAGTTACATGAATAAACAAATGGATGCAGTATTTCTTCTGTTCCCCCATATACTGCAAGCTACAGTTAAATCTTTTAATAATGTTCTTAATGTCGAAAATAAATAACAACGAATATTAACAACAACTTAAAGCAACTGTGGCGTAAATGTTTATATTAATTAAAACAACCTCTCAACACAAATTCAACAAATTTTATTTTAACCTTATGTACATTACGACTACAAAGTAATCATCTTCAGAGGTATTTTTACAAATAACTAACTTACAGCTAAACCTATGCGTATTTATAGGCAACGGGAACTCCTTGGCCACGCCCCCTACACTATCCGACCAATCATGTTACGAGTAACATCTAGGTCTGGTCTAACAGAAGGAGTTACCGTTACATTATTTTTGAATTTTACAGTAATTATTAAATTTACACATTTAACAATAAAACTATAACCATCTCCTAACTAATAGATACAATTGGGAATTCGGGATAGGCCCTTTGTCAGAATTTATTAATTTATTACTTTCATATTTATTAATAAACATACTTTCGAAACTATTTAACATATTTTTTGATTTAACATTTTTAATTAATTTAAGGTTATTTATATCTAAGTTATGATTACTTTCTAAGATATGTTCAGCTACACTTGATTTCTCTGGCCTTTGAAATTTTATATGACTAATGTGTTCTTTGAATCTAGTGGAACTTTTTCGTTTAGTTTGACCAATATAAATCTTTTCACATAAATTACAAGTTACTTTATAAATCCCTGAATTATCCGATGTTTCTATTTTATCTTTTGGGTTACCTAAGAGATTTTTAAGGCTATTTTGACTCTTAAATGCTACTTTAAAATTTACTTTTTTTAAAACTTTTTCTAGGCCTTTTGTTAAATTTTCATCAAAGGGTAAACTAATATATTTATTTTTAACAGTTTCTCTCTCTGGTATCAAGGTAGTGGAATCTTTTCTTAATTTATTCAAACTCTGTTTTCTTAATATATTATTAATAATTTTAGGATCATATCCATTAAATTTGGCTATTTCTTTAATTCTAGCAAGTTTAATTTCAAATCTATTTTTATTTAAAGGTGTTTCAATTAATCTATTAATCATACTATTAAATACTGCAAGATTATGTGACATACAATGGTTCGAATCTACGGGGATATACCTATTATTATTCGTAATTTTGCGATATATATCAAACTCTATTTCATTATTGTTCCGTATACATGAAATATCAAGAAACGGTAAACTATTCTTCTTCTCTAACTCATAAGTAAATTTAATGTTTCTTTGGTGTTTGTTAATATCTGATAAAAAATTGTTAATATTACATTATTTAACATTAAAAATTGCAAAAATGTCATCTACATACCTAACCCATACCTTTGGAAAATACGAGAGTTTATTTTTTAATTTTTTTTCAAAATTGTTCAAAAAAGTTCAGCTATAAAAGTTGATAAGCTATTAACCATAGCTGTACCATCTTTTTGCTCATTGAATTCATTATTAAATGAAAAATAATTTTGTTTCATACAACACCTAGCTAAATTAACATATTGGTTTACTTTATCATTCTCAATTTTATTTTTAATTAAAAATTCTTCCAACAAAATTAAAGTTTCGTTCAACGGTATACTAGGAAATAAAGAACAAACATCAAATGATACCAAAATCTCATCATTTGTTAATATTATATTTTGTATTTTCGCTATAAATTCTCTTGTTTTTTTTACTTAACATGAATTTGTATTAAATTTTACCTTTCCAAAAGTTATTGTCAACCATTTTGATAGAAGATAAGTTGGTGAATCAATTTCTGAGACAATTGGTCTCACCAAATTACCTTGTTTATGTATTTTCGGAAGACAATACAACTTTGGCAAAACAGGATTTGGGACCTTAAATTTATGTATTTCACTTTATATTATTTAAATAACCTCTAACCTCAAATTCAACAAATTTTATTTTAACCTTATGTACATTTCGACTAAAAAGTAATCATCTTCAGAGGTATTTTTACAAATAACTAACTTACAGCTAAACCTATGCGTATTTATAAGCAACGGGAACTCCTTGGCCACGCCCCCTACACTATCCGACCAATTATGTTACGAGTAACAACTAGGTCTGGTCTAACAGAAGGAGTTACCGTTACATTATTTTTGAATTTTTCAGTAATTATTAAATTTACACATTTAACAAATAAAACTATAGAATAAAGAATTATAAAATAAACCCTCGTATTTTCCAAAGGTATGGGTTAGGTATGTAGATGACATTTTTGCAATTTTCAATCTTAAAGAATGTAATATTAACAATTTTTTATCAGATATTAACAAACACCATAGAAACATTAAATTTACTTATGAGTTAGAGAAGAATAATAGTTTACCGTTTCTTGATATTTTATGTATACGGAACAATAATGACATAGAGTTTGATATATATCGCAAAATTACGAATAATAATAGGTATATCCCCAATGGATTCGAACCATTGTATGTCACATAAACTTGCAGTATTTAATAGTATGATTAATAAATTAATTGGAACACCTTTAAATAAAAATATATTTGAAATTGAACTTGCTAGAATTAAAGAAATAGCCAAATTTAATGGATATGATCCTAAAATTATTAATAATATATTAAGAAAACAGAGTTTGAATAAATTAAGAAAAGATTCCACTACCTTAATACCAGAGGGAGAAACTGTTAAAAATAAATATATTAGTTTACCTTTTGATAAAAATTTAACAAAATGCCTAGAAAAAGTTTTAAAAAAAGTAAATTTTAAAGTAGCATGTAAGAGTCAAAATAGCCTTAAAAATCTGTTAGGTAGCCCACAAGATAAAATAGAAACATTGGATAAGTCAGGGATTTATAAAGTAACTTGTAATTCATGTGAAAAGATTTATATTGGTCAAACTAAACGAAAAATTTCCACTAGATTCAAATAACACATTAGTCATATAAAATTTCAAAGGCCAGAGAAATCAAGTGTAGCTGAATATATCTTAGAAACTAATCATAACTTAGATATAAACAACCTTAAATTAATTAAAAATGAAATTGTGGTGAGAGGTTGTTTTAATTAATATAAAGAACGAATATTATTACAATAAAACATATCACAAAATTCGAATAATACAACCTTTCAAACCACTATAAAGCGACTAAAAGACCTTATTTATTACAATAAGTCAAAACAATTTCTAAAAAAAGACACGCGTGATCGGTCCCTGGGCTAGAACGAATCTTACGTTAGCAGTAACGCGATCGGTCCCACAGTTATATCAGACCTAAACACCCCCCCCCCCACCCCCCCGCCGACTGAGGAAATTCCCACTTTTTCCTAAGTATTTCTGTCCTCTCAGATCAACAGCCTACTAGAATAACTGGAATTACAAAAGTCTAACCTGGAACCTAAAGGATGTATTTAAAAATACTAAAATTGTTAGATTCAAGCTATGGCTGAGTTTAGCCAATGGCTGGTTGACAGGTAATATGTATAGAATTTAATCGGCAAAAACCATACCTAGAAAAATACTATAATTTATGCTAGTTAGATGAAAATATAAAGTTAAGTAACTTTATACTAAAACTATAAACCCAATTTTAGTACCAAATTTCCATTCTAATTACAAATTGTAATCCATTTTAATGTTGTACACAATAAGTTAAATACATTTCATGCCTAATAAATAATATTACATAGCGAAACATCTTAGTTTTTATTATCCGTGCCCAAACATAGTCCATGATTTCACTACAGTAACATTAATGAGAAAAGTTTTATTATGGACGAATTTGACTATCCCTATTGCTTTTTAGCTCAAAATATCACATCAAATTAGCCAAAATTATACATTAAAATAATTAAAACTCCTCGTAACAAATAAAAAATTGCCATGTATAAGAAGCTATAAATTCTAAACAAATTGCCATGTATGAGAAGCTATAAATTCTAAACAAATTGCCATGTATAAGAAGCTATAAATTCCAAATAATCTGTTAATTTTGTACATAATACATCCTTTTCTTATTTCTTGAACTAATTCAGTATTTTCATTACAATATTGAATTTTTATAATATAAATAAACAAAAATAAAAACTCCTCAACGAAAAGAAAACAGATGTTAGTGTTCCAATTTGTATGCTCTAGATGTTACCTCCCTCGCTATTGAGTCCTTCCAATAAATTATATACTTCTCTAATCATCAGTTCTTTTGTCCGATCTCGTTTTACTTTTTTTTATTGCATTTCATTTATTTCCCTTTGTACCCTAACATCCGTGTGCAGTCTCAGATTTATTATTTGTTCTTATACAGTTTTGATTCTCTCGTATATTTGTATGTTTTTCAAAAATTTTATACTAAACATCAATAATACAATAACGAATCATAACCTTTTACAGTGTAAATATTTTGGCTGGTGTAACATTGATATAAGAGTATAAATGGCTTTGTGAAAATTCCAAGGAGGCTGTACTTATAGCGAGTACTGATGCTATGGGATTCTTTATTCAAAACATCTTATATACTTGTTTATATGGGTACTCATTTATTTTACAAGTTTTATTGACACTAGGTATATTTGGAAAAACAATTTCTAACTACCATAAGATTGATCACGTTGCATGTACACATGTCAGGGGTTTATTTACCATATACCTTATTTCAATATTTTTTTAGTTTCCGCAACAAATTGTATAAACCAATACATATTACTATATAAACAGCATAACGTTTTGCATATTATTTCTAATAATATAAATTGAAATAATAATGTATTATTACTTGTATATTTTTGGTTTTCAATCAATCGGTCATAGGTTGGTTCTGAAATCTTTTATAATTATTTAGTATTAAATATATATATATATTTATTTATTTATTTAAAATTATCTTTTTATTTATTTTGAATTTTCTATTCCGTATTTGTGGAATTATTCCTAATTTTTATTTTAAAAAAATATTTAGTTTAATGAAAATGGAGTTTTTTGTCAGAATTGTTTTTCAAATATTAACAGAATTTTGCACCTTTGTCTGCTTAATTATCTAATGATATTTTGCTCTACATTAATTTCTCACTACTTCATAAACATGCTGAGGTCCTGATTTTGATTTTAATTATTAAAGCCGATTCATTGGTATTTATATTTATTATTTTTAACTTATTGCAGTAGGCAGTATCGCCAAAAAGTAGTGCGACTTTTGTGTTTCTTCAAAAGGCATTTATACACTCAAGATATCTATTTTGCCCCGTTCAAAGTTTTCCCCATTAGACATTACACTTATGCCAATGTGTTTTCCAATCCTCGAAGGACTTCAAGATATCCTTCTTTGTGATCTTGTTCAGCTTTCTTTCGGTGCAGTCTTTATCTCGTCAATCATAGCGTAGTATCGTCCTTTCATGGGCCTCTTTAGTTTCGGGAACAAGAAAAAATCACAGGGGACCAGATCGGGGGAATACGGATGCTGTGGTATCATTGGTGTATCATTTCTGTGCAAACTTTCGCGAACAAGTAACTATGTGTGAGCAGAGGCGAGGTCATGATGCAAAAGCCAATCGCGTGTTCAATATTCCAATTGCAATATTTTTCCACAAAACAGGGCGTTTCTAGCGGATTGCTTCTCGGACAGCGCATAACTTGCAGGTAATATTTCTTATTTACAGTTCTGTCCTATACGAAGAACTCATGATTTATCAAGGCCCTGCAATCGAAGAAAACTGTAAGCAGATACTTTAACATTTGACCGAAGTTGGCGTTTCTTTCGGTCTTGATTCGTGCCGCAGCTTCCATTGGCAAAATCTAGCATTAGTTTCTACGTCATAACTATAAACCCATGATTCTTTATCAGTTTTAACCCTCTGGAGTCCAATACTTAATTAACAATGTTAACGCCTTGCTGCTTTGTCGAAATGAAGCAATTTCGGTACGTATTTCGCGGAGACCCGTGGTATGCACAAATCATTGGTAAATTAAGAATGACACGAGCATATCGATATGATTAGGTCCTCAGCTACTTCTCTAAGGGTAATTAGACAATTGACCAATACTATTTCCTTCACTGCACTGATGTTTTTGTCTGTTGCTGACGTGTCGAGAACCCGCCACGCCCTTCTTCGTTCACATCTTCTCGGCCCTCTTAGAACATTATATACCACCAACAAACATTGCTCGATCCATCTTAAATAAAATAAATAAATAATAAAAAAATAAATAAAATTACAAGATTATTTACAGTTAAAGACAAATTAATTGATGAACAAATTCAAGTGAGATCAAGGCACCAAACTATTTATAAGGTCATTGATATTATAGAAAAAATTACATAAAGTGCAATACTTATAAATATATGGTCGTTTGTAGCACATTTGATTCAATTTTGTAAAAATATTTTATTAGATAATTATTTTCCTTAAGATGCTGGTACTATTTTATCGGCGAAAAGCTTTGAATAAATATATTCATTAAAAGTATTCTTGTTTTTGAAATATTTTCAATTTACTAACTATATTACAAGAAAACATATCACCATATTTAATATATATATGTATATATATATATATATATATATATATATATATATATATATATATATATATATATATATATATTAAATTAGACATGTTCAAGAAATATGGTTACACAGAGGAATTTTTAGGAGCTTATTTAACGAGTTACAACCAAATCGAAACCTAACTGAAACGTTACGTATGGGAGGCATAAACAGGCCCGTGGATATAAACAAGATGCAGTTCTGGCACTGTAAACGTCTCTATTGATTAATTCAAGTATTCGATGCTATTTACATTTCTAGAAGACTGTATACCATTGTTGAACGGAATAATTGTTCTTTATAAACACAGAGGATAACCACTGCAACTAATCATTTTTACGATGCAAAGATTATCGATTGATTATTCAGAAAATTCAGGAGACCTATATCACGGCTTGGTGCTAGATTTAAATTTCGTAAAAAAGAGTGCCTTATAATAGTAGTGCACTCTTTAATAACTCGCAGTTTTAATGAATGGAGATTCTGTTTGCCCATATATTATCTCCTAAAATTGTAAATTTATTTTGGTGTAAATAAATCACTAATTTTGGGAGATAATGGATCATTGAAACATTGTATGAGTGGAAACTTTGTAACAATGGCTAAAACTCAAAAATACAAACTACGCTCCCTTAAAAAAGGTGGGTCTGTTTGGAATGGGGCCAAATGCTTTCCTTTTACTTATAGCTGTCAGGGGATAAAGGCAACGAAGGTCAATACTATCCGGTGATCGAGGTAAGAATACTTCTCCAAGCTTGATAAAGGTTTCCTAACATAAATGCCTTATCGTCAGTGGGAAAAAACTAACTCTATTTAAATTTTCAAAAAATAATTATTTATTATTTCAAACCAGATAATAAAAACAACGTCTCAAAACTCATGAATATTCATAAGTCAAGGAGTTTAGTAAGAACATTTATATAGACTCATTTATGCAAATAAATTCTATTATTTATGGCTATTATTGTACTCCTTAACACTGATAATTAGTTTCAAAAGTTTGCATTTCTGATCCGAATATTACGTAAAATATCGTATATATTGTGCATAATATTATAAGGCGAAACATTGAAACACGCCTCTAAAAATAAACAAACATTTATTGCTTTATGGTCAAACGTTTTATGGTTTAGAGTGAGTTAGTTCTAGTATTTTTCTAGCTTTCCCAGTACAGCTATTGTTATTTCAGGTTAAACTTTACACAATAATATGTTTACTATGCTTTTTTTATATGGAAAATACTTACTACCTTAATTTGGTAACAGTTATTGAGAGAAAACAATTTCGGAATATATATTGCAAAAACTCAATTTGTTAAACATATAAAGCGGGTTGAATATCGAGTCAAAAGTTTATTTATTTAGTTCGTCGTTTCGGCAGCTGATTTGTTGTCCTCATCAAACCTTGGTTGCTATGAAGTACAAATTCTTCACATTTTATGATCAAGGTTTGTCATTTCTTGCTTCATTATCTCGAGTGCTCAAATAAACATCAATAACTCATTTTTTTGTTTCACCGGAACTAACTAAAAGTAAATGACGTGTAATGTGTTTATATAATAATTATTAAAAGTTGGTGCTGCTATTGCTATAGTACCAACAAGTAGTTCCAATTGTAAATGAAAAGAAATAATGTATTGTTTTGTTATATATCAGTAGTCATGATCTTGTATTGTAAAAGTCTATTAAAACCCGTAATTTAACAATCATAATAACGGTTGTCCTCCCTTACAAACAATTTTATTCGATTACATATAGTTATTGGTTACAACTATATTACCGTAACCTACTTTTGTTACTGACATTATATATATTTTTGAGTCAAAATATTTATCATCTCCAAAGCTTACAGTGTTTCATGTCTAGCTACAACTTTTCATTGGAAAAGTGATATCTTAGCAATAAAGCCATTGCTAGACGTTCGTCCTAATTTTAGTGGTGTAACGACGCCATCAAAAGACAAACAAAGGGATAATGCCTTCAGTGTTAAACTAAGAACAGACATTGCGTCTAATAGATTCATTCGTTGTCGCTCCAGAACATACAATTAAAAAAAATAGTTATCGTTTATTTTTTAAATATTGCATATGGGATTTTTTTATTAACAGAATAAAGTCTTTCTCAATTATAAGATAAAGTCTTCCATTAACTTATCGCTATACAAAAAAAGGTTTTCTTTAATAAAACGGATTGAAATAGATCTGTATTATTGTTTTTGTGTTTATGAAGGATTCTTCTATTTTTAACTCCTCCTCCAGTCCATGCTAATTTCACTCTTTCTCTCTTTAAAACATTATGAGAAATTTGTCTATTTTAAACAACAGCAGTCGTTAAAAGTATTATTAATGCAATTACCTTGACAGATATTGGAATTTCTTTTAATAAACTATACAATAACTGATTTATCATCAAAAATGATCACATTCACACTATAAGAAGTAGAATAAATGTATATTGTTTAGATTATAATGATTTAAATTGCGCTTTTATTATATTTATAATAATATGTTTTAGATCATTTTTATCATCTATTATGACTTTTATCTTCTATTATTAGCAAAATAAGTATAATTGTTAGGCCGATCTGTGTTGGTATTTTTTTATTCTGAAATACCCCTGGTATTTTATTTTTTTATCCTCAGTCTGTGTTATCGGCGTTTATTTTTTTGTACGAAATATAATAGATTTTATTATTGTTTATAACTTTATTTACTCAAGTTTATATACACTTTGTCTGTTCCAAATATTCCTGTATTTTACGTTTAAAAATAAAAATAATACAGTTGTTTGATGTAATGACCTTGAACTCACTGATTAATCTATAATTAAAAAATAATTAACTAAGTGAATACGTAATGGGCTTTTACTTTCTGAAGCGTTTCAAAAAAATCTTTCGTTATACGAAGCAAAGCCTTTACTGGTGGCATCACGTTTGGTACAAAGGTTGTCGTGATGGAGTTATGGCTGTGGAAAGGATGGATTATTTTGGTTTTGCGCTATGTAATGGAAAAGGTGGTTAGCTTCTAAATGTGTGTGATTTAATATGTTTTCTTTATCTGTTGCAGTGTTTGTATATCTCATATTTTTCTAAAGCTGTTAGATTTTTACCTAATTTTATTATGTGGAGAATGTTTAAATTGGTATGTATGTCCGTGTTTGTATGTTGCGGGGTTTTTATGTATGTTGCTTAGTTGGATTTGGGTTTGTTTGGTTTCTTTCGACAATATGTTCCTCGAAGTGTGCATGGAATGACCTACCAGTTTGGCCGATTTACCACCTGGTACAGTCATTACATGTTGATTTTTAAATACCGGATAGTTTGTATTTGTCAGTTTGTTTTTGAAAAGGTTGTATGTGCTGACTTATAGTGTTTGTTGTTTTGTAAAATATCTGGTAATGAGGGTTTTCGAATATGGTAGCTGTTTTGTGTGTTTTTGTTGTGTGTTGAAAGATATGTATTAGTTGTGTTTTGTGTAGTTTGCTTCTACTTTTCTGGTAAGTAATCGTAGAACAAGCATAATTCACGCAGGCTAGATTAACGACTATATTTAATCCAGGCAAGTGCTACGAGTCAGGATGTCCTTAGGTTAAATAATAGTTACATATTTCCGTTTACAATTTTGAGGAATATGGAATGCATGGAGGTTTGATACTATTAGTGGAGCATAGCTTGATTCACAGAGACCAGAGTAACGCCAATAGTAATCCAAGTCAGTGTCGTGAGTTAGGATGTTCTTAGGTTAAATAATAATTAAACATCCACTGAGAACGTACAAAGGAAAATTAGAATATACTCCCTTTTATAAGATCAAAGTAAACTGGTAAATATAAAAATATTTGAGTATAAAGAATATTTTCAGGTAATCGGAATACGTGTGAGTTTGCTAGTTACCATGTTAACATGGTTTTATTGTTAGAGAGTATATCACGGTTTTGTAAATGGTGAGTTGATACTGCTAAGAGTTACATTACATTGCCAATTAAAACCCTATACTACACATATAAATAAATTATAATAAACGCGTTCCGTTAAGTAAGATAGCAAACTGTGAGATTTAGAGATTTGGCCAAGGCGTTGATAACCTCAGTAAGTTTTTCGCTAAAAAAAGAGCGTGGATTTAACAAAATCAAAAATGTTATTTAAATAGTTGAAAGCAAATATTTTTCAAAATATTTCAAAATTAAAATTGATGAATCAATGATTCAATTCTTAATGAACAACCTTAAAATTAACAAACTAATATACAACAATGGAATTGCACTATTGAATAGTAGAAGCTCTTTAATTACATTATAATTTCAATTTGCCAGTGTAATGCTGATTATCCAATCAAAACGCAGATTTGGATTCGATTGTATTTACGGATATCCAGAAGGTATATAGGATAATTAGTTTCTTGTTTTAGTAAAATAATTGTTTATACAGTTACTTTATGCTATTATAATTTTTTCTGTAATAAAAAAAGACACTAACAATATGAACATAAATTCATAGTAACGAATATGTGAAACTACATATAGTTGATTTATAAAATTCGTATCACATTAAATAATTATTCTGTTTTAGAATAGAATGTAGAAAATTATTTTTATTTTACGATGACCATGAACAATCGCATTGCAATACCAGGAATGTTTTATGTTTGGAAAACCTTTACATATATGTTTTTGCAAAAATTAAAAGTCACTCTTTAAAATAATGAAATCAACAGCGTTTACAATCTCTCGGAAAGTTAATTCATAAACAGACCATAATGAGTACAAATGTGTTTAGCGAGATTCAACAGGACCTTAATGTTTTAAACAACTCTTTACCCATAATGGACTTCAATAGCTTCTAATTTTCATTTAGGTCACATAAATATATTACTCATAACTAATAAGTCAATTTATTGTTCCAAACTATAATCAGCACTTAACTGTTTGAATAAAAAGCAACCTTTATTTACCCACACATTTTAAGTTACAGCAACCCAATTTTTTTAGTTCAGTTCAGTATTATTATTAGTTCAGTTAAGTTATTATACAGCTAGTTGACAATGTACCTCCAACATTTTACGATAGGTTTGGATGACAGAAAACCTCAAGTAAATAAACAAACGCAAGCTTTTCAAGTCATTTCATAACAGTTTCACAATAATTAAATTGTTCAAATACCGAGGAGAATGGACACCGTTATTACAGTATATTTGTACAGCTATAGTTGGCTAAAGTTAAAATAAAAATATACTGTATGCGACAAAATAAACAGTACTGATTTTGCATCAGCTATATTCTAACTCATGGTGCCTTTTTAAGAGGTTAGACCCAGTAACAACGTTAACATTTGCATTACCAGTCTTATAAAATAGATAATAATAATTGAACTACATCTTTGGTATTTGTTTTGTGAACATCATTTAAAATCTAATTTTATCCATTTATTAATGATCCATTTCTCACTGTGAGCCTTCATACTTGTTGGGTTCATTAAGCCAATAAACGTGGGAATATAATGTCGGTATTCATAACCTCATCTCGAGCTTTCAGTTAGGATGAGCTGAGCAGATAATCTCATCTCGAGCACACGATTAGGATGAGGTAAGTGAATAACTCATCTTGAGCATTCAGGTGGGACGAGGTAAGTGGATAACTCATCTTCAGCTCTCAGTTAGGACGAGCTGAGCAGACAATCTCACCACGAGCTTACAGTTAGGATGAGCTGAGCAGACAATCTCACCTAGAGCTTACAGTTAGGACGACCTGAGTAGACAATCTCACCTAGAGCTTACAGTTAAGACGAGCTGAGCAGATAATCTCACCTGGAGCTTACAGTTAGGACGAGCTGAGCAGACAATCTCAACTAGAGATTACAGTTAGGACGTGCTGAGCAGACAATCTCACCTCGAGCTTACAGAAGGACGAGTTTAGCGAATAATCTCATTTCGAGCTTTCAGTTAGGACGAGTTTAGCGGATAATCTCATCTCAAGCTTTCAGTTAGGACGAGCTGAGCAGATAATCTCATCTCGACCACACAATTAGGACGAGGTAAGTGAATAACTCATCTTGAGCATTCAGTTAGGACGAGGTAAGTGGATTACTCATCTCGAGCATTCAGTTAGGACGAGGTAAGTAGATAACTCATGTCGAGCATTCAGTTAGGACTAGGTAAGTGGATAACTCATCTCAAGCATTCGATTAGAACTAGGTAAGTGGATAACGCATCTCAAGCATTCAATTAGGACGAGGTAAGTTGATAACTCATGTCGAGCATTAAGTTAGTTCTAGATAAGTGAATACCTCACCTCGAGCTTACAGTTAGGACGAGCTGAGCAGACAATCTCACCTCGAGCTGAGCAGAAAGTCTCATCTCGAGCATTCGATTAGGACAAGGTAAGTGGATAACTCATCTTGAGCGTTCCGTTTGCACGAGGTAAGTGGATAACTCATCTCGAGCATTCAGTTAGGACGAGGTAAGTAGATACCTCATCTTGAGCGTTCAATTAGGACGAGGTAGGTGATAACTCATCTCGAGCATTCAGTTAGGACTAGTTAAGTGGATAACTCATCTCAAGCATTCGATTAGGACTAGGTAAGCGGATAACTCATCTTAGGCATTCGATTAGGACGAGGTAAGTTGATAACTCATGTCGAACATTCAGTTAGGACTAGGTAAGTGGATACCTCATCTCGAGCATTCAGTTAGGACGAGGTAAGCGGATAATCTCATCTCGAGCTTTCAGTTAGGGCGAGTTTGACGGATAATCTCATCTCAAGCTTTCAGTTAGGACGAGCTGAGCAGATAATCTCATCTCGAGCACACGATTAGGACGAGGTAAGTGAATAACTCATCTTGAGCATTCAGTTAGGACGAGGGAAGTGGATAACTCATCTCAAGCATTCGATTAGGACGAGGTAAGTTGATAACTCATGTCAAGTATTCAGTTAGGACTAGGTAAGTGAATACCTCACCTCGAGTTTACAGTTAGGACGAGCTGAGCAGACAATTTCACATAGAGCTTACACTTAGGACGAGCTGAGCAGACAATCTCACCTCGAGCTGAGCAGAAAGTCTCATCTCGAGCATTCGATTAGGACGAGGTAAGTGGATAACTCATCTCGAGCATTCCGTTTGCACGAGGTAAGTGGATAACTCATCTCGAGCATTCAGTTAGGACGAGGTAAGTAGATACCTCATCTTGAGCGTTCAATTAGGACGAGGTAGGTGATAACTCATCTCGAGCATTCAGTTAGGACTAGTTAAGTGGATAACCCATCTCAAGCATTCGATTAGGACTAGGTAAGCGGATAACTCAACTTAGGCATTCGATTAGGACGAGGTAAGTTGATAACTCATGTCGAACATTCAGTTAGGACTAGGTAAGTGGATACCTCATCTCGAGCATTCAGTTAGGACGAGGTAAGCGGACAATCTCACATAGAGCTTACACTTAGGATGAGCTGAGCAGACAATCTCACCTCGAGCTAACAGTTAGGACGAGCTGAGCAGAAAGTCTCATCTCGAGCATTCGATTAGGACGAGGTAAGTGGATAACTCATCTCGAGCATTCAGTTTGCATGAGGTAAGTGGATAACTCATCTCGAGCATTCAGTTAGGACGAGGTAAGTAGATAACTCATGCCGAGCATTCAGTTAGGACGAGGTAAGTAGATACCTCATCTTGAGCGTTCGATTAGGACGAGGTAGGTGATAACTCATCTCGAGCATTCAGTTAGGACGAGGTAAGAAGTTAAGTCATCTCGAGCATTCTGTTAGGACGAGGTAAGCGGATAACACACCTCGAGCTCTCAGTTAGTACGAGCTAAGTAGATAACATCATTTCAAGATTTCAATGAATTACCGAACGTCAACTGTCTTGTGAAGTAAGTACTTATTCATTTTATTCACATGATAACTTAGTTATTTCTTGTGAGTACTACACTACGTAAATAGTACACTAGGTTTATTCAAAGCATGCTGCCTGAAAATCAAAATTTACATTCTTCCCTCGTCGTTTACTAAAACGATAAATATAGTTTAACGCTAACATTGCACCGCTCACTAAGCAATAAGTATGATTCTTAGAAACAACTAGAAGCAGTAAGACACCACCCCATAAAACTGGTTAGACTAATTGCTTGGCATTAGAGAAGCTGCATTCGAAATTAATAACTTACTGAATTTTTAACTAGATTATTTCCATTGTTTAGCAAGGTAGCCTATTCAACGCATTGTTTGTTGGACAAATCTTTTATTATGTCGCAAAAATCAGTAGTATAAGTCAAACCTTCCTAAAAACATTTTTTTTTTTAATTTCAGTATATATATATATATATATATATATATATATATATATATATATATATTTATATATATATGGAGAGAGAGAGAGTCTTTATATATATATATATATGGAGAGAGAGAGAGAGAGAGAGAGAGAGTCTTTATATATATATATATATATATATATATATATATATGTATATATAAAGACACTCTCTCTCTCTCTCTCTCCATATATATATATATATATAGTGAAGCAGGGTGTCATTTTAAATGTAATAATTTTAATTTTAGTAAAATGTTTCAAGCTTGATAAGGACAACAAGTTGCTGAAACGTTTTTGTAATTAAAAACACATGTTTTAATTGTTTATCTCATACATTAAAATGTCTACGATTGACTGTTTACCCTCATGAAATCCTTGATACGAGTGCCTAAATAAACAATTATATAAACGGTAATTATCTTGTTAGTAAAATCATTTAGATCATAATTTTGTCTACATGCTCCGTCTAGTCGCATACATTTACAGTTCTTATGATCAGAGATCAGGTGACTTGTAGTACTATAGTAATCTAAAACTGTAAATTTGGACGAATCTGTGAACGCAGCGTGTTAAGAGAATATAACTGTTCTAAGTTAAGGATGAGGTAAGTTCAATGACCTATTTGGAACAACAAAGTGGAACAGTCTTTCTAGAGAGCCTAATAAGGTTCGACCTCAAGTTGACATTACTAGACCTCATGTTTATTCATAGTGTAAAAATGGTTTCAGGAGGGACTAGAGTTTTGTTCTATCTGATTAGCTCGTAACTATACAAATGAGTCATTTTAATAACCCATTTAAACGAAAAACTCATGCGTATTGAAATACTTTTGATATTTAACACATTCCAATAGCGATTTTTCCTGAGATTCAAAGGGGGTTCACTGGTGTTGGCTATGTTTAACCGGAATCCAATTACCGTAATCGACTCAATTCAAGCCAATACAGCTAACGCACTTGATTCAAACTGACTGGAGCCACTTCAGATCAGCTCTCTCTGCTAAGTAATTACTTATCAAGTTATCTCAGTCAGGAAATTTATTTTGTACACATGAAACGTAAAATGGCGTTTTATTAAAAAAAAAAGTGCTGCTATTCGTTGCCCATTTCAAAGTAGTCTGAGCCACAGATATTTTTTATATGCGTATGTAAAGATAATTATTGTAGTCAAATATTGACCTAAACAAAAGGCTTTTAATTCTAGTTTCAAATGCAATTACTAGTAATTAAGCAAACTAGTGTTTTTAGTATTTTACATAATAAAAGCATGAAAGTTTAACATTAGTATTTTTTTTTGTAAAAAACCTTATAAAACATGTAATATATTTTATGTGATATTTTTTTATTTAAATTTAAGAAGCCATTTTGTGTTTTGTATTTTCACATAATTTTATTATGAATGCCTCAATAGTTTTTTTTAGAAACTATTTTGCATTTTGGAATTAAATTTGAAGAGCGTTAGTTTTTAATACAAGCACATTGTTTAGCAATTTTAGATATTTTTTATTCTGGAAAAAACCATCTCGATTGAAGCTAGTGCGTTTTTACAATTTTCAAACTTCACCAGTTCTTTTAAACTGAAATGATTTCCTAAAGATATACTTGAAAATAGCCAAAAAAATAATTTAATGGGAAAATCAGATGGCAATAAATCGATTTATCCTACACTAATTAGAAAGGGATTTTATTTTTATAATATGACTTATTTTTAATGGATAATTTTGGTAATATAAAAATACTATAAAAATAATGTTTATTTTTAACATATTTTTAACAATGTATCTTACCGAATTCACGTGTGTGCAGACTTTAACAAATTTAAAACTTTTTTATAAGCGTATCCTATGTTTTTTGATATATATTTGTTTAGAATATATCGGAGATTTATGTTTAAATTTGCATCATTTACCATGATTTAAGAGTAGTCTTTAGTATATTTGTCACATAAAAATTTCACTAGACAAAGCCATGAAGATAAACGTTCAAACACCTAAAGATACACGTTTTGCGCTTAACACATTGCATTAAATGGAAGGATAACAGAAAAAACGATAACGACAATGCAGGAGTTCAATTATGGACCTATATATGTGGCCTACAAATATCTTGTGGCGGAATTTCTTCTATTTTAAATGTAAGGATTCGGTTTGGTGAGGATATATAAATTGGAATTATGATTAGGAGGAGAACGATAACAACGATAACAGTAGAGGTAACTCAAATATAAAAGTAGAGATACCGCAATGATAACAGTAAGGGTCACTCAAAGATAACAGTAATGGAAACTAAAAGATACCAGTAAAGGTATCGTAAAGATAACAGTAATGATAACCCAATGATTACAGTAAGGGTAACCCAAAGATAACAGTAAAAGTAACCCAAGGATTACAGTAAAGTTAACTCAATGATAACAGTAACATAACTTAATGATAACAGTAAAGATAACCCATTGATAACAGTAAGGATAACACAATGATAACATTATGGGAAACCCAACGATAACAGTGAAGGTAACCCAACGACAACAGAAAGGTAAACTCAAAGATAACAGTAACGGTAACCCAATGATAAAAGTAAGTGTTTCCTAAAGATAACAGTAAAGGTAACCCAAATATAACTGTAAGAGTAACCCAAATATAACAATAAGTGTAACCCAAAGATAACAGTAAGGGTCTCTCAATGATAACAGTTAAGCTCACCTAATTATATCAGTAAAAGTAACCCAATTATAACAGTAAGGATACGGCATTATAAAAGTAAGGTAACTCAATAACAGCAGTAAGGGTAATCCAATAATAACAGTAAAGGTCCCCCAATAATAACAGTGAAAATAACCCAATGATAACAGTAAAAATAACCCTAAAAACAGTAAGCGTAATCCAACAATAACAGTAACAGCATTTCAAAGATAATAGTAAATGTAACCCAATGATTACAGTAAGGCTAACCTAAAGATAACAGTAAAAGTAACCCAAGGATAACATTAATGGTAACTCAAGTATAAAAGTGAAAGTAACACAATGACAGCAGTAAGGGTGACCCACAGATAACAGCAATGATAACTAAAAGATAACAGTAAAGTTAACCCATTGATGACAGTAAAGGTAACCAACGTAGACAGTAAAGGTAGCACAATAATAATAGTAAGGGTACCCAATGCTGACAGTAATGGTAACCCAATGATAACAGTGAAAGTAACCCAAAGGTAACAGTAAAGATATCCCAGCGATAACAGTAAAGGTAACCCAATTACAGTAAAGGTAATCTAATGATAACAGTACATATAATTTGCTTTAGCTGAAATAATTTAACATAAGCAGGGTACCAGGTAGAAGGATTCCCCTTGGCCTCATAACTTTCGTCGATGGTTTAGATTTCATGTGCATAGCTATACAGATTTCTCCCAATTATAATCAAACACCCTTGTTAATAGCAAATATTCACAACTGACAAGACATATAAAGTGATAGAATTATATTTAACTTTAAAATGTTAGTAAAACGTAATAATTTCCAATATATAACGTTGTTTACACCAAAATGAAGATAAGGTGAAAATTGTCATCTCAATATACACTGCCAAAAATTTACTATCGAAATCATACAAAAATTAGTAGAAATTTGATTTTAAATTACAAAAAACTTTCTTTTTTAATTTTAAACTTCTGATTACCTTATATTTTTTTTCTTTTTTGGAAATATATGGTTTTGTTTATGATCAAGTGAACAAATCATAAAGAAAACCTACAAATAATGATAACAATCCTAAAGATTTTTGTATTTGTATAATAGTCCTGAAGATAGGATTAAAGAAATAATAAAATTCCCATTCCGTTCTTAGAACAGAAAAGTTGTCGTTCTAAATTATACAGTTAAATTTTAATATGTTTGTATATTACGAGCTAGATGTACTTTTAAACAATTCAAATACTTATTGATACAAAAATATTTACAAATTAAATTGTTCAAATAAGTGTTTATCTAAGTATACGAACAAAGTGTAAATCAGGTTTTACCTTAACCAAAACAAACCTTTCAAATATATTACTTGAAGTTATTTAAAAATGTAACACTAAGTAAAATATACGATACAAACCATTTAATGAAATTTATACTCTTTTTCATTATAATCACTTTTTTTATAAATTACGTTGAACAGAATTATGAAATACGAGAGCAATTGTGTATTTTATTTTACAACATGGGTTATAATGACTTGTAAAACTGACATTAAAACGAATTTCGTTTGAATATTTATATTAAAATATTTATTATTTTACCATTTTATTTAATTTTATTGCAATACAATCTACATTATACATATAAAGAACATGTAAATATTCATTCATTCTAAAACTATTTCACCTATGTTCACAACTATCTTATGAACATTTTTAAACATGTCCAATTTGAATCATTGAAATATTGTTGAAAACCTACCAATTTAGGTGATAGTGGATTTTCTGAAATTAGAGACCATATAATTCTCTATAATCCATGAAATTTGTTATGATTGTTGTCAACTACAGACATCTAGTTTTGCATTAGTAATTGGTAAGCAATCTCTTGATTCCAGTTCATGTATTTAAAAACCTCTCGCCAACACAATCTCTTCATAATTTAAACAAACCATAATATAGGAAGCGACTTACAGATCATTCATTTCAAATTCATTTTAAAATCTTTAGAGCATTACAGTTGGCCCTTTTCAGACAGGCTTTAGAATATGTTCATTAAAAACCTAGTTTCCAAATGATAATTATACAACTAAACCTGTACCAAAACAATTAATGGAAGTAAAAGCTTGACCTATAACTTGGTGTTTATGAAGATTCTTGAGTACAATTTCAATAAGCTGATTATAAAGAATGGACAAACTATGAATGTTTTAGGTAATACCAATCATAATATTCCATGTTCGGGGATTCTCTAGAGTGGGTTTTAACATATTAACCAGAATAGGTGGTAAACTGTAGTATACAATAATTTAAACCTGCAAAGCATTGTAATATTAGGCCATATTATATTTAGTCTTAACAAAAAGGCAAGTATCGACTTTTGCTTATAACCTGGAGTGCTATTTTCAACCTAAGCTCTACCATATCATATTACTATTTAGAATAATAATAGTTTTTTTTTACTGAAGGACAACATGTATAATAAAATCAGAAACCGGTGCTACAATATAAAAATATATTGTATTGACTATAAATAAATTAGCTCTCGGAATATTCATCACTATTTTGGAGCATGAACAATTTAATTATAGGTTTGGTAGGTATTCTTAGGATTGATAAAAACCTTTAGAATTCAATATAAATATTGCTAAATATAATCATTTATGTTATACCATAACTATTCTCTTTTGGTAGTAATTAATAAAATAGTCTTTTGAAATTCAATAATTATTTCAAAGTTTTGTTTTTGCGAGTCAAACGTTTAATGAATATGTCTTCCCTCGTAGTTTTAAGCTTATTTACATCAAATAATTGATTTAAAACTTATGAATTGTTTCCATTTTATTTTATCTCATTATAATCATATAATCGTTGAACGAATGAGTATAATTTTCTGAATGACCGATTTCATGTTGAGGTATAAGTTAGGAAGAAGGTGGTTTATTATTTTCAATCTCAAATTCACTTCGCTACTAAGTGTTCTCAAATCGTAGTAGAATGCTAACTTCCAAAACCAATCGCAATTTCGTAATTAGGATGAAATACGATGGTTTTTATTCAAGAAAATGTCGGTCACTGCGCGAAGAACAATGAAACGCTGAAGAAATTGTAAGATATGGTAAATCAGTTTCTCCAATATCAGTAGTAAACTCGCGGAGTTCTTTGTGATTCAACCCAGTGGAAATTAACAAATGCTATGACTGGTTTCAGCACTTAGGACATATCCAAACATTTTCCGCTCAGAAACTGTTGATGAATGATACAAAGCCTAACGGTTTCGAACTACTATTATTTTCTGTATGACAACTCCTTCATATCTACAGCACATCTGCTTCCCTCCATTACTTTTAATAGATTTATAATTTTTCCATAGAAAGTTCTGTTTTATAATGGAATTTTTAAAACCCGTAAAAATAACTTCCCCAGTAGTCGTGTCTTGAATACTTGACCTTCTTCATACATTTCGTAGCTTTTATCAACTTCTTGAATAAAAATTAAGAGCTAAGCAGTATCTGACACATTTTCTGGGCACTTCGGTTTCTGCAACTACGCATACTTCTTCATTTCTCGATTTGTGAATCGTTCTCCACGTTTTACTATGTCAATAGCAACGCGGAAGTTCGCACGAGTTACCGCCTCTATTTGAGTATTGAGTAGCGTAAATGTAGATAGCTGCGACTTCCATCTCCCCTTTAAATCTTTTACATTTTCGGTCCAAAAACGTCCCGAATATTTGGAGTAATTTTTTAAACTTTTTTTTCATAATCGAATAATATTATATTATTTGTGACGGTTATGGCTTCATTACAAATCAAATATTGTGCCTACTTACTGGACTCAATTAGGAAGTATATGGTCTTTGTTTGTTTTGCATTCACTGTCTATTTTCCGCTTTATTTCCATACTAGTAGACTGAATCACACACAAAAACTAATCAAAATACTACTAGGAAGATATCTTTTGAACACGCACAATTACGTTTTAAGCTAAGGGGTTACTCGCTACTACTTTATTTTACATCACAGGTTCGCTTCTTTCACGTTTTCTAGGTGGAATGACTGCCGTCAGTTAATCAGTTAGTCAATGTAGTAGAGGGTTTGGCTACCTCGGGAGGTTGTGTCAAAAGACACTGGCTGCGGGTAGATATTCGGGCTCTGGGCCTATGATAGTGTGTTGGATAATGTTTCGAGATCGAGCCGCTAGTTATTTTATACTGCAAAGACTGCCATCTAGAAGTGAATGGTATACACTACAACGAACTCGAGTCAACGAGGTACAATGCTATATGAGTCCTATCTGTAAGCGATGGATTCAGAAGGTACACTACATATTTCCGCCTGTATCTATCAGATGCCATCGTGTCGTGCCTGTAACAATTGAGTAAACACGACAGAGATTGAATTTGCGAATTTAGCCAGGGTATGCTCGCTCATTGCACTTTCTAGGACATTAGTGATGGTCTCGAAGTTACAGTTACTGGCAGGAAAATTAAAATTGTATTAAATTTGGTATTTCATAAAGTAATCAATGGGGCCTCAGACTGACAAATTTGGAGAATTCTGGTATAATGTAAACTATTATTTGTATGTACTATGAGAACTCTATAAAACTATATTTTCCCCTGAAATAACCGATATAACATTTCGAATACGAGTTAAATCTTACTGATATATAGCATAAACAAATTTAAAAATGTTTTCCCAATATACTTATATATTGTTTATTATATAATATTATTATAAAAGGTATGGTCGATATTTTCGTAATATTCTTTATTATTATTGAAATAATTCAATATATATATAATAAATAAATAAATATATATATATATATATATATATATATATATATATATATATAATGAACAAAAGTCAAAATACAAATACAAGAATTATAATTGAATATACTATTCAAAGTTTTTGGTTGGCTAACAGTACCAACATCATTAGGAATATTAAACAATTAAAATTAACATATGTGCAAATTAGGTCAAATAAATAGTTATTCCAAATCAATTACAATGTTGTTATTTTTTTTTTAATTTTGCTGCCCTAGCATTACAAACACTGAATATATGATCAAATTTAGATTTTACATGTATTTGTTCATTTATCAACTCATTATTAGTATTATATTTATGTATTTCTAAAGCTTCATAAATATTCATTCTCAGACATTTGTTAATTTCTTTTATAAGTATCATATTGTCTATATTAGGAAATAAGTGATTATTATTAATACAATGACTAGAAAAATTTGATTTATAAAATTCTGGCTTTTTATATGCATTAAAATGTTCTTTATATCTATCTTCAAGTTTTTTCTTAGTGTGTCCTATATAAACTTTATTACAATAATCACATTCTAATTTATATACATCGTTTTTTCATGCATATTAATAATATTATTATTATTCATAATATTTATAAGCCCTTTTTTGCTGGGGGTGAGTTTTACCTTTATTAAAAAAAGTGTGTTAATTACTAATTAATATATTAACTAATTACTTACCCTGGGCTCTAGATCTAACGTCATAACCCAGGCAATTACTGTCTGTCAATAACGCTCTTCTATCTTGAAGCTAGAACTAAGTTACTTGTGAAATAAGAATTGGAAGTTTTAAAATACAAAATTAGACAATTTATTAATCAATGACAAATTACAATATAACAAAAGACACCAAAGTGTCGGGTAATTTACGTCTAATTACTGCTAATTATTCCATACATTTTAATTTCTTATTAACCTTTAAAATTTATATATATCGAGAAGATAGTAACTTAAGTTTTCCGATTAAATTTTTAGAAAGGAATATTCAAAGGACAATTTCTACCGTTCATGTGTTAACCGTTTATCAATTAAAATTCAACTTAGTTAACATTAAAATACATTTTCTTTATTATTATCTAAAACGTACCTGGTTGTGCACATTACTTGTGAAACACTTTAAACACATCAATAATTATTGCACATCGATTTTGTACACGTAACACCTAACACATCGCTCTTGCAAATCAGCGCGTTTAAACAAAAGTGATATTAACTTTTACTCGTTTGAAACACATAAATAATCGTTTCTGACTTCTTCTTTAGCTGCGTTAAATAAAATTTGGTACCGGCCTTGACATCTTAAATTTTGAATACTGGAAGCTTATAAATTTTTAAGATATGCCCGAAAATGCCATTACGTCTGTTCCGTTCGGGATCCTCTGGAGAAGTGGTGCTTCTGCAAGGGCAGGCCAACGGAATTTCCCAACCTTGGTTATTGTTTTGAATTTTTTGATTGGTGCATCGAATCAGGCGATATCAGACCATGCTTACGTCACATGGGGTGATGTAGGATATTACCTCAAGCTACTAACTCGTACGATATTTTACATTTTTACCCGCTAGGGGCGCTACGAAATTTACCCTTGAATTACAATTATACAAAGATAAATAAAAATTTTCTTTTATATTGGAAAGATATAATTATTAAATAAAAATTAAATATATGAATTAATAAATAATATTCGAGCTGGCTTGTGAGTGAAAGTTATAATTAAATAATAAAAATATATACAACTCACAAATATACAATTTTTTATTTCAAACGCGTTTCGACGACTACTTTGTCGTCATCTTCAGTGAAAATACACAAATGAAATTAACTAAAAAATATGTATATATTAAACATAACCTATAGGTTATACCTATAGGTTAATATAGGTTATGTTTAATATATACATATTTTTTAGTTAATTTCATTTGTGTATTTTCACTGAAGATGACGACAAAGTAGTCGTCGAAACGCGTTTGAAATAAAAAATTGTATATTTGTGAGTTGTATATATTTTTATTATTTAATTATATAAATTAATGTACATGTAACACCTTATTTGTAAGAGTGTTACAAGTATTATATGCGAATTTTATATTGCTACCTTTAAACAATTTTGTGATATATTTTACTTCATTACCAAAAAATGTAAATGAAGTCCATATGACATTTTCATCATTATTTTTGTAAATTAGATTATTATTTTATTTCTTTAAAATATTATAATTAAGTTTATCAACAGTTTTCTTTTTATAGCCATTCTCAATTGCAATTTGATAGATAATGTTTTTCTCTCTTACCTTGTTTTCATTATTCATAGGTATTTTATGTAATCTATATAATAAATTATATAATGCAGCCATTTTTTGATTATTCGGATGGTTAGAATTATTAGGTATAATTTGGTTAGTTTGTGTCGGTTTACGATATATGTTAAATTCAAATTCATTAATATGTCTTATAATTGTTATATCTAGAAAGTTGATCTTATTATTTTTCTCCATTTCATAAGTAAAATTAATATTTTTATTTATCATATTTATTTTATCTAAAATAGTTATTAAGGTTATACCATTATTATTTTATACATACAAACCATCATCTACATATCTAAACCAATAACCGTTTCTATCAAATGTCTGTATAATTTTATTTATTTTATCATCTATATATTGTAAAAATATTTCAGATATTATATTTATCAACATAAATGAACAAATACAAGTAAAATCTAAATTTGATAATATATTCAGTGTTTGTAATGTTAGGGCAGCAAATAAAAAAAGTTTGAGCAACATTGTAATTGATTTGACATAACTATTTATTTGATCTAATTTGCACATAAGTTAATTTTAATTGTTTAATATTCCTGATGATGTTGGTACTGTTAGCCAACGAAAAGCTTTGAATTGTAAATTCAATTATAATTCTTGTCTTTGTATTTTGACTTTTGTTCTTTATTAATACACAAGAATACATATTGCGATATACATATTATAAAATATGTTTCATATATGGAGTATAAATGTTTTTGCGGAAATAAGAAATAGAAGTTTATCTAAGTATAATTTTTTTAAAACCTATTTTTAATTTGCATAAAACTTGAACTAGTACATTTTTTTAACATAGAAACATGCCAAACCTATACAATAGAATAAAATATATGAAATTAAAAGTTTAAAATGTCACTTGGATTGAAAATGAATTTATCCATAAAAATATCTCAATTATATTAGGTCTCAGCAATATGTTGTAGGTTACACTCGTATGTTTATATATATATATATATATATATATATATATATATATATATATATATATATATATATATATATTTACAGTAAAAACAGTTAATATTGTGATAAGTCTTCTTGTAATAAATGAAAAAAATATTACGACTAACATGAAATTACAAAAATATAAAGTGCTAACTTTGGTTCAATGCACTTCAATCAGATGAGGGTTTTTTAACATTACGAGAGGGTTAAAAGGGAATTAAATCCCAAATTGAGGTCAAAAGCGACTGGGTGTAAAGTGGTGAGTAACATGAAAGGGATTTCGTATTGAGTTCCTGTAGCTACCATGGCAACCGAGAGTAAGGATCGATTCTGCGCAATCGATTTAATAGGCCTAACGTGCGACTCTGATTCGCGTATTGCTCTGCAATGCAGTAAACAATTAAATTTAATTAGGTTTTCGATATAATGATAATTTTTGTCAGCCTGGTACTTCTTATTTCATAATACTTTTAGTGGTGATAGATTTATGTTATGTTTTAATATCTTATAATTTAGGGAATTAATTGTCATTAAGGCAAAATAAAACTTTACAAAAATAGAATCTTATATTTGTAATACACATCTAATGCTAATAATATAAGATATTATATTCACTTTTGTAATCACCTATTTAAATGTGAATATTTTCTATAATTTATTTTTCTTTTTAAAACTAAAATACATTATAAATCCATTCGTTATCTATTTATGTAGTAAACGCCAAACTCAAATATAATCTAAAAACTATGAGCTTTTAAGGAATTTAAAAAACTAAAAACATTAATATATTAAAATTACATAGCTTCAAATTTAACTTACAATTTAAATGTAACCTACTATTTGTTTACCAAAATTATTTTTTTCTCAAGCTTCCTAAAGTCTACTTACAGAAACAACTGAGTTACTCATAGTGTTCCTCGCATAATTCCAAGGAAACAAAGAAATATTAATTCAAGTAGGCTCCTACTAACACACTAATTCTACATAGAACCTAACTCCAAGTAAAGTAACTAATTTGTACCATAGTTTAATTGGGTACAATAGCTATACAGTTTCAATATGCAATAGTGAGTCTACTGATAGTGCAGTACCCATAACACATTAGGTATAGTTATTCTCTTTATTCAAAAGTAGTGACTTATGGGACTACTAAATCTGATTTACTCAAATCTGTTTTTATTTGTCCCATCAACAGGAGTACCTAAAAAGAAAAAAACGATATTGCAGCGCTTGAGAGTATCGTTTTACTTAAAGTGTAATTTTAAAATATATTATATATGAGGAAACTATATATATATATATATATATATATATATATATATATATATATATTAATATTTATTGTGAGCGCGCCCGTGTGTATGTGCTCTTCTGAGCTAAATCAGAATATACGCTAATGAGAAAATCTGCCAGGGAACCAGTGACTGGACTTTGACTACGTTAACAAAGTCGGACGTTAATGTGTTAAAAGCAAATTATCACTTAGACAACCATAGGCATTTTATTGTGATAAGCGGACGAACTGTTAGAATAACGCAAGAGTAGAAAAATCGATTAAATACACTATAAAAAAGCTATTTAAAAACAGATGGATGTCCATTATTAGAAAGAGAAAGAGGAAACAGGACACCTGCAACCGTATGATGTAAGGAGTAAAGGCTGATTAGTGGAGAAAAGCAAATTAAGGGATAGAAAAATGCCCATACCCTAAGGGAGGTTAAAACTGAAAAACGGCGACATGAGAGGCAAAAAATTAATTTTTAAAGCAGTGAGTGCTTAGTAGAATTATGGACGATTAAGGGGATAAGTGTTGACGAAAACATGTAATGAATATTTTCCCGAAGTGAGTTTTAAGGGTACGTCCCCTAAATCTGAACTATCACCATCTGTGTTAAAAGAGGTATTTGATGACAATTCTTTGAAATACGTGTCGCATAAAGCTACATAAGTATTTAATTATAAAAAGAGGTTTAAAGGCAAATAATGAACTGAGAGTACGTAAGCGTAAAGTGTTTATAATTACAAAATAAAATTTGAGAACAGTAAAATAAAATTTAGTAAAATAATCAAATACAATTTATAAATCTATTCAGAAATTAAAATACGAGAATTACTCAAAAAAAAAACTATTCTACAAATATCTTAAATAAAACATAACACTTCAAGCGAAAAGACAAAGTAATCATCCAGCGCAACAATAGATTTAATAACTAAAGGCTTTTTAAAAATTATCTTAAATATAAATTTAATAATACATAAAGCTTCAAGAGATAAAATAAATAAATCATTGAGTGCAAGCAAACCACCAAGGACTTACGTGGAACAAGAGAGAGATGCTACACCATGGTTGTCCAAAAAACACCAGTTCGAGGACCGAAGATCACTACGACTGATCTGTGAGAGAGAAGAAAGAACATCCCATGAGAAACTGAACTGGCAATAACAAGTTAGAACTGTTTTAATCAACTTGATATCTTTAAATTTTTGAATAAATTATTGAAATTAAAATTTTAAAATTAATAAATAAACTTTTGATAATAAAATTTTAAAATATAAATGTGTTTAAAGTAAATTATAGGCTATTATGGAATTGTTTAAAATAACCATAGAAAATTTTAATTGATTATAAAATCTGTTTATTGACATTCATAAGGCAATATTTGAAAGTAAACTGGAGTTTTAATATTGACTTTAAATGAAAATAATAAACGCAATAATTTAAAGCGTTGAAATAATACGAAAACCATTTTTGAGTAGATATAAAAAATATTCATTCATTTTTTATAATAAATTTATGTGGTTAATTGGTAATGATTTTGTTTATATTTTATTTTGTGATGAATTTAAAAAATTAATAGAAATTAATTAATGAAGTCAATAAATAGGTAGATAAAGTGAAAAAAAACTCAGGTAAAATATTCTTGGAAACGTAATTTTAAAAGGAATTGTAAAAATAAAACTTGTTATAGAAGTAAATTGAACTTTGGTATGACAAGTTGAAATAATATTGGAATTCATTACCATTATTTTAACTAAATTTATATAATATATTTATTTAAAATTAAATTGAAATAAATTAAATTTCGATTTCCTAAAGTAATTGGAGTTTAATAATAAATCTAATATAAAATATATTAATATGTTTGGAGAAGTAATGATATAACTAAATAGTCAAATGAAATTACATCACATCAGCAAATGGCAAGTATTTTAAAATATACCTTGTGCAGTATTGTATATGTTTATTGTTTGTAAAAGTATTTATCAATGTAATTACTTAGATAACTGCCATCAATTTATATTTAAAATGGATTTCTAAAGAATCTTACCATCTTAGAAGATCTGCAGTCACAGCAAGGGGACGTGCAAAATATGATCATGTTTAAGTTACCTTCTTTAGAGGCTCCTGTATTCTTTAAACATGATCTGCCAGTAGAACGCGTCTCTGGACTTCATTACAAAAACCAAAATTTTAGAATAGCTCAATACATTTGTTCTCAGGAGAGAACTCGTTAGAAGAAACGGCTCAGAATTTTATATATATTTATAATATAATGAAATTTAATTAAAATTGTGATTTGATTTAATAATCATTATTTATTAGTTGAAAAAACTAAAAGTTTTATTTGTTGTTCGACACAGCATAAATTTAAATACCAAAAGTTTTTATAACACATTTAATTACTTGTTTTTAAAAATAAAGCTAAATATATTTCCAACTAAAATACATTTGACTCTCTCTTTACTATTTTTTAGACTTCCTCATAATCACAAATAAATGCTTAACTTTTTCCTATATTTTATATATTTAATTTCTACATTTTTTATGTAATTCATTAAATACATTTACATACTTAAACAAAAAATCTTTCCAAATTTAACAAAATAAAATTGTTATCATTTGACTTTAAGATTGAATTGGTAAATTTTACATTTTATAACAAATAATTTTAAAATTTGTATACTTCTATAAATCTGGTCTTCCTGAAAATGATTGGCTTATGGCCAAATCCACTTTGTGAATTAAATATTTATTATTCATTACTTAAGCATTTTTATTATACAAATTAATTTTACTGCATTTAATATTTATTTAAAAATTCAACATAGGGTGCAGTCATTGTTTAATTTTTATTGATAATTTTGAATTTAATATTTTTAACTTAATAAATTGGAAGTTATTTAATATAATAGAGAAAATGACTTGCCAAGAATTTCCCTAACGGTCCTAGAGCCTTCTCGTCTTGATTCCGGGTCCCTGGACCTTGGAAGTAGCTATCCTTGGTAAGTCGATGGAAGTCCTTCTTCATTCTCCTGATGTGCACGTCCCGGAGGCTGGGTCTGTAGCCCCCGTCCGAGGATCGAATTTAGACGTCAGAAACGTAGATTTTTGGTTCCATATTTCCTATAGTGGTTGTCCTAGGCGCGGACCGGCATAGTGACCGTTAGCACCTCGTATTAAATATTTTTCACAGACTGCCTTACAGGTCCATAAGTTCCTGTTTTTATTGCGGCTATGTAACCCCTCCCCATCCGCTCTTAGCTTGTCGCTATCTCCATGCATTTTTTTTACGGGCGGGTTGGACAACGTATTCGATTAAACCTGCATAATTTTGTTATCGGTTTTGGAATACTGATAAATGTATATTTCTTTAAAATGGCTGTAACTTTTTTGTTATTTAAGTTTTTAGATCTGGTTTACCCTATTATTCTTATTGGATTTTGCTGGTCATTTCAAAATGTCAGTGATAGGTCACTACGTGGCCTAGTTCTCAAGTTAGCATTTTTCAGCACTTAGAAAATTTTCACTGAACTCCCGTTTGTCAAATTTAGTTAGTTATTACAATTTTATTTAATTTTAATTTGTCTTAATAATACATATTCAAGATTTCACTGGCTTTTACACTCTTTAAATCGTTTCATTATACAATAAATTAAAACCTCTTTATTTAATTATTAAATTTGTTATTAAAAAATTTAAAATTATTATTTTCACAATTTGAACGCCCATTTTGACCGTTACAGTGTGTGTGTGTGTGTGTGTGTGTGTGAGTGAGTGTGTGTCTGTGTGTAATATGAAAGCAATTATTACTTCTTTTAAGAAGTTAATACTGGCATCTATAATTTATTTACATTGGAGGATAACAATTTATTTTAAAAATTGTGATCAAAACAGGATTTTCTAGACATGTAAAAATATATTCTAAATCCTTCGGTAACGAATAAACCGCGATTATAATCCCGCAAATAACCGCGATTCCTTAAACTCCCAAACTGTTTGCGTAGTAGATTCGTAAAATTCACTTTACAAAGCTGAGTAAAAGTTTCATTTGCATAACGTCGAAACATTTATTCACGATAATTCTTTATCGTCATTTTACTTTTATTTGTTGTACTGAATTCAGGTAGATGTGTACACTAATTAATGTAACACGCACATACACTGCAACGGATATGCCCTACTTTTTATTTGTCCTTAATAATATATTTTTTTAATAAATATTTGTCAATAAACATTTTATAAAGTTTTCCTAAATATTATTTATTTATGTCTCACTTATTTATGTCAATTTAAAACATATTTTAAAGACAAAACGTATTTAAAGTTATCTTAATCAATCATTTTTACATTATGTAAACGCTTCAACGAACTAAAGCACTACAAAATCAAGAGTTATTAAAAGTATTCAACAATGGGTGTCTTACAAAGTTGCGTTTAGGGCCAAATCTTTTTGTAAAAATGGTCCTTTTTTAATTTAAAAATAAGAGTTTTGGAAACGTATTGTAGTACTGATTGCTCTGATTTGTCTTTGTGGTAATGTATTTCGGGATCGACATCTCTTTCGTCCTGTTTTATCCTGTCTGTAGAGGCTGGACTCATCTGGCGTGTACTGGAAAGCCTCAAATACTTCATCATCTCTATTTGACCGCGTGATTTTTAATTGGCTTTTTTTGTCTTTCGGTATTTTCAATTTAAATTGAAGAACGCATTTAAAAGTTTTACTGAAAATTATGTTGAAAATTTTATTTTTGAATATAGTTACGTTACTCTTTAAATTTTTTTTCCGGGCGGAACACTCGAAAAAACCGATTCCTTGATATGTTACTTGGTAGAACTAAAAATTGGATTCTTATTCTGCCAAGGTTTCTTTCTGCATATGATTCCGCTCTTGATTCATTTGTTTAACTGGCGACTTTTATAAGACTGTCCTCGAATTCAACCTTATTCCCACTGTAGCGTTTATCTTTTTGATTATGTTCCCACCTATCAGTATGTACTATCTGCCGACATCTTCCGTTGCTAGCCGCACACTGTTATATCAATTATCTTTATAGACATTTATTTCATTATTTACTAATTGTATTTCTATTGGTTTCAACAATTGTATGTTACAATTTTTACAAATTTGGGTTTACTATACATTTTATTCGGGTTATTATACATTTTGTTTACATTGATGAGTTATACTCGTTATAACTATAGTTTTAAATATTTTAAATATATTTTGTCTTTATAAATTTAATTTTGAAATTTATAAGCTTCAAATGGCATTACTTCTCCCTTAAACACACACACACACACACACACAGACAGCAACCTCAACATTGGTCGTTGGAAACATTGGAAATAGTATAGAACACGGAATAGGCAATACAAATTAATATTACCACAAATTAAACAAAATAGGACAGGCTTGACTAGAAATAAACAGACAACAAAACTAAAACTTACTAAATTTAAAATTAACTTATTAACATTTTTTTAGAATGTTAAACTAGTCTAAATAGAGGTGAAAGAGATAGAGGTAAATAGAGTTTAAATAAGTAGCCTAAGTCCCGAGGAAAAAACGATTGAAAAATAATAGTCTCAAAAATAGTTTTAAAACAAATAACGTCACATATAACGTAACCTTGGTAAATTGGTATTATTATGTAAAGTATGTAAAATATGTTAAAAAATAATTAAAACATTAAACTTATAATATATGTTTATTTTACTAAACTTTCATAATTATTCTAAGAACATCTGTAGTAAACATAGAAACAGTTATTAACATACTTTATTGACTTCTATTAACAACCACATCAGGCAAATTCAAATATAACAGTTTATCATATTATTTTGATAGTTTTGATTGTTTATTTTAGTTACTAAATTGACTTAAAAGTGTGTCTAAGATAATATCAAGATCTATGCCAACAAAATTTAGATACGTATATAATATATAAACTTTAGTTACAGTAGATTATAAAACGTAATAACCTCTTGCCAGTGGCATTGTCTCGCAATAATGTAGAAATAAAGAAAGTAAACCACAATATATATGTATGCGAGGGTAGTAGCATCAATGCCGCTATTTTTTACTTTCTCGTTTTATTTCGCTAAAAGAAGGAAACAACTATAACGATGCAATTTGGGTATAGGGCAACACTTTATATTTTATTGTATCACAGCAATAAACACCCCAACCTGATATTCGAGGTTTTATGATGCCTTAAATTACCAGGGTATTGGGCTATTTATAGTGGGGTTGCTGACTAAAATCTCCATGGGATACGTGTGTTATGGGAAAATCGTAACACATATCATATTAAGGAAAGCCTTAATACCAAGTAACTTGAGAAGAATCTTACGAAAGGTTAAACATTTGACTCATATCAAAAAATCCATTTAAGAGTTTCCTTTGTTTATTTTTTTACCATTATTTATTTTTTTAGGAGATCCAACGTACAATTTCATTAAAAATAGGTTTTTTGGTTTTTTTGTTAGATTTTAAAAGTTAGTTTTCTTACTATAATATTTTATAAAATAAAGTAGTAGAAACTACATTTTGTTTTGCTTTATTTATTGTAATTAAATTAAATATATACATGTATTTATATATATATATATATATATATATATATATATATATATATATATATATATATATATATATTGCCTTCATTAAAAGTAATAAACACATTTGTAAATTGTTTCTTGTGAGTATTTTGTATGAAAAGTAATACAAGGAAGTATTTATATCAAAGTCGAGGAATTAGAGCTTTTTATACGGTTAATACAATATATAATTCTAGAATAATCGTTGAAAAAACTTTATTTCGTTATTGTTAAATTTGAATAAAAATTTTGTGTATTTATTAATAATTACTCTGAAGATATATCCATTTGTAAACAGTTGTGGAGTACGTGTTATGTGACATAAGGTAGATAATTACATTGTAAATTATCACAATGTGATGTTCCACGAAGAAACCCTTTGCCTGCTGACGGGACTTTCACGTCCCGTGACTTTAATACCCTGTAGAATGTAGAGAAAATTGTGGCCTTCAAATGCTGACGGATTTTCTACGTGTTAATTGTATAAACAATACGAGCATTGATTATGATTAGTTCTCAGTCTAAAAACAACATGCGCTAAATTTCCTATAGAAACATCAGTCCGCCATCAAGAGTTGATTTGACTCGCAATTGAATAAGTGTTATTGTGTTTTGAAAATACGCTTCCTCTTTAATTATTTAGAAGAAAATTTGTTAATATATAGTTTTGAAATAATATTTGTAATATTGTAGTTTTTATTGTTTTCTTGAGAAGATAATTACCGAAATGTACCCCGGACTCTCTTTGCTGACAAGGTATGTTTATCATAACCTATAAGCTTTCGTAACCTCACTTAGTTTCAAAAGTACAGTTTTTCAACAGTTTTATGTTGTTAAGTGACAGTATTATGAGTGGATAAGTGTATTTGTGTTGAAAAGTTAATACATTATTATATTATTATTTGAGTTTGATTAAAAAAGTCATCAAATGAACCTATGTCATTAGAGTTGATTGAAAAATATCTAAATGAAGATATTCTTGATATAAACTGCGCATCAAATATTGATTGTGATGATAATGAAGATAAAGATCTTAGACCAATATCACCACTAAATAATTTTGAAAACACCATCACGACAAATTCTACTTAAGTGCAAAGAGAAGCTGCAGACATCAACACCAGGTAAACAAATTGCCTTTATATACAACTCTGGCATACATAATAATTTCTTTTATTTCATTTTAAGAATTTCGTCTTGTCACGTTGCTCTTGTACATTGTGAAACAGTTAACGTAAGTAAAATCATTTATACAAACACACACACAACTATATATATATATATATATATATATATATATATATATATATATATATATATAAAAATATGTTGATAGATAGATATATAGGTATATTTGTATCGTATTGTGTTTTAAATTACTTTGAATTTGTTCACAGTAATGTTATATAAATATGACATAAACTCTATTCATTTGAAAATGTTCAATTTTTTTCAAATAAAATAGTACAGTATCTCAATCTGTAAATCATTTAACATTTTGCCATTTTTTTATAATTATCAAGATTTATACATTCTATTTCAGATGTTGTTGACAACTTTCCTCAACTTTTGGCATCAACCAGTCAGCCGTCGTCCAGTGTCCCCTCAATACGACCCAAAGTAAATCAATTGGAACCGAACAGGAAGTGGACAAAGAAGGAACCAGATACACAAATGACCCAACGACATTCCAGCAACAGAAGGTAACAGACAGTAGCTTCATGTAAAATTGACATATTCTCATACTTCTAAATGGAGATGTAATTTTACTGAAACTTTAGTCTGGTTATAATTATTACTTTTATAATATTTATTATTTTTCCAAAACGATTGCTCAGCGTACTTGGCACTTGTAAGACGGCAACAGACATTTTTGTGAAACTAAATTACATGTATCTTGTATATAATTGTATTCCAATCTAATTGATATGCAACATAAAAGGTCCAAAATCTTCATTTGACCGAAAATGAATTTTTGTGATGGGATACCATTAATTACCATCAAAACATAGTTATTGGTCAAATGATATAGACTTGCGTTTGCCAGTTATAGCTGACACAATGCCAAAAGCTCGTTTTAATGACAGTTTGGTATTCCTGTACGTTATTGATAATAATCAGATACTATATAATTGCAAAGACAAATTGTGGAAATGGAGAGCTATGATTGATAGAGTAAATCACTCCTTTTTTGATTCATATGATGGGACTAAACAGGTCAGTGTTGCTGAGTCTATAGTGTTGTTCAAATGTAGGTGTTCATTGAAGCAATACAACCCAATGAAGCCTATTAAACGAGGGTATAAATTGTTGGAGTGTCTCAGAATTGAGGGGTTCTATTTAAAGTTTTGACATTTACCAATGTAAAACTGAACAATTGGCAAATGGATTGAAAGATATTTTGCTTGGTGAACATGGAGTTCTTAACTTGACTAAAACGTTCTGGGGCTCTGAATGAATTGTGTGTTTTGACAATTTTTTTAGCTCTGTAGTTTATTAAAAAAGGAAAAATTAAAAGTGGAAAATTTACTGGTTTATAGTACAATTCGTCACAACCGTAGGTGTTTACCCAGTAGTATTATTCCAGACACAAAAATTAAAAGTGGAAAATTTACTGGTTTGTAGTACAATTCGTCACAACCGTAGGTGTTTACCCAGTAGTATTATTCCAGACAAAAAAATTAAAAGTGGAAAATTTACTGGTTTATAGTACAATTCGTCACAACCGTAGGTGTTTACCCAGTAGTATTATTCCAGACAAAAAAATTAAAAGAGGGTATAATTAACGAATATCAGACTTAGCAATATCATTTTTCAAATGGCATGATAACAAAGCCATCGACATTATCTCTAATTATCATAGCACAGAAAAAGATGAGGTGTTACGAATACAGAATGATGGCTCGAGAAAGAATGTACCTTGTCCGACAGTTGTTAGGGACTACAATCAATTTACGGGCGGCGTTGATCAAGCGGACAGATACCGTGCTTTTATGGAGTTGATAGGAAGTCAAAGAAATGGTGGCACCGGATATTTGTTTTTGCAACCATGGATATTGCATTTGTAAATGCATATATAATTTATTGCCTAATGCTCAAAAAACAACTCTGTAAGAAGTTCTTCAGCAGATTGGAATGGGCTTGATTGCAGCAAACCATGACAATAAACGAAAAGGTCAAAATAGATCCTCCGAGACACCACTACTAGCAGGATCATTTAAGAAAAGAAGTAAATTCGGTTACTCAGTTGTTAAGGATGGGTGATTGGGAAATTTGTGTGGCCATTGTCCACAGTTCACAAATAAACGTGGCAGATGTGAATTGTGTAGCATGAACAAGTTGGAATCAAAGCCAATTTCAATCTGTTTGTTATGTAATGTACATTTGTATTGCAATAAAAAAAAAACTGTTTTGCGAAGTACCATGATATAGTAATTTAGATGAAAGTCATACTATTTGATGTAGTTTATTTATTGAAATAAAATTTATAAATATTATTTTAATAGTTAACATAGTAATACAATTATAAAATTTATGAGTTTTATATGAAATGTGTGTTAGATTTTGGATATTTTTATTGTTTTTTTGTGGTTTTCTAATTATTTTTTAAATTTTCATACAAAAGAAAAAATCATTGTAAAATTAGGCTCCAGTTTTCCAAGTTCTATATTTAGTTTGATGTATTAGGTAGGTATATACTATTTGTATTTAGACAATATGTGTAAAAAATATTGAATTGTGTTCAAAGATTTGTTATTAATAAATATGATATTCCACGAATACTTTCAAGTAATATGTAGAGGAAATTGTATCTATCATCAAAATTTCTAATGACCATATTAGTATTTCACCGCCCCTTATATTCTGTCGGAAAGTACAAGTCCCGGGACTGACCCTTTTGTATACATTTTGTTTTGTTTTGAAAACATACTTACATCAAACTTTAACCGCAGTAAGCTAAGAAAATGCAGTTAAACCTAAAAATGTCCATTGTTTATTATAGCGGTATAGAAAGGGTAACTTATTGTAATTGTCAAAAAAAAAAATAACGGCTGCGTTAAATTAATTATCAATGAATGGTTTTTTTACAAATATACATAAAAGTGTAATTGTAAAATCAGTTAGGTACCGTGAGACACTATATATATATATATATATATATATATATATATATATATATATATATATATATATACAGATATATATTTATATATATATACATATAGTGTGAGTGTGTGTGTGTGTGTGTGTGTGAATGTGTGTGTTCGTGCGCATGTGTGTGTGTGTTTGTGTGTGTGTGTGTGTCTATGAGAGGCTGTGTGTGTGTGAGAGAGAGAGAGAGTGTGTGTGTGTAAGACTGTGTGTGTGTGTGTGTGTGTGTATGTATGTGTGTGTGTGTGTGTGTGTGTGTGTGTGTGTGTGTGTGTGTGTGTGTGTGTGTGTGTGTGTGTGTGTGTGAGTGTGTGTGTGTGTGTGTGTGTGTGTGTGTGTGTAAGTGTGTGTATGTGTGTGTGAGTGTGTGTGTGTGTGTGTGTGTGTGTGTGTGTGTGTATGTATGTGTGTGTGTGTGTGTGTGTGTGTGTGTGTGTGTGTGTGTGTGTGTGAGTGTGTGTGTGTGTGTGTGTGTGTGTGTAAGTGTGTGTATGTGTGTGTGAGTGTGTGTGTGTGTGTGTGTAAGTGTGTGTATGTGTGTGTGAGTGTGTGTGTGTGTGTGTGTGTGTGTGTGTGTGTGTGTGTGTATGTGTGTGTATGTATGTGTGTGTGTGTGTGTGTGTGTGTGTGTGTGTGTGAGTGTGTGTGTGTGTGTGTGTGTGTGTGTGTGTGTGTGTGTGTGTGTGTGTGTGTGTGTGTGTGTGTGTGTGTGTGTGTGTAAGTGTGTGTATGTGTGTGTGAGTGTGTGTGTGTGTGTGTGTGTGTATGTATGTATGTGTGTGTGTGTGTGTCTGTGTGTGTGTGTGTGAGTATAAGTAAAGTATGCAATTTTCAGGTAAAACTGAAATTAATTATAAGTCGTTATCGTTTTCGATACATTTCAAATGAAATTAAGAACTTTAAAATAAATGTGCTGTGAAATGAATAAATGTAATGATCGATAACCTTTTTTCCAGTCTCTATACACGCGCGCGCACACACACACACACACACACTCTCACACACACACGCACGCGCACACAGACACACACACGCGCGCGCATGTCACATAACGTTGATCATTTATAAAATTTGCTAGTAAAATAAAAGTATCACTTCAACATGAGTTGTATAGTTCTTGATAAGTATAAATTCTTTCATTTGCGTCAGTCACATTGTCAAGTGTAAGTAAATAGGTTTTTGTTAGGTGATCACGTGGAACATTGAAACTGTCACAGGTTTACATTTTTAATGACGTAATACAGGCTGAGTTTGAAAGATCAACACGTTTTTTTTTCGTAATTTTAGCATTTCGCTGTTGGAGTTTCAGGGTATCGTTGCAATTGCATGGATGAAAGGACAATTAATAATTTTGTTTCGTGAGATAAACACTAGATGAAATCGTATAACCTAAACTTTAAAAAGCCATGGTTACAAATAAATAACTTCATATTTCCTGGTAATAAATATTCATAAGGCCATACTTATTGGTCACGCAGTTACAACGATAACTTTGAAAAATGAAATGGTTGATACAGGCCTTATTGCATCAAAAATGTTGTTTGCTCTAAAACTATCAATATTTGGAATAGGAGAGGAACATTCTCGTCATTTTGTCAATGCAATCATTTATATTATGTTGGGCGCCAAATCTGTATTCTCAACAGACTACAATAATAATACTAATATTCAAGATTTGTAACAAATATTAAAAAAATCAATTTATTCTTATTTTTTAAAATTTTATAACTCTTCCAGCTAGCTTCAACGATAACACAAACAGCAAGAACTCTTTACAATTGTCTTATATCTAATATGAACTTAGATACAAACAATGTTACATGTATTTATCTATATGCGCGAGGTTACTGTAATATGACTTGTTTTTATACAATCTATATATTATGACATTTTCCAATTTTACTTTTTGGACTTGTATACAATTAATAATTAACAGGTATTTAAATTAGCATTGTGTATCTTGGTTGATCCTCACAATTCCCCTTCGCTGTCCTCGTGATCCACAGGTGCGTTTTCTTCATCCTGTGCTCTCTGGCTCTCAGGGCGGGACTCCTCACCAGCTATTTGCCTGGTGCTCTACCTGACACCCTCCGTCTTCTCCTTATTCGACTACCCAAATTAATGTGCCCCGTCGTCGGCTCTTTGGTCGTTCCTTCATTCCATCGCTTTTTATTCCCATCTTACACCCGCCTTGGCTTGTCTTATCTGATGTGTTGTTTCTTAAAGGAGATTAGTTTTATATTGTACAACTTATATATTTCAAAACCACTGAGGATATATATATATATATATATATATATATATATATATATATATATATATATATATATATATATATCACTTTCACTATATGTACTTAAACAAGAATGATAAAGAACTCATTTAATTTAACCAACAGACAAAAAACAATATACATAACCAAAAGCACCAAATTCATATCATTTGATATCACAATCATTTACTCTAATATACCAACAAACGAAACCATTCAAATAGTGAAAAGCAAATTAACTGATTCTAAAACCGACCTTATATAGGCCTACACAAACCAGATTACAAAATGCCTACAGACCATACTAAATCAAACCCGTTTCATATAATATAATAAGATATATACAAATAGTTGCATAGGAATGGGATCACCTCTCTGAAGTATAATGTGAGAAATTTTCCTCCAAAACCTTAACGAATTAATCACACAAACCATAAAAACACACGACCCAACAACATTGGATACTATATGTTGACGATGGATTACACATATCACAAAATATCATCCTAAATCATAATAATATCATCCTAAATGAAATCAACTACTTTCATCCTAACCTATTAATCACCAAGGAGGAAGAAAGAAACTATAAAATAAACTATCTAGACCTTACAATAACCAGAAATACAAATAACATTGAATACTGAATTCAAAGGAAAACTACACAAACATATAATACAATACCAAACCACTCTAACGGTCCCCCACAACATAAAATGGCTCATCCTACGATATGACTCTCGATATTCCTCACCTGTAAGCATATTAACATATGCAAACCTGATCCTAGTTCGAAATTTGAATCGCTAAATTTAGTACCAATGTTTAGGTAACCTGAACCACGGAATTTCGGCTTTGGTGGTAATTGTATTGTGGTGAGTTTCAATGTAGACATACCTCAGTTTAATGTTGAATTTGTAATCACGAAAAATTAATGAAAATCATTTTTGAAAAACAATAATTGTATTTATAAATTAATGTTGTGCCCCCTTGCCATTTTATGGACATTCAATAAATACAGATTCGTTTCGGAAGTTCTGTTTGAAATTTATATATTTTTTTTCAAATAAAATATCTTACTTATATAATATTTTGAAATTTACTTAGATATTACTTTTCAATAATATGTTTATTGTACACTATCTTGCAATAAACATTGCGCTTTCGGAAGGCATTTCTTATTGCTGATAAAACACTAACAACGTTCCGTTTGTTTACACAAACATTGTAAACAGATGGTTGCCCGAAAAACCATTTCACTGCAATCCGTTTAGCCTACAACCTTTAAGATTCTTTACTTAGGAAGAAAATAAATGGTTTAAAGGGGGTTTTTAATTCACAATACAACTGCTTCCAGCTGGAGTGTGTGTGTGTTCGCGCGCGCACGGTGTGTGTGAGTGTCTATGCTAGCGTGTGTGTGTGTGTGTGAGTGTGTGTGTACTTCTAGTTGTATGTTTTTCTTTTTTTCCCAATTTAATAAAGGTGAAATTGAACATATTGAAATATCCAAAACCTGTCTGTGGTAATGTTTTATTGGGCTATTTATACTCTCTGAGCACTCGCTTTAGAACATGCATTGCATTTGCAAAGGAAAGAATAGAAAATACAATTATTTGTTTTTAAAGAATAACTCGGAGCTTTTAAGGGGTTAAGAATACCTAAATATATGCACTTTTTTATCCTTCCTCACAGAAACGCGTGCAATTGATAGACCCACTTTGAAACTACCTAACATTAGAAGCTGGATAGAATAGATGTAAATTACGTGCGTGTACCAGAACATATTCTCTCATGATCCTCAACCTATATTATTTACAGGGAAGTCTAGATGTCTATAATGTATTCATAACCGTCTAGTGTTTGTAAGTGATAATGGTCATACTCCGTAATCGCTATAATACTCAAACAATACTTTGTAGAACTAGTAAGAATTACAAAACATACGTTTTTACAATAGAATTATATATATATGCATATTTATCATTGTAATGAATCTACAAACAACATATACAGAAGGCATACTATTCAAAGACATTATACACGAGACTCAAGATGAAACGTGTATGACGTCAACAAGTACCAACACCACGGACCGAACATACACACCAGAAAAATTGAGAAAAGGTAATCAGTGATTCGACAATGGTCAAGTAAACGAAAGGCGCCTCATCACACAAGGTAAAAGGTGGATTGCACTTAATGGTGGATAAAATTACTTACAATAGTAACATATTAACTTCATATGTATATATATATATATATATATATATATATATATATATATATATATATATATATATATATATGTATATATATATATATATATGTATATATATAATTAATAAATTAAAAATATTTCAAAAACAAAAATATTAATATTCTTAAATTAATATTATATTAATATAGTTAATTTATTAACTATATTACAAGAAAACATATCACCCTATTTATTATTATATATATATATATATATATATATATATATATATATATATATATATATATAGAGAGAGAGAGAGAGAGAGAGAGAGAGGGAGAGAGTTAGAAAGAGAGAGAGAGAGGAAGAGAGGGTGTTTATGAATTACATACGAAATACAATAATTTTATTTTTAACACGAGACTATAACAAGATGTGTGTTAAATTATTATTGTACAAAACATCAAAAAGATCGATCTAATTTAGTGAATTGTGCAAGATGTAAAAAAGTCGTTACGGACTTAACAAGGTTAGGAGAGATAAAAGATTGGATAGCACAAGGTGTAGTAAGAGAGAACTTTTCCAATCTTGCAAAGTTGAACGAACAATACAATTAAAGAAGGTACTGAAGAAATAAAATCCCTCTTACTCACTTGAGCTACGATTAACTATTTAGTTATAAATGTTTTTTTTATAAACATTGATAGAAATGGAAATTTAGAAAACTAACTATATAAAATTTATATAGACTACCTACTTAAATTTTAAAAATAATCCTCAGATAAAATAATTCAAGAAGTATTTAAACAAAATTCAAGTGTTTTAAAAGAAAAATAAAAGCTTAACTAGATAAATTGGTTCAAACGCGTATATTTATTTTGAAGGTAAGTTTTTATGCACGGATCACTATGATTTCTTTAGCTACTATATATTCAATGGTAGTTTATTTATTTCTACAATCATGTATTATTTCAAAAAATATCATATAGTTATTGTTCTGAAAAATATTACTTAATACTGAACGATCTAGAAATGTGCCTTCATACATTTCATATCGTCAAGGTAACCGTCTCGATTCAATAAAATTATATAAATGGTGTTTTTCTCTCTCTGTGTGTCTGGCAATTGATACCCAAATCTTTTTATGTTTTTATTGTATTTACTTTTAATGTATTTACTTTCTTCATCTTAATTATTTGAAAACCAATTCATATAATTCAGATATTTTCAGAGGCTAAAAACTATGCATATCTCATTAGTCTAAAACAAAAAAGAACCAGAGATATCCACACAAAAGAATAAAACAGAATAAATGAGCAATAATGCAAAAATATGTTAGTTAAGATGCATACTATTATAATGGTTTTTTAATTTGTTAGGAAACGTTAAGGTATTCTGAGTCATATACATGTTTGACGTGTAGAAAAATATTAATACACTTCAAACATGTAGATCTATATGCATAGAAAAAATGTACATTTCAAAAACATTTCTAAAAACTCCTACTTGTCCCTTCTATTTGCTATATGTAATACAATATTTGTTTCTAAAGAAAAGTACTTGTTCAAAATTGGGAAATAGGCTACATCCAACGGAAATATAATATTCTTGTTGCATTTAAACTAATAGCGGTTTCAAAATATAAACTATTCAGTTAAAGATAGTTTTTTCGAAGTAATGAAAGTGTTAAACAAAATGTATACAGAGCATTCGATAGGTTATTACATTAGTATCATGATACGTGTTCCATTTAAACAAACATTCAGACCGAATACAAATATTTTAAGTGTTTTTGGAATGTTGTCAACAAATAACACTATAATTCCAAAACTGTTGTTACAAATTATTCTCTTTATTTATTATGATAATTTTTGATCACCTTAATTATCAAAATGTAAAGTTACGGTATGTTGTAACCTACAATAATCTTGTAAAACTTTGTTTTCTACTTAGCTTTAATTTTTTAAACTCCTTGAACGAGTAAGTTATCCTACAAGCTAGACACGCAGAGAAATTTGAAAATTCTGTTAAATTGTTATTTAGCCTACATAAATAAGGTTTACTTTAACACTTGAGACTATGTAGCAGTAAATTACCTATGGTTTTCAGTCTCATTATTGTGAAAACATAAGTAGAGAAATTCATTATTAAGTTTTATATAAGCAAATAAAATAACATACCATTTTAAAAAGATTCCTCTCTAGAATAAAACCATTTCAACTTTAAAATCAACATATATATCGCAATATATTTTCTTGTGTATTAATAAAGAACTAAGTCAAAATACAAATACAAGAACTATTATTGAATTTATATTGTAAATTCAATTATAATTCTCGTATTTGTATTTGACTTAGTTCTTTATATATATATATATATATATATATATATATATATATATATATATATATATATATACACATATAATAAATTAAAAACATTTCAAAAACAAGAATTCTTTTAATGAATATATTTATTCTAAGCTTTTCGCCCATAAAATAGTACCAGCATCTTCAGTAAAATAATTATCTAATCTTAAGATAATTATCTATCTATTAGAATATTTTCCTATTTTATCGGCGAAAAGCTTTGAATAAATATATTCATTAAAAGTATTCTTGTTTTTGAAATATTTGTAATTTATTAACTATATTACAAGAAAACATATCACCATATTTAATATATTAATATATATATATATATATATTCACCTGAGTTTTGCAAATGTCTATGATTACAATAGCATTTGCCATCGGTTTCTCTGACATGTATGTGGGATTGGTTACATCCAATAATATTCAAAAAGAAGAATCTACAAAAGTCCTTATTATGCATATCCTTTTGTTGTCTGATTTCCTTAATATTGTTCTTCCTTTGTGGCTTAGTTTGATGTATATTTGGATCTTACAAGAAAATTTACCAAAATATAATGTAAGAATATATCTTAGCAATAGTCAAGAGAAAGATAATTCCTTATTGTTTTCAGTAGTTTTTTAATTCTTCTGGATTGTAAACCACATTAAGGGAAAATTTGATTAATCCTCTTTACTTTGCAAATGTTCCGTGATTTGAAGCGAAATAAACCTAACACCATTGATGTCATCTTAATAAATGCCTTACTGATCACAATTGAAAAAGAAAAACACATTTCGACACAATTAAGATTATTGAAACTGTTGATTTAGAGCTCATAGTTAAAGTTAATCTATAACTCCTATGTGAAGACTTAGGGAGCCAATATTAGGTCTGTAAGGTATATTTAAGGGGATTAAAAACCTTAAATGATATTTTAAAATATTCCACCAAAAAGATATTTTTAAATTAATAACTAATTTGAAAGCCAATTAGAAATTTAATATAAGGTTTATTTGTTTCTAGTAATAAATTATAAGTAATTTATTATCTTTTCTATATAGTGAAATTACCTTAATTGGTCCTCCTATCTACTGATAATTCATTAGGGATTAAATATTGATGTAATAAAGATAAATGTAGCATGCAAAATTAACTTTATTACAGGTTATGTGAAACGTTCAATTCAGAACATTTTGAAACGAACAATTACGAATATATAATTATATTAAAATCTGTTGATAATAATAATCAAATTTTGTGATAAGTAGTTTTAACTCTTTTGAGTCTGAAACTTTTGAGACCTCGTAGGTAAATTCTATCAATTTTTTGTCTTAAAAACGATATTAAACATAAAATCCTATATACTTATTGGACTACTTCAAATCAATCTTTCTACATAACAAAAGGTCAGCTTTCTAATGAAATATTTTGTAAACTGAGTTTCTCTCAAAGGGTTTATAAATATTTAAAACTTTAACAATAAAGACTATAATTTAAACGATTTTTTAATTTAATTTATTTTTAGTGCCAATGCAATCACAAATCATATGATACTTACTGCATTGGGAATATAATATGATGTAGCATTACTTAATTTAATATACTATTTATAATTCTGTATATTAAAACGTATAACAGTTTAAAAATGACATAGAAAGTATATTAATTACTTTAGATTTTACAATTTGTCTAAATATCTTAGACAATATATTATATTATAATTTGTAAAACTAATATATATTTAGCAGACGGTTTTATTTATAATTGTTATATTTGTGAATTATATTGATACTTGAATAAGATTTCAACAAATATACCTCAGAACAAATTCTATTAACCTTGAGATTTAAATAGAATAATATGATTTTGCAAAACTCCTGGTAGCACCTATTAATTGTTATCTTATATTTGTTAAATTATATTATTAAATACATTTTATGAAACCACCAATTCGAAATCGTCTGGTTCAAAAGGTTATTCACTATCTAATATATTTTCAAAAATATTAAACATATTTTTTTGTTTACATTTTAGAGTAGTAAGCCATTATCATGTCAACTCTAATGAAAAGTACGTGATGTACTCGTTTAAGTAAAAAATAATCAGTGTAAATAATAAATAAAAACACTATTTATTTGGGTCAATTCCCATTTCAAACTTGTTCTAAATTTTAAAATTTGTATTACCTTCTAAAAAGGGTTTTCAACATCTTTCAATTATCTATGACTTGTAACATTCCTTTGTAACTCAGTGTGATTGTTTTTGAGACCTACTTTAAATTTAGAGCTAAAACAGATAACCTCTAAAGGAATGTATTCGAGGGTGCTTTGCAGCTGGCGTAACGTTAAGTGAAGGGGTAGCCTTCTGTCAGAAAGCTCTCGAGTTAATGAAATTGCAAAACCCGCCTTGGGCAGAGAAAAAGACAAATCTAATGAAATATAAATATTTATTATATATATATAATAAAAGTGAGATAATTCAAATACAAGGATTAATCATTATGTTTTATTCCATATTTAAAACGAAATAATATTCACTAATATCAAGAAAACAAATTATATACACACATATATTTATAAAACAAGAAATAGATTTTACAATTGGTATTTTCGCCGGTGTGGTATTTATTGTAAACGCATCGTATTTAGTGTTCATAGCCTAAATGTTTATAGCCTTTTCTCTTCTGAGCCTATATTTTTAACTGGGGTTTTTTCTGTTGTATCTCTCACAGCTCTAGAGTTTATATATATAACTGTATAATATATAAACGTGTTTATGTGTGTGTGTTTGTGTGTGTGTGTTTGTGTGTGTGTGTGTGTGTGTGTGTGTGTGTGTGTGTGTGTGTGTATGTGTGTGTGTGTGTGTGTGTGTGTGCGCGCGCGCTCGCACGTTTTATAACCCCTATTTCGTGACATTAAAGTAACAGCTTAAGTACAGATTGTGGTAGTTGGTTGAGAAGCAATTAACTTAGAAGGGAAGGAGCGTTAAAAATAGGATCCGATCGTTACGAAAATATCCGGTGCCAACGAGAAGAAATCATTATAAAAATATAAAAGTCTAGCGAATGAGAAGAAAGCATTGTAACTCCTAGCGAATGGAATGCGGGTAGGCAATCGTGTTCCTTTACTTACCCAAGTTCGGAATTTAAGACATAACCTAGGATTAAGCATTGATGGTACATTATAGGAGAAAGGGCAAAACATTATTAGTTGTTGGTATTATATTATTAGCGACTACCTTGGACCTGATCATTACGAGAGTCACCAACGAGAAGAGAGCATTGTAACTTCTAGCCAATGGAAAGCGGTTTTTAATCGTGTTCCTTTACTTAACCAAGTCGGGAACCTAAGACATAACATAGGCTTAAGCATTGATGGTACATTATAGGAGAAAGGGCAAAACATTGTTAGTTGTTGGTATTATATTATTAGCGACTACCTTGGACCTGATCATTACGCGAGTAGCCAACGAGAAGAGAGCATTGTAACTTCTAGCCAATGGAAAGCGGTTTTTAATCGTGTTCCTTTACTTAACCAAGTCGGGAATATAAGACATACCCTAGGCTTAAGCATTGATGGTACATTATAGGAGAAAGGGCAAAACATTGTTAGTTGTTGGTATTATATTATTAGCGACTACCTTGGACCTGATCATTACGCGAGTAGCCAACGAGAAGAGAGCATTGTAACTTCTAGCCAATGGAAAGCGGTTTTTAATCGTGTTCCTTTACTTAACCAAGTCGGGAACCTAAGACATAACATAGGCTTAAGCATTGATGGTACATTATAGGAGAAAGGGCAAAACATTGTTAGTTGGTGGTATTATATTATTAGCGACTACCTTAGACCTGATCATTACGAGAGTAGCCAACGAGAAGAGAGCATTGTAACTTCTAGCCAATGGAAAGCGGTTTTTAATCGTGTTCCTTTACTTAACCAAGTCGGGAACCTAAGACATAACATAGGCTTAAGCATTGATGGTACATTATAGGAGAAAGGGCAAAACATTATTAGTTGTTGGTATTATATTATTAGCGACTACCTTGGACCTGATCATTACGAGAGTAGCCAACGAGAAGAGAGCATTGTAACTTCTAGCCAATGGAAAGCGGTTTTTAATCGTGATCCTTTACTTACCTAGGTAGGGAACATAAGACATAACCTAAGCTTAAGCATTGATGGTACATTATAGAAGAAAGGGCAAAACATTGTTAGCTGTTGGTATTATATCATTAGCGACTACCTTGGACCTGATCATTACGAGAGTAGCCAACGTGAAGAGAGCATTGTAACTTCTAGCCAATGGAAAGCGGTTTTTAATCGTGTTCCTTTACTTACCCAAGTCGGGAACCTAAGACATAACATAGGCTTAAGCATTGATGGTACATTATAGGAGAAAGGGCAAAACATTATTAGTTGTTGGTATTATATTATTAGCGACTACCTTGGACCTGATCATTACGCGTGTAGCCAACGAGAAGAGAGCATTGTAACTTCTAGCCAATGGAAAGTGGCTTTTAATCGTGTTCTTTTACTTACCTAGGTAGGGAACGTAAGACATAACCTAGGCTTAAGCATTGATGATATATAATAGGAGAGAGGGCAAAACATTGTTAGTTGTTGGTATTATATTATTAGCGACTACCTTAGACCTGATCATTACGAGAGTAGCCAACGAGAAGAAAGGATTGTAACTTCTAGCCAATGGAAAGCGGTTTTTAATCGTGATCCTTTACTTACCTAGGTAGGGAACGTAAGACATAACCTAGGCTAAGCATTGATGGTACATTATAGGAGAAAGGGCAAAACATTATTAGTTGTTGGTATTATATTATTAGCGACTACCTTGGACCTGATCATTATGAGAGTTGCCAACGAGAAGAGAACATTGTAACTTCTAGCCAATGGAAAGTGGTTTTTAATCGTGTTCTTTTACTTACCTAGGTAGGGAACGTAAGACATAACCTAGGCTTAAGCATTGATGATATATAATAGGAGAGAGGGCAAAACATTGTTAGTTGTTGGTATTATATTATTAGCGACTACCTTAGACCTGAACATTACGAGAGTAGCCAACGAGAAGAAAGGATTGTAACTTCTAGCCAATGGAAAGCGGTTTTTAATCGTGATCCTTTACTTACCTAGGTAGGGAACGTAAGACATAACCTAGGCTTAAGCATTGATAGTACATTATAGGAGAAAGGGCAAAACATTATTAGTTGTTGGTATTATATTATTAGCGACTACCTTGGACCTGATCATTACGAGAGTAGCCAACGAGAAGAAAGCATTGTTACTTCTAGCCAATGGAAAGCGGTTTTTAATCGTGATCCTTTACTTACCTAGGTAGGGAACGTAAGACATAACCTAGGCTTAAGCATTGATGATATATAATAGGAGAGAGGGCAAAACATTGTTAGTTGTTGGTATTATATTATTAGCGACTACCTTAGACCTGATCATTACGAGAATAGCCAACGAGAAGAAAGGATTGTAACTTCTAGCCAATGGAAAGCGGTTTTTAATCGTGATCCTTTACTTACCTAGGTAGGGAACGTAAGACATAACCTAGGCTTAAGCGTTGTTGGTACATTATAGGAGAAAGGGCAAAACATTGTTAGTTGTTGGTATTATATTATTAGCGACTACCTTGGACCTGATCATTACGAGAGTAGCCAACGAGAAGAGAGCATTGTAACTTCTAGCCAATGGAAAGCGGTTTTTAATCGTGATCCTTTACTTACCTAAGTAGGGAACGTAAGACATAACCTAGGCTTAAGCGTTGTTGGTACATTATAGGAGAAAGGGCAAAACATTGTTAGTTGTTGGTATTATATTATTAGCCACTACCTTGGACCTGATCATTACGAGAGTAGCCAACGAGAAGAGAGCATTGTAACTTCTAGCCAATGGAAAGCGGTTTTTAATCGTGATCCTTTACTTACCTAGGTAGGGAACGTAAGACATAACCTAGGCTTAAGCATTGATGGTACATTATAGGAGAAAGGGTAAAACATGTTTAGTTGTTGGTATTATATTGTTAGCGACTACCTTGGACCTGATCATTACGAGAGTAGCCAACGAGAAGAAAACATTGTAACTTCTAGCCAATGGAAAGCGGTTTTTAATCGTGTTCCGTTACTTACCTAGGTAGGGAACGGAAAACATATCAATGATGGATGACATATAATAGGAGAAAAAACACGTTTTTTCTCCAACAAGGTCACATGTATTGGTCACACCAACAAGGTCTAATATTATTAGTGACTACATTGAACAATCTCAATGGACATTTTTTTCTGATTATTTCCCAGACTCCTTTCTGGGTGTTCACAACAGTCAAGAATTATTCGATATGCACATCCACTCACACACCCTTAGGTTTTACAGTATTGGCTACTCTTTTTAAATGTTCTTACAAACTGAAAATTTAAAGAATTGCAACAATTGCCGGTCACGATAAAGTCCTACAAAATATATTTCATTCATCTATTAAATTTGTTTAAGATTGTGTAAATAAATTCTGAAACCTAATTTTATTGTAAGAATAATTATACTTATTTCAATGGTTATTCCAAGGATTCAAGGTGATATATTTAAAATCAACAATTAGTTTTTTTTATAATTTTTAAACCATTTTTGAGAAAACATGTAGTTTTGTAGGGTATTAAACATTATTTTGAAACTTTACACATAATTAGACTGTAACGTCATTGTAGAAGCTATGTGATATTATTTTCATTAGCAAGATACAATATTATATTCTGACAATTTGTTGCGATAAGTTCCAAAGTAATTAGTCGTCCTCAGTGCACCAACACCTGATGCACTTCTGTCAATACACGTTATTCTGTAATCTATGAACATTACTTTAGAATGGGATCAGCCATCCACATTGTTTCCTCATTTAATTAATTACGTAACACAACGCCAAATGTGTAATGCTCGTTTATAGTAATAATAAAAAAAATATATTTTTAATTATAGTTATTAACTGCTAATTCTTATGGAAACTGATACTTTTAAACAAATAAATATATATTAACAAACTATAATAATGTCATAAATTTAAATACTATTAAATTCCATAAAATATTGGGCTAATAATATTTGATCATTCTTAACATGGCTTATATGATTATATTCCGTCTTTGTCTACAAGTATAAAATTTACTCAAATATATCAACAACATTTCAGAGACGCAGTAAATGTGACAAATAAATGCAACCCTCATATAAGGACTAAGGCAAGTAAAGTCTAAAACGTACACCATATTCATGCTGAACATTTTACAGTATCATACAGTGAATTAGCATACAGTACTGAATAGAACTCCCTCCATAAATCTCATTTAAACTCATTTAATATTTCCTTATCTTTCTAGTCTCTCTTTCTCTCGAATCAATAACAATTTCCCACGATGAAATGTCATTGTTGTTTAGCAACTTTTATTGATGCACTTGCCTTCTTGTTTATTGTAAGTTGCCTAGGCAAACACGTTAGCGCGAAATAAAACATTTTACAGTTACACACAGTGAATTAGCATGCAGTACTGAATAAAACTCCCTCCATAAAGATCATTTAAACTCATTTAATATTTCCTTATCTTTCTAGTCTCTCTTTCTCTCGAATCAATAACAATTTCACACGATGAAATGTCATTGTTGTTTAACAACTTTTTTTGATGCACTTGCCTTCTTGTTTATTGTAAGTTGCTTAGGCAAACACGTTAGCGCAAAATAAAACAAAAAACAGATGCTACATACTAACCACATCAAGGCTCTCCTATTTCTTTGCCTTGCGATCTTTCAGAACATTGAAATATTGTATGTTCACCTATACTAGTTTGGTTTATTTAGCATACTTGGAATAAGAAACCCTAAGTCTGTAACATATTTACAGTTTATGATTGTATATGTGTAAATCTATATGAAAATAAGTGAATTAGGAAAATAAGAAAGAGTTTTGAAAAACAAAATGAATAAATGTATGAATAACGATTTGACGAAATAAACAAAATGGGATGCAAGAATTAGAATTAGGGAAACCCCTTAAATTATGATTTACATTTAATGAAATTATCAAATCGTCTGTGAAGGGCATGCTCAATTTATTAATGCAAAATTATTACTTAAACTAAGGATATTAAATATCCATAATCATGGTTTTCTCAGAGAACTTAGTTATATTTCTGGAATATTGGTGAATTTATTCAATAAGAACATAGAGTTAAAAAGCACGATAGCCTATTGCATTTGCTTGATTTGTTCAGTGTTTACATGTTTACTACACTTTATCCGTGCAACAAGGTAAGTTTTATGTATTTTAGATACATTTTAAAGTTTGTTACTTATACTTATTGTTTGTTATATGAGGAACTACAAGATACTACAGGGGCACAAACAGGTACAATTTAAAATGTATTGTATATAAGTACATGAATAAATATTATTAATTATTTACGATAAATCGTTTGTAAATGAATTGGTACATGACTTTACGTTGTATTGATTAATTTACAGTTTAATCGTTTCATGTCTTGTTAAATTAATCCTAAAGTTTTTGAAGATTTTTAAAGTTTTTACAATTAATACTTAAATGTAAGAACTATTGATGTTTTTCTTTATTGATTTTTAGCCACATATTTAATGAATAAGATCCAAAAAGTAGCAATATACACACACAATTTCAAGCATTACACATTAAAGATTTTATATATATATATATATATATATATATATATATATATATATATATATATACAGCCGGCTAACAATACGGAGACCATACTTTGGTCATTTTGCATTCACACTGGCAGCCGGGTACTTGTGGCAGCCGTATACGGCTGCCACATAGTAATCCATGGTAATGTAACACCCTCTGACAATAATCGAAATAAAAACCATGTCAATAAGTGTAAAAAGAAGTGTTTTATTGGAGCTATACTGTATTTGGAAGTTCTATGGTCGTTCTGAATTTTTAAAAAATAATTTGTAATAACCAAACGGTGCTCGTAATGATAGCAGAGTGAACGGGATTTGTATATCACAAGTTCGTAACATTTCCGTCAGGGGCAGCATAGTCGCCTCCTGTATATAAATTTACTGTATATTTCAAACATTCTCTAACATTATGGCAGCCACAAACTTGGCAACATTGCTGGCATCCACATGGATATCAATCGTACTACGTAATGTATATATTTGAATTGGACAAAGAATCGCTGGAAAGTGACCAATCGGGGGGTTTTGAGGATGCTGAAATCAATGCCGTCATCGAAAGTCAGCGGGGATGTACTGGTGAGGCTAAACCCATGTGCAAAAGGGGTTGAATTAGGGTAAAAATGTCAGATGCCTAAGAATAGCGGGATAATGACCGTTCGGGGGTTTTTGAGGATGCTAAATTCAATGGTGTCATCTAGAGTCACCGGGGATGGACCGGATGTGACTTGACGTAAGTACCAAAGGGATGATTTGGGGTAAAAAAGTCAAAAGTCAAAAACTGGCTGGAACATAACCACTCGGGGGTTTTTGAGGATGCTGAATTCAATGCCGCCATCGAAAGTCACAGGGGATGGACAGATGAGACTCTACGTGAGTGCCAAAGGGATGATTTGGGGTAGAAATGTCGAAAGTGAAACAATTACTAGAAAATAAAAACTCTGGGAAATTTGATGAGTCGGAATTCAATGCCCTCACCGAAAGTAACCGGTAATGCATTGGTGTGGTTCCACGAGAGTACCAAAGGGGTGAATTGGGGTGAGAATGTCAGAGGTCAAAAAATCGCTGAAAAATATCCGCTTGGGGGTTTTTGAGGATGCTGAATTCAATGCCGTCATCGGAAGTCTCCGCGGATGTACTTGTGAGGCTAAATCCATGTAACAAAGGGATTGAATTAGGGTAAAAGTGTCAAATGTCTAAGAATCGCGGGATAATTACCGTTCGGGGGTTTTTGAGGATGCTAAATTCAATTGCGTCATCTAGAGTCACCGGGAATGGACCGGATGTGATTCTACGTAAGTATCAAAGGGATGATTTGGGGGTAAAAAAGTCAAAAGTCAAAAAAAAACTAGAAAATAACCACTCGGGGTTTTTGGTAAGGCGGAATTTAATGCCGTCCAGAAAGTCGCCGGGGATGCACTGGTATGATTCCACGCGAGTACCAAAGGGGTGGTTGGGGTGAAAAAGTCAAAACTCAAAAAATCGCTGGAACATAACCACTCGGGGGTTTTTGAGGATGCTGAATTCAATCCCGCCATCGAAAGTCACCGGGGATGGACAGATGAGAAGTGTCAAAAGGATAGTTTGAGGTAGAAATGTAAAAAGTCAAAAAAATACTAGAAAATAACAACTATGGGAATTTTGATGAGGCGGAATTCAATGCCGTTATCGAAAGTCACCGGGAATGCATTGGTGTGCTTCCACGCGAGTACCAAAGGGGTGAATTAGGGTGAAAATGTCAGCAGTAAAAAAATCGCTGGAAAATATCCGCACGGAGGTTTTTGGGGACGCTGAATTCAATGCCGTCATCGAAAGTCTCCGGGGATGTACTGGTGAGGCTAAACTCGTGCACCAATGGGGTTGAATTAGGGTCAAAATGTCAGATGCCTAAAAATCGCGGGAAATGACCGTTTGGGGGTTTCTGAGGATGCTAAATTCAATGACGTCATCTAGAGTCACCGGGGATGGACGGTTGTGACTTTACGTTAGTACCAAAGGGATGATTTTGGGTAGAAATGTCAAAAGTCAAAAACGTACTAGAAAATAAGAAAACGGGAATTTTTGATTATACGGAATTCAATGCAGTCACCGAAAGTCACCGGGGATCCACTGGTGTGGTTCCACGCGACTAGCAAAGGGGTAAATTGGGGTTATAATGTCAGAAGTATTAAAAATAGCTGGAACATAACCACTCGGGGGTTTCTGAGCGTGCTGATATCAATGGCCTCATCGAAAGTCACCGGGGATGGACGTATGTGACTCTACGTGAGCGCCAAAGGGATGATTTTGGGTAAAAATATCAAAAGTCAAAAAATTACTTGCCATTTACCACTCGGAGGTTTTTGAGGATGCTGAATTGAATGCCGTCATCGAAAGACACTAGGGAGGGACGGGTGTAGGCTCTACGGCAGTAGCAAAGGGAGAATTGGGGTAAAAAGGTCAGAGGCCAAGAGATCGATATAAAATGATCACTGGGGGTTTTTAATGATGCTGAGGCTAATCCTAGCACCGAAGTTGGCCATGTACAATCCGGGATAGGACTGCGGGTGTCGCTGTGGGTAAATTGAGGTAAAACTTGCCAGAATCTAAAATATTGCCCAAAAATGGGCATTCGAAGATTTTCGAAGGTCCTAGTCCCTTGTCATCAAAATAAGATGTAAGGGGTTACCAAGGGGTGATTATATCCCATTGACAATAAATCGCCCGAAATTGGCATGTTTCCAACTATGCAACATAACCAAAAGAAAGAGTCGGGTTCGCGACCTTGTATTGGACAGATGCTGTGCTACATCTATTGACAGAAATGTTTGTGATATGAAAATATAAACAGGCGGCACTCCGAAAGCAGTTCTAGTACGTTTGTTTACGTCATGTCTGTCAAACTAATCTTTATAGCTTGAAGCAGTGTTTCAATGCAGCCTGTCCATGTGCTTTAGGAATTTTAAAGACTCTATGCTCGAACGATTCAATTTGAAAAGATAACCGTTTGTCCCAAATTGATAACTTTATAAAAATTAAATCTTTTATTTAATTTTTAAAATAATGTATATTGTCTACCTAATTGTCATATATTTTCTTTCCATTTTTACTTAGACTATCTAAACATTTATGTTTGTTTTCTCATTCTTCTTCGGGTAATTAATTTTCTCTCTTTTCGTGCTATTTTCTTTTAAAAAGAATGGTATCGTTAGCGGGGGCAGCGGATGACTTTTCAACCATCCGTTAATGAAAAATTTCTACTATAAACGTAAATAAAAAAACTATAAATAAGTAGACCTTATATTCTTTCAACCTTTATAAAACTTAAAATAAACAACAAAGAGAATTTGTTGACCCACATCATTTCATCGACTTATCTTGATCAGTTTATATATTCAGAAAACCTATTATGCCAATATCTACAAATTCCAAGCTTAACCTTTAACTACCGTCATCGTGCCTGACCATTAGTGACGGGTTAGCCGAAGAAGACAGTGATTCAGGTGCTGTATCTAATGACCAACTTTTAGAAGGCATTAAAGAGAATAGGGGAATTGTGCAACATAGTGCAGAAGTAATTTAGTAAAAGATCATGATACCGAATCTCAACGAAGTGCATCAGACGATGAAGATGATTTCGAAAAACTGTAACCTCCAGAAATTTACAAATTTTTCTATTTGTATAGATAAATTGTTATAAACAATGTAGAATTTGTCCAGCAACAAAAAATAGAAGGACTAGTTACACTTTGTAAGCTGACTTTGAACAGCCAATATGTCTAGAATGTTCTGAGCCGCTGTGTAAATACTGCTGTCAAAATTGAGTTATTATTTCTAATGCGTTTCCATAAATAAAGCTTATAATGTGTCAAATGTTATCTTGTACATAAAGTTAAGTGTGTACAATCAGTGAACAAGATACAATTAGTGTATGTTAATTATCGTGCGATTATAAGTCTTTTTAGCTAAACTGCGCTAAAATCTGTAGAAGGTTTTATTTACTACAGTTTTCAATTAGTAAATAAAATATAACTGATCTCATAAAACTACGTTTACCCTAGTCACATGCAACCAGAATATTCAAAAACAATTTTTAAAACGTAAATGCAAGATAAATTGTTAAACCGCACAATAAATCACACTTAGAAATTTCGTGCCTGTGAGCTACAACGGCAGTACTAATGTGACAGAAATGTGCAGGAAGGTAGTTAAAGGTCAATAAATACTGAATCATGTTTCGTTAATCTCTGTATTGTATACAAGAACCTAAATGACATCTGTGCGAGTGTTGTCAGTTTATATTACGATATCAGACTGTCTGGTGTAAACAAACATAGGTCCAAGCCAAACAAAGATAAAGGCTCGCACTCGACAAGTACTCTCGTGGACGAATGCCCGAAAAACTCACTTTCTGCATTATATCTTTTCCATCCCTTTCTCTCATTTACATACGGCGTAAACGTAAATATTTTATCGTATTCTCCCAGCGTCAAAATGGTCGTATAAAGACGGAAACATTTGTTTCTATCCTCGACTTTAGCCGCTGGTAGTCTATATTTTATTTTATTGATATGTTTATTGAATACGTTGGTATTAACTTTTAGTGAATATATATGGCGTAGGCCATATTAAGTGTTACATCTGTTAATACAAGTGTTAACATGTTTGTAATGTTACCAAATTGTAACAATATACAGCAAATAATAGTCACTTTTAGATTATTAAAATCGGAAAGAGATGATATGACAATTAATTTGAGAAGCAAGTTAAATTAAAAAATAAATACTTTATCAATCCTATAGTATCTAAGAGCACCAAGGGAAAAGAACGAGATGCATTGACCGGACCATTAAGATAAGTTTGGTCATCAAGTAAACAAACGCGCCAGAATGGCTTTCGGAGTGTCGGCTGTTTATGTTTCCATATCAGAATTGTGTCTGTAAATACACAGCATAGTTCTCTCGAAAATAAGGTAGCGAATCCAGAGCTGTATGTCCTAAAATAGCATTTTTACAAATTCCTTAAGTACTTACATCGAGAACTATAATGAAACACTTGGCAACAATATATCAACTTTTCCAAATGAATGACCAAGGTTTTAAAGAGCTAGCGTTATTTATAGGCCATACAACATCATTTTTATCAATAATAACATTATATATAATTTTTTCATCCAAATACTCAAAAATAGTTTGAAAGATATAAATAATGTAGATAAGAAAGAACACGTGGATATATACACACATTCTATGACCATAAGGGCAAAACATTTTAAGTACTTATTTAAGGATACATGTATCATAGGTGTTAGAGCAGTTCAGGCGGTTTAAGCAATGGTAAATATTTAAAATTCTCTATTTCTATAGTTCTGCAAACTATATGTAAGGATATATAGTTCTTCCCAATGAATAATGCAGTGTAGCTAGGAATCAAGACGTTTTCAGTAAGCAATGTAATTAATCTATTATGTTTATCCTCGATATTCTAGTCCCAAGAGTAACTTTAATGTCTATGAGATTTTCACTCACTTTAGAGTTGCATGAAAAACTGTTTCAAGTATGGTGATCATTGGTACGGAAACAAATACAGTAGTGCATGGATAATTCGAGGTAGATGGCACCGAGACACCGTCGGATTACCGAAAACCTGGATTACACGGAAATAGCTTCCTGTACACTAGAAACAGGAGTTCTAATGAACCCTAATACTATAATTAAGAATGCACAAAATACATATGTAGAACTTTATTGATTACAGTACATACATAAATTAATGTTGCTTAGCTCTTCAAAACTACTGTACTGAATCTTGCTTGCGAGGATACCATACGATATGAATACCATACTAAGTATCGGCAATTATAGCTACAAAATATAGCCCGTTGTAATCTTTATCAGGACGCCCAATGTTTTGATCGTAGATAGTCTTTTTGTTCGCCTATCATAAAAATAAAACGAGATTATCAGTATAATATCAGCAGACCTGTGCTATTTCACAGCTAGTTTTTGAAGAATGGTTCCTCAGCTATATTCGCCAAAATATTTGTAAATTTTTTCACCATAATAATAATAATAATAATAAATCAAATTGTAGATATACGAGCCAGGAGGGATACGGTTAAAGATGGAGATGCATTGACCGGAACATTAAGATAAATTTGGTCTGCCGTCAAATAAACAAACGCGTTAGAATGGCTTTCGGAGTGTCGGGTGTTTATGTTTCCATATTAGAATTGTATCTGAAAATATATAGCATAGTTCTCTCCAAGATAAGGTCGAGAATCCACAGCTGAATGTCCTTTCCAGCGAGCCAACAGTGTATGTTTGAAGGAATTGACAGATGTAATATAATGGGAGTGGTACAGTCTCGTAAACCACCGAGTGTCAATTTTTATGAGATTTTTTTTATATTAGGATTTTATATTTATTTGCTAATAAGTTCAAGAAATAATTCCGTTCTTGACGATAACACTTGCGTTTTTGCAAACACAAATACCAGTAACCGCATAATTATTTATAAAGTTTTACAAAAGCATGCTAAAATAGCATGTTTATAAATTCCCGAAGTACTTACATCGAGGACTCTAATGAAACACTTGGCAACATTATCTACACTCTTCCAAATAAATGACCAAGGTATTAAAGAACTAGCGTTATTTATAGGCCATACAACATCATTTTTATCAATAATAAGATTATATATTTTTTTCATCCAAAATACTCAAAAATAGTTTGAAAGATATAAATAATGTAGCAAAGAAAGAACACGTGGATATATACACAGATTCTATGAACATAAGGGCCAAACATTTTAAGTACTTACATGTAACATAGGTGTTAATATGCCAACTAAACTAGAGAGCAGTTCAGGCGGTTTAAGCAATGGTAAATATTTAAAATTCTTTATTTCTACATCTCTGAAGATTATATGTAAGGATATAGCTCTTCCCAATGTATATTGCAGTAATCAAAACGTTTTCGGTAAGCAATGTAATAAATCTATTATGTTTATCCTCGATATTCTAGTCCCAAGAGTAACTTTAATGTCTATGAGATTTTCACTCACTTTAGAGTTGCATGAAAAACTGTTTCAAGTATGGTGATCATTGGTACGGAAACAAATACAGTAGTGCATGGATAATTCGAGGTAGATGGCACCGAGACACCGTCGGATTACCGAAAACTTGGATTACACGGAAATAGCTTCCTGTACACTAGAAACAGGAGTTCTAATGAACCCTAATACTATAATTAAGAATGCACAAAATACGTATGTAGAACTTTATTGATTACAGTACATACATAAATTAATGTTGCTTGGCTCTTCAAGACTACTGTACTGAATCTTGCTTGCGAGGATACCATACGATATGAATACCATACTAAGTATCGGCAATTATAGCTACAAAAAGCCGATGCCAGTTGTAATCTTTATCAGGACGCCCAATGTTTTGATCGTAGATAGTCTTTTTGTTCGACTACCATAAAAATAAAACGAGATTATTAGTAAAATATCAGCAGACCTGTGCTATTTTACAGCTAGTTTTTGAAGAATGGTTCCTCAGCTATATTCGCCAAAATATTTGTAAATTTTTTCACCATATTAATAATAATAATAATAAATCAAATTATAGATATACGAGCCAGGAGGGATACGGTTAAAGATGGAGATGCATTGACCGGAACATTAAGATATTTGGTCTGCCGTCAAATAAACAAACGCGTCAGAATGGCTTTCGGAGTGTCGGGTGTTTATGTTTCCATATTAGAATTGTATCTGAAAATATATAGCATAGTTCTCTCCAAGATAAGGTCGAGAATCCACAGCTGAATGTCCTTTCCAGCGAACCAACAGTGTATGTTTGAAGGAATTGACAGATGTAATATAATGGGAGTGGTACAGTCTCGTAAACCACCGAGTGTCAATTTTTATGAGATTTTTTTTATATTAGGATTTTATATTTATTTGCTAATAAGTTCAAGAAATAATTCCGTTCTTGACGATAACACTTGCGTTTTTGCAAACACAAATACCAGTAACCGCATAATTATTTATAAAGTTTTACAAAAGCATGCTAAAATAGCATGTTTATAAATTCCTGAAGTACTTACATCGAGGACTCTAATGAAACACTTGGCAACATTATCTCAACTCTTCCAAATAAATGACCAAGGTATTAAAGAACTAGCGTTATTTATAGGCCATACAACATCATTTTTATCAATAATAAGATATTTTTTTTTCATCAAAAGTACTCAAAAATAGTTTGAAAGATATAAATAATGTAGCAAAGAAAGAACACGTGAATATATACACAGATTCTATGAACATAAGGGCAAAACATTTTAAGTACTTACATGTAACATAGGTGTTAATATGCCAATTAAACTAGAGAGCAATTCAGGCGGTTTAAGCAATGGTAAATATTTAAAATTCTTTATTGCTACATCTCTGAAGATTATATGTAAGGATATAGTTCTTCCCAATGTATATTGCAGTAATCAAAACGTTTTCGGTAAGCAATGTAATAAATCTATTATGTTTATCCTCGATATTCTAGTCTCAAGAGTAACTTTAATGTCTATGGGATTTTCACTCACTTTAGAGTTGGATAAAAAACTGTTTCAAGTACGGTGATCATTGGTACGGAAACAAATACAGTAGTGTATGGATAATTCGAGGTAGATGGGACCGAGACACCGTCGGATTACACGGAAATAGCTTCCTGTACATTAGAAAAAAACAGGGGTTCTAATGAACCGTAATACTATAATTAAGAATGCACAAAATACGTTTGTAGAACTTTATTGATTACAGTACAATCATAAATTAATGTTGCTTGGCTCTTCAAGACTACTGTACTGATTCTTGCTTGAGAGGATACCATACGATATGAATACCATACATGTATCGGCAATTATAGCTAAAAAAAAAGCCGATGCCCAATGTTTTGATCGTAGATAGTCTTTTTGTTCGCCTACCATAAAAATAAAACGAGATTATCAGTAAATCTAAAGTATAGTGGACAATTACCGTGATCATCGGTAGTAAATATTTATGATTATCAACGTCTAAAGATTGACTACAAAACGTTATATAAGCTCTTGGTTAAGGTTGCTTAACTGAAGTAATCTTTTATCAACGAAGAATAGAGAATATTCAATTTGAAATATTAAGTCTGTAATTAGGAGTTATTACAAACTAGTGGTAGGATTCGTAAAATATATAAACAAAGAAGACAGTTTTGAGAAGTGATTGAGTATTAGCAGACTTTGTCTTGAGATCAGACACAGCCAAATGAAATAATATCATTCTGATACTAACTAGAAAAATGTATTTAACATGTCGACCGAAGAACGGAGAGATTTTTTAAAGTGAAAAAAATCTACAAAACAGTCATTATCTTTTACGTCTTGTTTTTTTAACAAGAAATACCATCATAGAGACTAATTTTATTCTGTCACTCTGCATAACGCTATTTTACAGCTAGTTGTTGAAGACTGGTTCCTCAGCTATATTCGCCAAAATATTTGTAAATTATTTCACCATAATAATAATAATAAATCAAATTGTAGATATGCGAGCCAGGAGGGATACGGTTAAAGATAGAATTAAAGAAGAAGATTAAAATATACTTAAATCTTATCAGATATATTTTCAGGTCCATTCAACGTGTCTTGATAAAAGTAACATCACATTCAAGGTGAAATGTCATTCTTTCAGAAAATATCTAAGGGTGGAATTAAAGAAATGTTTTCACCTGCCAACAACGACTACCAGAAAAATTTAATGAATGTAGTTAAAGAAGAACTTTTAGAAAAAATAGGTCATTTCTGAAACACATTTGTACCTATAACAACTTATGACAAATCAAATATGGTGAATAAATAAAAGAGATGTATTACATTGCTTACCGAAAACGTTTTTCACCGTGATGCCTAGCTACAATGTAATATACATTGGGAAGAACTTTATCCTTACAAATTTTGGTTACATTTGGCTGTCGTAAGTACAGAAATACTATTATTTCAATGTTTAATTTTTTTACCCGAAAATGGTAATTTGTGCTCGTTTGAACCTATAAAATATAGACGTGTTCAATTGGCCTACTTGAGCAAAAAATTACCATTAGATGAGATTCGACCAAATAAAAGCCTTCTTTTATTTACAATGTACAATAAAGGTAGATTTTTCTGGTTACCTACCTGAGGTAAAGGTGATACAATATATCGAAGAAGTTTTTGAAATAAAGTAAGAAATGTATCGTCATTACGTCTAAGCTAAATTAGAACAGATGTAAATTGGCCTTTACATTCATTCGTCGCAGAAATTGAACACCACACAGACACAAAGTTTGTTAATCCCCGTGATAGGCACTTATAGGTGGTGTTGGTTTCCAGGTGCGTCTTCAGTTTCAGCCACAATATCTGGATTAATGAAGTTGTACTCAATGTTTTTCCCTTCATCGAAGTTGATTGTTAAAACTATTTCTTCATTAATTATTTAGTTTTTAGGTTTACATTGTTTTTGTTACTTTTTTTCCCTATTTATATATAGGTAAAGAAAAATAAATACTTGTTTAAACACAAGGTTTTCCATTTAATATATTTTGTCGTTTTATATTTATTAGTCATTTAGTTAACTAGTGTTATAAGTAATATGAAATTTACAATTATTATTTCATTCTTAATTTCATATTATATCTACACAATTTTGTATATTAAGTTTCGTTTCTTTGCTACATTATTTATATTTTTGTAACAATTTTTGTTTATTTTGGATGAAAAAAAATATATGTATTATGATATTATTGACAAAAATATCATATATCTTTGAAAGTGTAATAAAATATAGTAGAAATCACTTGAAATACAAAATTTCATTACATCCCGGACCCTCAGCTCAAGTGGTCTGACGTAATATCTTATTATAATTTTTGTCCGTAAAATGCTTAAGTGATAACCCGAAATCATTGCAACTAAATGTATGCTCCACATTACAAATATTACATTAACATTTAATTTGAAAAAACATTATTATTGTTTATTCTTTTTTTTATAAAGACAACAGTAAATAAAATTTTATGTTTTTAAAATCATAAAATATTTACTTTCCTATTTAACCTACTTTAGATCAAAGTAGTAAACATTATTAAACTAAGAAACATTTACCCTAACCCCAAGTTAAAAATAAAATCCACATTAAGGGGGTTTCCCAAGGTTTTCATTTTCGTAAAATAAGGTTGACATATAATTTGTTAAATCAATGTTTATTTCCCTTAGATCAAAAGTAGCGTTTTAAATGAGGTATTAAAATAATATTGCTTATAAACGCTATGGAATTGGAATTTTCACAAAATATAATGGTTCTTAATTTTTTGCGTTTACATTAATAAAGTTGAATGTGAAAAATTTGGTTCACGATATTTTGTATAAGAATTAAAATCACTGTATGAATGGAAAAATCAAACTCTTACCTTTAATAACTATACTCATTCGGCTTTTGATAGACAACAAACTGTAAAGTGAGTTTCAAGCCACCGGCAAGAATTCTATGAATTAACTGATAAAATCTTCCCTTTGTCCTGAATTACGAACAGTTTTCTAAATTACTACATCAAAACATGAATTTTTACTTACTTTATTATTTGTAATTTTTAAAAATATCCACACACAAAATTAAATATTTTTAACATAATATGTATATAACAGATGTTATCATCGATCTATTAATTGTACCACAAGTATTACACGATATAATCCTAGAACACAAAGGGTCAAAAATATTTGTAATATAACATGGGCAACAGCATGTGTATTTGAACACAGAAAGGTTGAACTTGCTATAATAACACTAACAGAGTTTTATCGTATCTAATTTTTATCTCTCCCTTTGAGCAGGATCTTGTGACACTTGCAAAGCGCTTGACTGTGCTTGTAAATATTTCAATAAATTAACAGCAAAGATTTACTATCAAACACTTGTATAAGAAATATTCATAAATCAATGATTTTAAATTAAACAATTAATATTAGAGATAAGTTCAACAGTGGTTGTAAAATAGAATATTGACTAATCTATTACATGGTTCAATATCTTATTCGCAAACGACTTGTCGCTCAAGTATATTAGGAGCTAGAAGGTAAAACAAAATTGAAACAAGAAAAGTAGGCCTAAACTCGTTTTATTTGGAACTGCATGAACTCAATAAAATACATTACAATCTGTCTAACTTGCTTACAGATTACGACAGCTGATGATAAGAATGAATAATCTAATATTTATGATTGTGCCCAGCTTCCACTCATCTTCCGTTCCAAACATATGACTAATCACACTTTCCCGCTATTTTTTAACAGTGTCTGGAATCGCAATCTCGAAACTTCACACGTGCGTTATCCTTGACTTTCGATGAAGAAATTGGAGTCACCCCTTACAAACCCAGAGTATTATTTTACTAGACATTTTTCTAGTATCTGACATTTTCATAAAAATTAACCACCCTTTCTACTCCCGTAGAACCACACCCTCATATTCCCATTAGCTTTTAATGACGGTATTGGACTCAGCACCCTCCAAAACACTACGATTGATCTTTTTCTAGTTTTTTTTGCCTTCTCACAATTATACCTCCAATTCATCATTTGATATTCCCATAGAGGGTCATCCGTATATTCACATTGACGTTCGATTACGGTAAACGACTCAGCACCATTAACAACCACCCGAATGTTCATTTAAATTGTTTTTCTTGCCTTCTGACAATTTTACCCCTCTTCACCCCTTTTCTACTGCCGTAGAGCCACACCCGTGCATTCCCGATTGATATGGAAGACGGTATTGGATTCAGCAACCGAAAAAACACTAAGATGGATATTACTCTAGCTTTGTTTTGCCTTGTCACATTTATACTCCAATTCATCATTTGCTACTCCCATAGAGGATCATCCGTGTATCTCCATTGACTTTCGATAACGGTAAAAGACTCACCACCTTTAAAACCCCCCGAGTGATCATTTTCCATTGTTTTTTTTTTTTTGCCTTCTGACAATTTTACCCCAATTCACCCCTTTCTACTCTCGTAGAGCAACAACCGAGCATCCCCGTTTAATATTGTATGCAGTATTGGACTCAGCACCCTCCAGAACATTACCATTGATAATTTTCTAGTTTTTTTTTTGCTTTCTTACAATTATACCCCAATTCATCATTTGTTACTCCCATAGATGGTCACCCGTGTATCCCCATTGACGTTCGATAACGGTTAAAGACTCAGCACCATTAAAACCCACTCGAATGATCATTTTCAATTGTTTTTTTGCCTTCTGACAATTTTACCCCAATTTACCAATTTCCTACTCTCGTAGAGCAACAACCGAGCATCCCCGTTTAATATTGAAGGTGGCATTGGACTCAGTACCCTCCAAAACACTACGATTGATCATTTTCTAGTTTTTTTTTGCCTTCTCACAATTATACCCCCAATTCATCATTTGCTATTCCCATAGAGGGTCACCCGTATATTCTCATTGACGTTCGATTACGGTAAACGACTCAGCACCATTAAAAACCACCCGAATGTTCATTTTCAATTGTTTTTTTGCCTTCTGAAAATTTTACCCCAATTCACCCCTTTTCTGCTTCCGTAGAGCCACACCCGTGCATTCCCGATTAATTTGGAAGACTGTATTGGACTCAGCAACCTAAAAAACACTACGATTGGTCATACTCTAGCTTTGTTTTGCCTTCTCACATTTATACTCCAATTCATCATTTGCTACTCCCTTAGAGGATCACCCGTGTATCTCCATTGACTTTCGATAACGGTAAAAAACTCACCACCTTTAAAACCTCCCGAGTGATCATTTTATATTGTTTTTGCCTTCTGACAACTTTACCCCAATTCACCCATTTTCTACTCCCTTAGAGCCACATCCGTGCATTTCCGATTAATATGGAAGACTTGTATTGGGTTCAGCTACCTCCAAAACACTACGATTGATCATATTCTAGCTTTGTTTTGCCTTCTCATATTTATACTCCAATTCATCATTGGCTACTCCCATAGAGAATCACCCGTATATCCCTATGACGTTCGATAACGGTAAAAGACTCAGCACCATTAAAACCCGCCGACTGATCATTTTCTAGTTTTTTTTGCCATCTGTTATTTTGACCCCAAGTCACTCCTTTACAACTCCCAAAGAGCCCCACCTGTCCATCCCCGTTAAATTTTGTTCACTTCTATCCCCCCGTCAGTTTTCGATAGTTGTACACGTTTATGAAAACTAACAACCAGGACCTATGTGAGTTGAGTAAATAATTGGCCAGCTGAAATGAAGAAGGGACATTCTAATGTTTATGTTTTCACCTTGATTACACACACCCAGTGTCTTACAGTATAAACATTTGACTAGTCAGACAGTCGCACCATAGTGGCAACACTGTTGGTTCTCGTATCGTTAGTGGCGTGGGAATAATATACACACCGGCTGCCATATTGTTATTAGACTGAACGAAAATATGCACTGGCTGCTATATTGATGCCTAAATGAAATGCTACCGTATTGATAGTATTTCAGTCTACTTTGTATTTTTAAGATTTTATGAAATTAAAGTACATGGAGTAGTATCATGTTTATTAGAAATAAATTATACACGACCAAAAACATATATACTTCACTCCTTCAAGTGGCTGCCTTATGGTTGCAAAATGAAATGCTGCCATATTGATAGCGGGATGTATATACATACATATATATATATATATATATATATATATATATATATATATATATATATATATATATATATATATATATATAATAAGGCGTTGTTCTTCCATAAAATAATTATGACTTGCCACTTTTAAAATGTACTGTTTAATATTGTATACATACTTAAACAAATACCATTTTGCACATTTAGTGATTCGCCATATTCCAATACTACTTGTTGTTACCTAAGGAGAGGCAGGATACTATTTCCCCATTCTGATTAAACAATTATCCTTATATATATATATATATATATATATATATATATATATATATATATATATATATATATATATATACACATTTCTTAAAAAATTGGCAAATATAAAGGTTTCGACGAAATAGAATTCATTTTGACAGAAACATATTTATAAAAATTAGTGTTATTAGTAATACTGATTACCTTTATAATGTTGATAGAATAAAATAAATGCAATAGCAATGAATAGTTTGCATGCATAATTATTTCTTAAAAATTACAGACCTTATTAGAACAGTAATCAGATGAAATTATTCCGTGTGCTAGAGAAGTTATTTTTCCTTCAGCACATTTCTCCATCCATTGTGCATTCGTGTTTTTAAATTAAAAAAGTTTTCTCCCTGTACCTCAATTATGCAATTTCTTGTTTCTAATCTGGTTAAATTTTCCTTTTCCATTTTTTAAAATTGGGAAAATATTTCTAAAATATTTCAGCAACGATTGTTTGAAAGCTGTGTACTATCGTTTTTTTTATTTTCAAAACTGGAAACGTTTTGCAGTAAATTAAAAAAAAAAAAAACAATTTTATGTTGCGAATATAGGTTGAAGAAAATATGTATTTGAAATAAAATTCTATAATTAAATGTATTTTTTTAAATGTAATCCGAATGTACAGGAAAAATGACACTTGGAAAACCACCAGATAACATATGCAAAACGTGTAAAATGATTTTATGCAAACAAAAATATGAATAACCAAACTGTAAAGCACATTTAAATAAAATTATATATTCTATTTTAAGACAATCGATAAATGTACAATGCTACAATAAAATAACTGGTAAACTACGCTTTTTGGGTTTACTACTTTAAAATTATGAATAATGAATAAGAACAAACCAAAACCTGAAACTGCTTTTAAACAAATGTTTTTAAATATTAACAAAATAATATTATTGAATTATTCTCAAATTCATAATTTAGGGTTGTTTATCCATAAAATATATATTTACTTGCCACTTTGAAAATGTACTGTTTAATATTGTATACATACTGAAACAAATACCATTTTGCACATTTAGTGATTCGCCATATTCCAATACTACTTGTTGTTACCCAAGGAAAGGCAGGATACTATTTTCCCCATTCTGATTAAACAATTATCCTAATATAAGAGAGAGAGACGTAATCGTTAGTCAGTTCCTTTTTTCTTAAACATTTATTAGCAACAATATTAGTAACAACATATTTTTTAATACGAAATCAATAGATTAGAAATGTAATTGAAATAAGTATTTCTATGAAAACGAAATAGATTAAGGGTTGTGCAACAATATACTTTACATGGTATTGAGTAACCCAGTAGGTTAAAACGACATGGAATAACTTCCCGGCCAAAATTTTGATAAAAACGTAAATGTTAGAACAGTTTCCATGTTAAAAACAAAAGATTTTCTCGTAAAATTAAATTTAACATTATATTTTAGTAATATAAGAGTTCTCATTACAATTCACCTATTGTTGAACAAAATTAGAGTATTTTTCAAACAGACTTTGGAAGTCTAAGATCCTGATGTTTTTAAATTGTGTGGCGAAGTATTATTTGCTCTATGGCCTCATATGCTGAATGTTTGCGAATAAAACAGTAAAGACTAATACATATATATGCTATTTATATAGATAGTTTATAGTTAGATGGAAATTCGAAATTAATATACTTTGTATAAAGTTAAAATTATGATCTCATTTTAATACAGCATTAAGTATCAATACTTTTCCATTTCTTCAAACCTATAAACTTTAATTTTGGTATATATACTTTCTTACAGACGTTATTTATACAAATTCTATTTTATATTTACAGCCCATCTTGAAAAAGAGGTACTGTATACCAGAACACAAAGTTTCGTCTACATTCAAAATCTTACATAACCTTTTCCCGCATAATGCCTTTAAGACCTATAATTACATAATTCAATAAAGGATCACAAGAGCTTGCCATAAATACATGACCTATATTGTTTCACATTTTATGACGCTATAATAGCGTTAATGTTGCCGCTGGAGAGTTTTGCTTAGGTGTTGCCGTCGATATTACGGTACCATAAAGACGCGACCTAATTACGGTTTATTTCAGATTAAATACTCGTACGACCGGAATGAACGCTAATAAACCTCTATTGTTTCATGTTTTATGACGCCATAATAGCGTTAGTGTTGCCGTTGGAGAGTTTTGCTTTGCTGTTACCGTCGATATTACCGTACCACAAAGACGCGACCTAATTATGCTTTATTTCAGATTAAATACGACGGGAATGAACGCTAATAAACCTCTATTGTTTCATGTTTATTGACGCCATAATAGCGTTAGTGTTGCCGTTGGAGAGTTTTGCTTTGCTGTTACCGTCGATATTACCGTACCATAAAGACGCGACCTAATTACGCTTTATTTCCAGATTAAATTCGACGGGAATGAACGGTAATAAACCTCTATTGTTTCATGTTTTATGACGCCATAATAGCGTTAATGTTGCCGTTGGAGAGTTTTGCTTTGCTGTTACCGTCGATATTACCGTATCATAAAGACGCGACCTAATTACGCTTTATTTCAGATTAAATACGACGGGAATGAACGCTAATAAACCTCTATTGTTTCATGTTTATTGACGCCATAATAGCGTTAGTGTTGCCGTTGGAGAGTTTTGCTTTGCTGTTACCGTCGATATTACGGTACCATAAAGACGCGACCTAATTACGCTTTATTTCAGGTTAAATACGACGGGAATGAACGCGATTATACCTCTATTGTTTAACATTTTATGACGCCATAATAGCGTTAATGTTGCCGCTAGAGAGTTTTGCTTAGGTGTTGCCGTTGATATTACGGTACCATAAAGACGCGACCTAATTACGCTTTATTTCAGATTAAATACGACGGGAATGAACGCTAATAAACCTCTATTGTTTCACGTTTTATGACGCCATAATAGCGTTAGTGTTGCCGCTGGAGAGTTTTGCTTCGGTGTTGCCGTCGATATTACTGTACCATAATGACGCGACGTAATTACGCTTTATTTCAGATTAAATACGACGGGAATGAATGCTAATAAACCTCAATTGTTTCACGTTTTATGACGCCATAATAGCGTTAATGTTGCCGCTGGAGAGTTTTGCTTTGCTGTTACCGTCGATATTACCGTACCATAAAGACGCGACCTAATTACGCTTTATTTCCAGATTAAATACGACGGGAATGAACGCTAATAAACCTCTATTGTTTCATGTTTATTGACGCCATAATAGCGTTAGTGTTGCCGTTGGAGAGTTTTGCTTTGCTGTTACCGTCGATATTATCGTACCATAAAGACGCGACCTAAATACGCTTTATTTCAGATTAAATACGACGGGAATGAACGCTATTAAACCTCTATTGTTTCACATTTTATGACGCCATAATAGTGTTAATGTTGCCGCTGGAGAGTTTTTCTTAGGTGTTGCCGTCGATATTACTGTACCATAAAGACGAGACGTAATTACGCTTTATTTCAGATTAAATACGACGGGAATGAATGCTAATAAACCTCAATTGTTTCACGTTTTATGACGCCATAATAGCGTTAATGTTGCCGCTGGAGAGTTTTGCTTTGCTGTTACCGTCGATATTACCGTATCATAGAGGCGCGACCAAATTACGCTTTATTTCACATTAAATACGACGGGTATGAACGTTAATAAACCTCTATTGTTTCATGTTTTATGACGCCATAATAGCGTTAGTGTTGCCGCTGGAGAGTTTTGCTTTGCTGTTACCGTCGATATTACCGTACCATAAAGACGCGACCTAATTACGCTTTATTTCCAGATTAAATACGACGGGAATGAACGCTAATAAACCTCTATTGTTTCATGTTTATTGACGCCATAATAGCGTTAGTGTTGCCGTTGGAGAGTTTTGCTTTGCTGTTACCGTCGATATTATCGTACCATAAAGACGCGACCTAAATACGCTTTATTTCAGATTAAATACGACGGGAATGAACGCTATTAAACCTCTATTGTTTCACATTTTATGACGCCATAATAGTGTTAATGTTGCCGCTGGAGAGTTTTTCTTAGGTGTTGCCGTCGATATTACTGTACCATAAAGACGAGACGTAATTACGCTTTATTTCAGATTAAATACGACGGGAATGAATGCTAATAAACCTCAATTGTTTCACGTTTTATGACGCCATAATAGCGTTAATGTTGCCGCTGGAGAGTTTTGCTTTGCTGTTACCGTCGATATTACCGTATCATAGAGGCGCGACCAAATTACGCTTTATTTCACATTAAATACGACGGGTATGAACGTTAATAAACCTCTATTGTTTCATGTTTTATGACGCCATAATAGCGTTAGTGTTGCCGCTGGAGAGTTTTGCTTTGCTGTTACCGTCGATATTACCGTAACACAAAGACGCGACCTAATTATGCTTTATTTCAGATTAAATACGACGAGAATGAACGCTAATAAACCTCTATTGTTTCACGTTTTATGACGCCATAATAGCGTTAGTGTTGCCGTTGGAGAGTTTTGCTTTGCTGTTACCGTCGATATTACGGTACCATAAAGACGCGACCTAATTACGCTTTATTTCGGATTAAATACGACGAGAATGAGCGCTAATGAACCTCTATTGTTTCACGTTTTATGACGCCATAATAGCGTTAATGTTGCCGCTGGAGAGTTTTGCTTAGGTGTTGCCGTCGATATTACTGTACCATAAAGACGCGACGTAATTACGCTTTATTTCAGATTAAATACGACGAGAATAAACGCTAATAAACCTCTATTGTTTCACGTTTTATGACGCCATAATAGCGTTAATGTTGCCGCTGGAGAGTTTTGCTTAGGTGTTGCCGTCGATATTACTGTACCATACAGACGCGACCTAATTACGCTTTATTTCAGATAAAATACGACGGGAATGAACGCTAATAAACCTCTATTGTTTCACGTTTTATGACGCCATAATAGCGTTAGTGTTGCCGTTGAAGAGTTTTGCTTTGCTGTTACCGTCGATATTACCGTACCATAGAGGCGCGACCAAATTACGCTTTATTTCAGATTAAATACGACGGGAATGAACGTTAATACCCCTCTTTTGTTCCATGGATTATGACGCCATAATAGCGTTAGTGTTGCCGTTGGAGAGTTTTGCTTTTCTGTTACCGTCGATATTACCGTACCATAGAGGCGCGACCAAATTACGCTTTATTTCAGATTAAATACGACGGGTATGAACGTTAATAAACCTGAAGTGTTTCAGGTTTTATGACGCCATAATAGCGTTAGTGTTGCCGTTGGAGAGTTTTGCTTTTCTGTTACCGTCGATATTACCGTACCATAGAGGCGCGACCAAATTACGCTTTATTTCAGATAAAATACGACGAGAATGAACGCTAATAAACCTCTATTGTTTCAGGTTTTATGACGCCATAATAGCGTTAGTGTTGCCGTTGGAGAGTTTTGCTTTGCTGTTACCGTCGAATTACGGTACCATAGAGGCGCGACCAAATTACGCTTTATTTCAGATTAAATACGACGGGAATGAACGTTATTACCCCTCATTTGTTCCATGGATTATGACGCCATAATAGCGTTAGTGTTGCCGTTGGAGAGTTTTGCTTTTCTGTTACCGTGGATATTACCGTACCACAAAGACGCGACCTAATTACGCTTTATTTCAGATTAAATACGACGGAATCGAATGCTAATAAACCTCAATTGTTTCATGTTTTATGACGCCATAATAGCGTTATTGTTGCCGTTGAAGAGTTTTGCTTTGCTGTTACCGTCGATATTACCGTACCATAAAGACGCCACCTAATTACGCTTTATTTCAGATTAAATACGACGAGAATGAACGCTAATAAACCTCTATTGTTTCACGTTTTATGACGCCATAATAGCGTTAAAGTTTCCGCTGGAGAGTTTTGCTTACGTGTTGCCGTCGATATTACGGTACCACAAAGACGCGACCTAATTACGCTTTATTTCAGATTAAATACGACGGGAATGTACGCTAATAAACCTCTATTGTTTCATGTTTTATGACGCCATAATAGCGTTAGTGTTGCCGTTGGAGAGTTTTGCTTTGCTGTTACCGTCAATATTACCGTACCATAAAGACGCGACCTAATTACTCTTTATTTCAGATTAAATACGACGGGAATGAACGCTAATAAACCTCTATTGTTTCACGTTTTATGACGCCATAATAGCGTTAATGTTGCCACTGGAGAGTTTTGCTTTGCTGTTACCGTCGATATTACGGTACCATAAAGACGCGACCTAATTACGCTTTATTCCAGATTAAATACGACGGGAATGAACGCTAATAAACCCTAATTGTTTCACATTTTATGTCGCTATAATAGCGTTAATGTTGCCGCTGGAGAGTTTTGCTTAGGTGTTGCCGTCGATATTACGGTACCACAAAGACGCGACCTAATTACGCATTATTTCAGATTAAATACGACGGGAATGAGCGCTAATAAACCTCTATTGTTTCACGTTTTATGACGCCATAATAGCGTTAGTGTTGCCGTTGGAGAGTTTTGCTTTGCTGTTACCGTCGATATTACCGTACCACAAAGACGCGACCTAATTATGCTTTATTTCAGATTAAATACGACGAGAATGAACGCTAATAAACCTCTATTGTTTCACGTTTTATGACGCCATAATAGCGTTAGTGTTGCCGTTGGAGAGTTTTGCTTTGCTGTTACCGTCGATATTACCGTACCATAAAGACGCGACCTAATTACGCTTTATTTCGGATTTAATACGACGAGAATGAGCGCTAATGAACCTCTATTGTTTCACGTTTTATGACGCCATAATAGCGTTAATGTTGCCGCTGGAGAGTTTTGCTGAGGTATTGCCGTCGATATTACTGTACCATAAAGACGCGACCTAAATACGCTTTATTTCAGATAAAATACGACGGGAATGAACGCTAATAAACCTCTATTGTTTCACGTTTTATGACGCCATAATAGCGTTAGTGTTGCCGTTGGAGAGTTTTGCTTTGCTGTTACCGTCGAATTACGGTACCATAGAGGCGCGACCTAATTACGCTTTATTTCAGATTAAATACGACGGGAATGAACGCTATTAAACCACTATTGTTTCACATTTTATGACGCCATAATAGCGTTAATGTTGCCGCTGGAGAGTTTTGATTAGGTGTTGCCGTCGATATTACTGTACCATAAAGACGAGAACTAATTACGCTTTATTTCAGATTAAATACGTCCGGAATGATCGCTAATAAACCTCTATTGTTTCATATTTTATGACGCCATAATATTGTTAGTGTTGCCGTTGGAGAGTTTTGCTTTGCTGTTACCGTCGATATTACCGTACCATAATGACGCGACTTAATTACGCTTTATTTCAGATTAAATACGACGGTAATGAACGCTAATAAACCTCTATTGTTTCACGTTTTATGACGCCATAATAGCGTTAATGTTGCCGCTGGAGAGTTTTGCTTAGGTGTTGCCGTCGATATTACGGTACCACAAAGACGCGACCTAATTACGCTTTATTTCAGATTAAATACGACGAGAATGAACGCTAATAAACCTCTATTGTTTCACGTTTTATGACGCCATAATAGCGTTAATGTTGCCGCTGGAGAGTTTTGCTTAGGTGTTGCCGTCGATATTACGGTACCACAAAGACGCGTCCTAATTACGCTTTATTTCAAATTAAATACGACATGAATGAACGCTAATAAACCTCTATTGTTTCACGTTTTATGACGCCATAATAGCGTTAGTGTTGCCGTTGGAGAGTTTTGCTTTGCTGTTACCGTCGATATTACGGTAGCACAAAGACGCGACCTATTTACGCTTTATTTCAGATTAAATACGACGGGAATGAACGCTAATAAACCACTATTGTTTCACATTTTATGACGCCATAATAGCGTTAATGTTGCCGCTGGAGAGTTTTGCTTAGGTGTTGCCGTCGATATTACTTTACCATAAAGACGAGAACTAATTACGCTTATTTTCAGATTAAATACGTCCGGAATGATCGCTAATAAACCTCTATTGTTTCACATTTTATGACATTATAATAGCGTTCATGTTGCCGCTAGAGAGTTTTGCTCTGCTGTTACCGTCGATATAACGGTACCATAAAGACGCGACCTAATTACGCTTTATTTCAGATTAAATACGACGGGAATGAACGCTATTAAACCTCTATTGCTTCACATTTTATGACGCCATAATAGCGTTAATGTTGCCGCTGGAGGGTTTTGCTTATTTGTTGCCGTCGATATTACTGTACCACAAAGACGCGACCTAATTACGCTTTATTTCAGATTAAATGCGACGGGAATGAACGCTAATAAACCTCTATTGTTTCACGTTTTATGACGCCATAATAGCGTTAATGTTGCCGCTGGAGAGTTTTGCTTATTTGTTGCCGTCGATATTACTGTACCACAAAGACGCGACTTAATTACGCTTTATTTCAGATTAAATACGACGGGAATGAACGCTAATAAACCTCTATTGTTTCACGTTTTATGACGCCATAATAGCGTTAATGTTGCCGCTGGAGAGTTTTGCTTAGGTATTGACGTCGATATTACGGTACCATAAAGACGCGACCTAATTACGCTTTATTTCAGATTAAATACGACGGGAATGAACGCTATTAAACCTCTATTGCTTCACATTTTATGACGCCATAATAGCGTTAATGTTGCCACTGGAGAGTTTTGCTTAGGTGTTGCCGTCGATATTACGGTACCACAAAGACGAGTCCTAATTACGCTTTATTTCGGATTTAATACGACGAGAATGAGCGCTAATGAACCTCTATTGTTTCACGTTTTATGACGCCATAATAGCGTTAATGTTGCCGCTGGAGAGTTTTGCTGAGGTGTTGCCGTCGATATTACTGTACCATAAAGACGCGACCTAAATACGCTTTATTTCAGATAAAATACGACGGGAATGAACGCTAATAAACCTCTATTGTTTCACGTTTTATGACGCCATAATAGCGTTAGTGTTGCCGTTGAAGAGTTTTGCTTTGCTGTTACCGTCGATATTACCGTACCATAGAGGCGCGACCAAATTACGCTTTATTTCAGATTAAATACGACGGGTATGAACGTTAATAAACCTCTAGTGTTTCATGTTTTATGACGCCATAATAGCGTTAGTGTTGCCGTTGGAGAGTTTTCCTTTGCTGTTACCGTCGAATTACGGTACCATAGAGGCGCGACCTAATTACGCTTTATTTCAGATTAAATACGACGAGAATGAACGCTAATAAACCTCTATTGTTTCACGTTTTATGACGCCATAATAGCGTTAGTGTTGCCGTTGGAGAGTTTTGCTTTGCTGTTACCGTCGATATTACTGTACCATAAAGACGCGACCTAATTACGCTTTATTTCAGATAAAATACGACGGGAATGAACGCTAATAAACCTCTATTGTTTCACGTTTTATGACGCCATAATAGCGTTAGTGTTGCCGTTGGAGAGTTTTGCTTTGCTGTTACCGTCGAATTACGGTACCATAGAGGCGCGACCTAATTACGCTTTATTTCAGATTAAATACGACGGGAATGAACGCTAATAAACCACTATTGTTTCACATTTTATGACGCCATAATAGCGTTAATGTTGCCGCTGGAGAGTTTTGATTAGGTGTTGCCGTCGATATTACTGTACCATAAAGACGAGAACTAATTACGCTTTATTTCAGATTAAATACGTCCGGAATGATCGCTAATAAACCTCTATTGTTTCATATTTTATGACGCCATAATATTGTTAGTGTTGCCGTTGGAGAGTTTTGCTTTGCTGTTACCGTCGATATTACCGTACCATAATGACGCGACTTAATTACGCTTTATTTCAGATTAAATACGACGGTAATGAACGCTAATAAACCTCTATTGTTTCACGTTTTATGACGCCATAATAGCGTTAATGTTGCCGCTGGAGAGTTTTGCTTAGGTGTTGCCGTCGATATTACGGTACCACAAAGACGCGACCTAATTACGCTTTATTTCAGATTAAATACGACGAGAATGAACGCTAATAAACCTCTATTGTTTCACGTTTTATGACGCCATAATAGCGTTAATGTTGCCGCTGGAGAGTTTTGCTTAGGTGTTGCCGTCGATATTACGGTACCACAAAGACGCGTCCTAATTACGCTTTATTTCAAATTAAATACGACATGAATGAACGCTAATAAACCTCTATTGTTTCACGTTTTATGACGCCATAATAGCGTTAGTGTTGCCGTTGGAGAGTTTTGCTTTGCTGTTACCGTCGATATTACGGTAGCACAAAGACGCGACCTATTTACGCTTTATTTCAGATTAAATACGACGGGAATGAACGCTAATAAACCACTATTGTTTCACATTTTATGACGCCATAATAGCGTTAATGTTGCCGCTGGAGAGTTTTGCTTAGGTGTTGCCGTCGATATTACTTTACCATAAAGACGAGAACTAATTACGCTTAATTTCAGATTAAATACGTCCGGAATGATCGCTAATAAACCTCTATTGTTTCACATTTTATGACATTATAATAGCGTTAATGTTGCCGCTAGAGAGTTTTGCTTTGCTGTTACCGTCGATATTACGGTAGCACAAAGACGCGACCTATTTACGCTTTATTTCAGATTAAATACGACGGGAATGAACGCTAATAAACCACTATTGTTTCACATTTTATGACGCCATAATAGCGTTAATGTTGCCGCTGGAGAGTTTTGATTAGGTGTTGCCGTCGATATTACTGTACCATAAAGACGAGAACTAATTACGCTTTATTTCAGATTAAATACGTCCGGAATGATCGCTAATAAACCTCTATTGTTTCATATTTTATGACGCCATAATATTGTTAGTGTTGCCGTTGGAGAGTTTGCTTTGCTGTTACCGTCGATATTACCGTACCATAATGACGCGACTTAATTACGCTTTATTTCAGATTAAATACGACGGTAATGAACGCTAATAAACCTCTATTGTTTCACGTTTTATGACGCCATAATAGCGTTAATGTTGCCGCTGGAGAGTTTTGCTTAGGTGTTGCCGTCGATATTACGGTACCACAAAGACGCGACCTAATTACGCTTTATTTCAGATTAAATACGACGAGAATGAACGCTAATAAACCTCTATTGTTTCACGTTTTATGACGCCATAATAGCGTTAATGTTGCCGCTGGAGAGTTTTGCTTAGGTGTTGCCGTCGATATTACGGTACCACAAAGAGGCGTCCTAATTACGCTTTACTTCAAATTAAATACGACATGAATGAACGCTAATAAACCTCTATTGTTTCACGTTTTATGACGCCATAATAGCGTTAGTGTTGCCGTCGGAGAGTTTTGCTTTGCTGTTACCGTCGATATTACGGTAGCACAAAGACGCGACCTATATACGCTTTCTTTCTGATTAAATACGACGGGAATGAACGCTATTAAACCTCTATTGCTTCACATTTTATGACGCCATAATAACGTTAGTGTTGCCGTTGAAGAGTTTTGCTTTGCTGTTACGGTCGATATTACTGTACCACAAAGACGCGACCTAATTACGCTTTATTTCAGATTAAATGCGACGGGAATGAACGCTAATAAACCTCTATTGTTTCACGTTTTATGACGCCATAATAGCGTTAATGTTGCCACTGGAGAGTTTTGCTTAGGTGTTGCCGTCGATATTACGGTACCACAAAGACGCGTCCTAATTACGCTTTATTTCAAACTAAATACGACATGAATGAACGCTAATAAACCTCTATTGTTTCACGTTTTATGACGCCATAATAGCGTTAGTGTTGCCGTTGGAGAGTTTTGCTTTGCTGTTACCGTCGATTATACGGTAGCACAAAGACGCGACCTAATTACGCTTTATTTCAGATTAAATACGACGGGAATGAACGCTATTAAACCACTATTGTTTCACATTTTATGACGCCATAATAGCGTTAATGTTGCCGCTGGAGAGTTTTGCTTAGGTGTTGCCGTCGATATTACTTTACCATAAAGACGAGAACTAATTACGCTTAATTTCAGATTAAATACATCCGGAATGATCGCTAATAAACCTCTTTTGTTTCATATTTTATGACGCCATAATATTGTTAGTGTTGCCGTTGGAGAGTATTGCTTTGCTGTTACCGTCGATATTACCGTACCATAAAGACGCGACCTAATTACGCTTTATTTCAGATTAAATACGACGGGAATGAACGCTAATAAACCTCTATTGTTTCACGTTTTATGACGCCATAATAACGTTAGTGTTGCCGTTGAAGAGTTTTGCTTTGCTGTTACGGTCGATATTACTGTACCACAAAGACGCGACCTAATTACGCTTTATTTCAGATTAAATGCGACGGGAATGAACGCTAATAAACCTCTATTGTTTCACGTTTTATGACGCCATAATAGCGTTAATGTTGCCGCTGGAGAGTTTTGCTTATTTGTTGCCGTCGATATTACTGTACCACAAAGACGCGACTTAATTACGCTTTATTTCAGATTAAATACGACGGGAATGAACGCTAATAAACCTCTATTGTTTCCCGTTTTATGACGCCATAATAGCGTTAATGTTGCCGCTGGAGAGTTTTGCTTAGGTATTGCCGTTGATATTACGGTACCACAAAGACGCGACCTAATTAAGCTTTATTTCAGATTAAATACGACGAGAATGAACCCTAATAAACCTCTATTGTTTCACGTTTTATGACGCCATAATAGCGTTAATGTTGCCGCTGGAGAGTTTTGCTTAGGTGTTGCCGTCGATATTACGGTACCACAAAGACGCGTCCTAATTACGCTTTATTTCAAATTAAATACGACATGAATGAACGCTAATAAACCTCTATTGTTTCACGTTTTATGACGCCATAATAGCGTTAGTGTTGCCGTTGGAGAGTTTTGCTTTGCTGTTACCGTCGATTATACGGTAGCACAAAGACGCGACCTAATTACGCTTTATTTCAGATTAAATACGACGGGAATGAACGCTATTAAACCACTATTGTTTCACATTTTATGACGCCATAAAATTGTTAGTGTTGCCGTTGGAGAGTATTGCTTTGCTGTTACCGTCGATATTACCGTACCATAAAGACGCGACCTAATTACGCTTTATTTCAGATTAAATACGACGGGAATGAACGCTAATAAACCTCTATTGTTTCACGTTTTATGACGCCATAATAACGTTAGTTATGCCGTTGAAGTGTTTTGCTTTGCTGTTACGGTCGATATTACCGTACCATAGAGGCGCGACCTAATTACGCTTTATTTCAGATTAAATACGACGAGAATGAACGCTAATAAACCTCTATTGTTTCACGTTTTATGACGCCATAATAGCGTTAATGTTGCCGCTGGAGAGTTTTGCTTAGGTGTTGCCGTCGATATTACGGTACCACAAAGACGGGACCTAATTACGCTTTATTTCAGATTAAATACGACGGAATCGAATGCTAATAAACCTCAATTGTTTCACGTTTTATGACGCCATAATAGCGTTAGTGTTGCCGTTGAAGAGTTTTGCTTTCCTGTTACCGTCGATATTACCGTACCATAGAGGCGCGACCAAATTACGCTTTATTCCAGATTAAATACGACGGGAATGAACGCTAATAAACCTCTAATCTTTCACGTTTTATGACGCCATAATAGCGTTAATGTTGCCGCTGGAGAGTTTGCTTAGGTGTTGCCGTCGATATTACGGTACCACAAAGTCGCGACCTAATTACGCTTTATTTCAGATTAAATACGACGGGAATGAACACTAATAAACCTCTATTGTTTCACATTTTATGACATTATAATAGCGTTAATGTTGCCGCTAGAGAGTTTTGCTCTGCTGTTACCGTCGATATCACGGTACCATAAAGACGCGACCTAATTACGCTTTATTTCAGATTAAATACGACGGGAATGAACGCTATTAAACCTCTATTGCTTCACATTTTATGACGCCATAATAGCGTTAATGTTGCCGCTGGAGAGTTTTGCTTATTTGTTGCCGTCGATATTACTGTACCACAAAGACGCGACCTAATTACGCTTTATTTCAGGAAAAATACGACGGGAATGAACGCTAATAAACCTCTATTGTTTCACGTTTTATGACGCCATAATAGCGTTAATGTTGCCGCTGGAGAGTTTTGCGTAGGTGTTGCCGTCGATATTACGGTACCACAAAGACGCGACCTAATTACGCTTTATTTCAAATTAAATACGACATTAATGAACGCTAATAAACCTCTATTGTTTCATATTTTATGACGCCATAATATTGTTAGTGTTGCCGTTGGAGAGTTTTGCTTTGCTGTTACCGTCGATATTACCGTACCATAAAGACGCGACCTAATTCCGCTTTATTTCAGATTAAATACGACGGGAATGAACGCTATTAAACCACTATTGTTTCACATTTTATGACGCCATAATAGCGTTAATGTTGCCGCTGGAGAGTTTTGCTTAGGTGTTGCCGTCGATATTACTGTACCATAAAGACGAGAACTAATTACGCTTAATTTCAGATTAAATAGGTCCGGAATGATCGCTAATAAACCTCTATTGTTTCATATTTTATGACGCCATAATATTGTTAGTGTTGCCGTTGGAGAGTATTGCTTTGCTGTTACCGTCGATATTACCGTACCATAAAGACGCGACCTAATTCCGCTTTATTTCAGATTAAATTCGACGGGAATGAACGCTATTAAACCACTATTGTTTCATATTTTATGACGCCATAATATTGTTAGTGTTGCCGTTGGAGAGTTTTGCTTTGCTGTTACCGTCGATATTACCGTACCATAAAGACGCGACCTAATTCCGCTTTATTTCAGATTAAATACGACGGGAATGAACGCTATTAAACCACTATTGTTTCACATTTTATGACGCCATAATAGCGTTAATGTTGCCGCTGGAGAGTTTTGCTTAGGTGTTGCCGTCGATATTACGGTACCACAAAGACGCGACCTAATTACGCTTTATTTCAGATTAAATACGACGGAAATGAATGCTAATAAACCTCAATTGTTTCACGTTTTATGACGCCATAATAGCGTTAGTGTTGCCGTTGAAGAGTTTTGCTTTGCTGTTACCGTCGATATTACCGTACAATAGAGGCGCGACCTAATTACGCTTTATTTCAGATTAAATACGACGACAATGAACGCTAATAAACCTCTATTGTTTCACGTTTTATGACGCCATAATAGCGTTAATGTTGCCGCTGGAGAGTTTTGCTTAGGTGTTGCCGTCGATATTACTTTACCATAAAGACGAGAACTAATTACGCTTAATTTCAGATTAAATACATCCGGAATGATCGCTAATAAACCTCTATTGTTTCATATTTTATGACGCCATAATATTGTTAGTGTTGCCGTTGGAGAGTATTGCTTTGCTGTTACCGTCGATATTACCGTACCATAAAGACGCGACCTAATTACGCTTTATTTCAGATTAAATACGACGGGAATGAACGCTAATGAACCTCTATTGTTTCACGTTTTATGACGCCATAATAACGTTAGTGTTGCCGTTGAAGCGTTTTGCTTTGCTGTTACCGTCGATATTACCGTACCATAGAGGCGCTACCAAATTACGCTTTATTCCAGATTAAATACGACGGGAATGAACGCTAATAAACCTCTATTCTTTCACGTTTTATGACGCCATAATAGCGTTAATGTTGCCGCTGGAGAGTTTGCTTAGGTGTTGCCGTCGATATTATGGTACCACAAAGTCGCGACCTAATTACGCTTTATTTCAGATTAAATACGACGGGAATGAACGCTATTAAACCTCTATTGTTTCACGTTTTATGACGCCATAATAGCGTTAATGTTGCCGCTGGAGAGTTTTGCTTAGGTGTTGCCGTCGATATTACGGTACCACAAAGACGCGACCTAATTACGCTTTATTTCTAATTAAATACGACCTTAATGAACGCTAATAAACCTCTATTGTTTCACGTTTTATGACGCCATAATAGCGTTAGTGTTGCCGTTGGAGAGTTTTGCTTTGCTGTTACCGTCGATATTACGGTAGCACAAAGACGCGAACTAATTCCGCTTTATTTCAGATTAAATACGACGGGAATGAACGCTATTAAACCACTATTGTTTCACATTTTATTACGCCATAATAGCGTTAATGTTGCCGCTGGAGAGTTTTGCTTAGGTGTTGCCGTCGATATTACTGTACCATAAAGACGAGAACTAATTACGCTTAATTTCAGATTAAATACGTCCGGAATGATCGCTAATAAACCTCTATTGTTTCATATTTTATGACGCCATAATATTGTTAGTGTTGCCGTTGGAGAGTTTTGCTTTGCTGTTACCGTCGATATTACCGTACCATAAAGACGCGACCTAATTACGCTTTATTTCAGATTAAATACGACGGGAATGAACGCTAATAAACCTCTATTTTTTCACGTTTTATGACGCCATAATAGCGTTAATGTTGCCGCTGGAGAGTTTTGCTTAGGGGGGGGGGTGATGTTGATCGCCTGCACGTGGTGCCCCCTGCCTGAAATAACTGAACGATCAACACGAGGCTCGCCTTCAGCACGCTGACCATAAAATGAGAGGCCTTCAACAAAAAAAAAGAGTTTTAAACGGTCCTTCTCAGGACCTGGACGCGAGCCTCCGCATTCTGTATTGGAATGCTGGAGGCCTCAACAGCAGTAAATTTGTAGAATTTAAACGAAACGTCATCAATTTCGACGTAGATATATATTTTATAGCCGAAGCCGGAGCGGCAACGGACAATATCCAATACTACAACATAGCTAACTACATGACTTACACGCTGAATCGATCTCGACAAATAGCATCAGGAATTATTGCCGGAATAAAAAGTGACCTGCGTGCCAAGTTTAAGACACTCCATGAGATGCGGGAGGGGGATAAGGCCGAAATTGTTCTTGTCGAAGTCTGGAAGTATAAAAAATGTTTCAGCATTGTAAGCCTTTACAACCCACCGGGAAATGTACTGCCAACTTTATACGTGGAAGCTACGCTTCAACCAAACAGCATTATAGTTGGAGACTTCAACAGCCCGTCCACAAGATGGGGTTACTCCGCGACGACCCGAGCCGGTGAAAGGGTAGAAGATATGGTTGACGACAATTTATTGGAAGTCGTTGAAACACCCCCAACATTCCTGTCGTACTCTGGCAGTACTACTAGACCGGACCTGGTGATCCTGGATCCGCAACTGTCTCAAAAAACTAAAGTTAGGCTTCTGGATGACGCAGCAGGGTGCGGACACCGAGCGATACTGATACATACAAGCCTATTCAAAACGCTCAAACCTCCATCTAGAGCTCCCCGATGGAATTTTGTGAAGGCGAACTGGACGGCGTATAGCGCACTTACGAACGACATCATAGCAGAAAGCATTGACTGGAGTTCGCTGGAGAAGGCTGTCGAGAGCTTTAACAAAACAATCCTAGAATGCAGCACGTCCTGCATACCAAGGGGTCAGGTCAAAGCCTACCGGCCCTTCTGGAGTGACAAACTGGATGAGCTGAAAAATATAAGGAATGCAGCAAGAAGGGAAGCAGAAAGAACAAATGATATCCTCGACTGTTCGGCCTTACGCAGGGCACAAGCACAACTTCAAAAAGAAATAAAACAGTCTAAAAGAGAATCCTTTCGAAAATTTCTAGGCACCCTTGACTTTCGGAGGGATGGGGCAAAAGCACACAAATTTATATCGCGACTCAATAGTGACTCACCGCCTGCAGAGCAAGAACCCTTCACGAAGGGAACAAGATGCTATACTGAACCAAGAGATATCGCTAACCTACTGTGTAAGCACTATGCGAACATCAGTCGTGTAAACCAGCCTAAAAGTGCATACAAAAAGCTGTTAAAGCACCCCAAAAGCTCATGCCCAACTAGAGAAGACAGCAGAATATGCTCAGAGGATTTCACGTTGGCCGAGTTGGAAGAAGCACTCCAGGAAACAAAAACAGGGAAAGCTCCAGGTGTGGATCACATTTTCTCGGAATTCCTTATTAACTTGGGCCAAAAGGCAAAATTGCTCTTCTTGGAGATAGTGAACCTATCCTGGGCTAGCCATGTACCTCATCAATGGCGAAAAGGTGAAATAGTGCCAATCCATAAGAAAGGCAAACCTATCAGTGAAGCAGGAAGCTACAGACCAGTTGCTCTAACGAGTGCATGTAGTAAAGTAATGGAAAGAATGGTTGCCCGCCGACTGAGCCAATTCTTCGATTTACACAACACCATCGATGATGACCAAGCAGGATTCAGACCGAGACGAAGTACGATGGATCAAGTAGTATACTTCTCACAGTGTGTCAAAGACGGCTTCCAAAGGAAAATGTCCACCTTGTCTGTACTAATAGTTCTAAAAAATGCCTACGACACCGTTTGGAGAGAAATGCTCATACACAAGCTAGCCCAAAGTGAAGTTAGGGACAATTTATTTAAGTGGATCAAATCCTTTCTGTCGCAACGACTTATTAGAGTAAGATATACAGGAGGAATGTCCAAATATCGTATCCAAAGACAAGGATTAGCACAAGGAGCCGTAATCAGTTGTATACTCTTTAATTTGATGATCAATGACGTACTCACGGCAGTTCGAGCAGTGCCTGGAGTACAAGGCCTACTCTAGGCAGATGATCTAATTCTCTGGGCTAGTGGTAGCAACATCAAATCACTAGAAGAAGCAATAAACAAGGCACTGACTAACCTGCTGCTTTGGACGGAGACTAACGCGATGTGTGTGAATGCGAATAAATCAATTTACCAACTTTTTACACTTTCAACAAGGCGACCTGAAATCTCTCTGCGATACGGGAATAGCGAACTCATGGAGAGCAATATCTGCAAGTACCTGGGAGTTTCAATAGATTCCAAAATGACCTGGAAACCACACATCAAAGAAAGCGCCAACAGAGCCATTAAAAGAGCAAGACTGCTGAAACGCCTAACTGCCACAACATGGGGAGCAAATCAGGATGTACTGAACACAGCGTACAAAACATATATACGCCCCATACTCGAGTACGGAGCTGAAGCAACAATCACAGCGTCAAACACCACATCCCAAATCTTGGATAGAACCCAAAATGCAGTCCTCCGAGTCATCACTGGTGCACCAAAATCGACCCCGATAGCAGCAATGGAGGCACAGTTGGAAACAGAGCCAATGCAGTTTAGAAGAGAAAAACTCAGCCTCGGGTTTTGGGAGAGAAACAAAAGGACGTACAGCCACCGATGGGCAAACTTTAAAGAAGCCACAACGAGGCTAAAAACACAAAAAACTCCGATAACCACATATAAAGAGTTGATTAAGAAATACAACATCAACATTGGCACTCATACAACAGATATCAGGAAACATGAAGTGTTCAATTCACTGCCCAAGGGAATCCTAAATCTTCTTGACCACAACATCCCAAAGAAAGATTGTAACCCACTAGAACTAAAGGCTGCAGCCCTCAGAACCATCAACACAGTCTATCCAGAGACACAGTGGCTACATGTATATACCGATGGATCGTGCCTCCCAGACAAAGGACAGACTGGAGCTGGTTATTACTGTAATCTTTTCGAAGGATCGCTAGCAGTTGGCAACAACCAAAGTAACTTTGACGGTGAAATAACCGCCATACTAGCGGCATCAAACGAAATGAAGAAAATAAAGACACCGGCACAAGCAGTCTTTCTTGTAGATTCAATGGCTGCAATAATGGCCGTAACAAATAACAAGAAGACCGATTGCAGATCCACTCTAGCCTGCCGTCAAAATTTGTCAAAACTAATGAATAGGGGATGGAAAATTGAATTACAATGGATCCCCAGCCACGTGGATATAAGAGGAAATGAATTAGCTGACTCATTGGCAAAAAAAGGAACAACGCTCCCACAGCCGAGCGTAGCAACTTCGCTCCCCTCCATAAAAATACAAATAAATGCTGCAATAAAGAGGAGCACTCAGGCCTACTTACGAGAAGCATCTTTTAATAAACGTTGGGCTACTCTTGTCGAAAACGGGCCAATTAACAACATGTTACCCCGACGGGACGGGGTTGCACTTTTTAGACTCACAACTGGACACGATTACCTAGCTGCACACCTAAACAAGATACACGTCTTCTCGTCTCCCAGGTGCACCCTATGTGACAGCGGGGAGGACATGACAGCTGAGCACCTCCAGTCATGTACAGCTCTGGACCATGGACCCCTGAACGACACGAAGGAAGAAGAGATCTCTCGCCTCTACTGGTCAGCGCGCCACCAAATGGCCCAACAGCCAAGAGTGGGCGTTGGCTAGTAAGTAAGTAAGTAAGTTTTGCTTAGGTGTTGCCGTCGATATTACGGTACCACAAAGAAGCGACCTAATTACGCTTTATTTCAGATTAAATACGACGGAAATGAATGCTAATAAACCTCAATTGTTTCACGTTTTATGACGCCATAATAGCGTTAGTGTTGCCGTTGAAGAGTTTTGCTTTGCTGTTACCGTCGATATTACCGTACAATAGAGGCGCGACCTAATTACGCTTTATTTCAGATTAAATACGACGAGAATGAACGCTAATAAACCTCTATTGTTTCACGTTTTATGACGCCATAATAGCGTTAATATTGCCGCTGGAGAGTTTTGCTTAGGTGTTGGCGTCGATATTACGGTACCACAAAGACGCGACCTAATTACGCTTTATTTCAGATTAAATACGACGGAATCGAATGCTATTAAACCTCAATTGTTTCACGTTTTATGACGCCATAATAGCGTTAGTGTTGCCGTTGAAGAGTTTTGCTTTGCTGTTACCGTCGATATTACCGTACCATAGAGGCGCGACCAAATTACGCTTTATTCCAGATTAAATACGACGGGAATGAACGCTATCAAACCTCTATTCTTTCACGTTTTATGACGCCATAATAGCGTTAATGTTGCCGCTGGAGAATTTGCTTAGGTGTTGCCGTCGATATTACGGTACCACAAAGTCGCGACTTAATTACGCTTTATTTCAGATTAAATACGACGGGAATGAACACTAATAAACCTCTATTGTTTCACATTTTATGACATTATAATAGCGTTAATGTTGCCGCTAGAGAGTTTTGCTTTGCTGTTACCGTCGATATAACGGTACCATAAAGACGCGACCTAATTACGCTTTATTTCAGATTAAATACGACGGGAATGAACGCTATTAAACCTCTATTGCTTCACATTTTATGACGCCATAATAGCGTTAATGTTGCCGCTGGAGAGTTTTGCTTTGCTGTTACCGTCGATATTACGGTACCATAAAGACGCAACCTAATTATGCTTTATTTCAGCTTAAATACGACGGGAATGAACGCTAATAAACCTCTATTGTTTCACGTGTTATGACGCCATAATAGCGTTAGTGTTGCCGTTGGAGAGTTTTGCTTTGCTGTTACCGTCGATATTACGGTACCTTAATAACCTGTCCTAATTACGCTTTATTTCAGAATAAATACAACGAGAATGAACGCTATAAAACCTATATTGCTTCACATTTTATGACGCCATAAGAGCGTTAGTGTTGCCGTTGAAGAGTTTTGTTTTGCTGTTACCGTCGAATTACGGTACCATAGAGGCGCGACCTAATTACGCTTTTTTCAGATTAAATACAACGCGAATGAACGCTATATAAACTATATTGTTTCACATTTTATGAAGGCATTAGAGCGTAAGTGTTGCCGTTGGAGTGTTTTGCTTTGCTATCACCGTCGTTATTACGGTATCAAAAAGGCGTGTCCTAATTACGCTTTTTTTAAGAATTATTATAACGGAATGAACGCCATAAAACCTTTATTGCATCACATTTTATGACTCCATAAGAGCGTTAGTGTTGCCGTTCGAGAGTTTTGTTTTGCTGTTACCCTCGAATTACGGCACCATAGAGGCGCGTATAATTACGCTCTATTTCAGATAAAAAACAATGGGAATGACCGTTATAAAACCTATATTTTTCACGTTTTGTGACGTCATTAGATCGTTAGTGTGGCAGTTGGAGTGTTTTTCTATGCTGTAACCGTCGATATTACGGTTCCATAAAGGCGCGACGTAATTACGATGTATTTCAGATAAATACAACGGAATGAACGCTATGAAACCTACAATGTATCATATTTTATGACGGTATTAGAACGTTAGTGTGGCCGTTGGAGTGTTCTTACCTGTTACCGTCGATATTATGATACCATAAAGGCGCGACGTAATTACGCTGTATTTGAGATTAAATACAACGGAATGAACGCTATGAAAGCTATATTCTATCATATTTTATGACGGCATTAGAGCGTTAGAGTTGCCTTTGGTTAGTTTTGCTTTGCTGTTACCGTCGATATTACGGTACAATAAAGACGCGTCCTAATTACGCTATATTTCAGATTAAATACGACTGGAATGAACGCTATTAAACCTCTATTGTTTCACGTTTTATGACGCCATAATAGCGTTAGTGTTGCCGTTGGAGAGTTTTGCTTAAGTGTTGCCGTCGATATTACGGTACCATAAAGATGCGCCCTAATTACACTTTGTTTCAGATTAAGTACAACCTAAAATGAACGCTATAAAACCTATAGAGTTACACATTTTATGACGGCATTAGAGCGTTAGTGTTGTCATTTTAGAGTTTTGCTTTGCTGTTACCGTCGATATTATGGTACCTTAATAACGCGTCCTAATTACGCTTTACTTCAGATGAAATACAAAGGGAAAGATCGTTATAAAACCTATATTATTTAACTTTTTTGACGGCATTAGAGCGTTAGTGTTACCATTTTAGAGATTTTTCTTTGCTGTTACCGTCGATATTACGGTACCATAAAGGAGCGACCTAATTACAATTTATTTCAGAAGAGAATTAAAGCTATTAAACTTATATTGTTTCATATATAAGATGGTACAAAAAGGCGCGTCCTAATTATGATTTTTTAAGATTGAATACAACGGGAATGAACGCTTTAAAACCTATATTGTTTCACAGGATTACATTGCATAACAAAGCTACAACGTTAATAGCGAATTACATATTTGTAATATTAAATTTATTTCCATAGTTTTGTCTTTTTATGTTTATCACCAGAAGGTCGTATTCTAGATTACTTATTAAAATTACCAACAAATATCTTGTTAAAAGTATGTGAAACTACAAACAAAAAATATGGTCGTAGCTATTTCGATGCCCCACAATTAATCTTACTTCGTGAAGTAAAATTGTTTATTTAATGTATCGCTATAGATAACGATATATTTTCGAGTCTAATCTCGAGATCTAAACTAGGCCTACAGTGCTCTCACTTTCAAGAGTTAAAATACTTCGGTGTTTATAATCGGCTATCCAAGTATTAACCACGCCCAATGTAGCTTGTCTTCGGTGATCAGACGAGAACCGGTAAATTCAACATAATATGGCCGTTGGCAGTGATGTTTAAGATAAGCGGTTCATGGGGTACTTGGTGTAACGTTACTGAAATAATTTTATTTTACTTTACTAGTCTATTTAAGAGGTAACATTTACCATAACGTTGAATTATTTATCATTCTTTGATTTGAATTTACTTCTTTTATATTGTATTATATTTGTAATGATAAATTTGTGACTGATCTCAGTCCAGGAACAATTGGATTTGTATTGACACAAAAATAGTTTAATAGACGATCTGGTAAACTTCACATAAATATATATCAAACAAATGGGCAATGTGTCCCTCAGCCCAGACTGTTATAAGTTTACCAAAAATAAAACATGAATGTATAACACATGACAACTTAGTATGGCATGCCCAACCACTTCTAGAACAACGCACTCTTGTAATGCTCGAAACACTATTATAGCTCTCCAAACATGACAAGCGAATATATAAAGTAATATTAGAGTTTAATTATCGTCATATGTAAAGTGTTGAGTGAATAAAAGAAAACACTATTGATATAGCTTGATATACCACAAATACACAAACACACAAACACACACGTATGATAGGATAATTTATAGAATTTGCATTATTATCTAATTTGCAAATATATATATATATATATATATATATATATACACGTGTGGCTTTGATTGTCAGTATGCGTGTGTGTGTACACGCACAAACGTTTGTGTTTCTATAACAAACTATATATTTAGAAACTTTTAGATAATTAAAATGCTTATATATATATATATATATATATATATATATATATATATATATATATATATATATATATATATATATATATACATTCCCATGCGTTTAAAATCAATAATTTGTTTCTTCACACCACGTACAAGTAAGGCATTAAGCGACAGTTAATATTTAATGAATATAATAAATTAAAATAAAAAATTCCATCTTTACTTTAAATTTGCTTAATGCATATATAAAGCTAGGGATTCTAAACCTTTACTTCAGGGAAGGTTAAAGTAGAACAAACTTAATATTAATTGACCTAATGAATATTTGTATTGTGTGTCTTATATTTTTAGTCTCAAAAGGCTGTTGAGTCTAATAATCGTCTACTTCTTAAGGAAATAGTTTTCCACATATTGATGAAAGGTAGCTTGTTTATTTACGATCAACGCAAACCAAGCGCACTTTGTAATACAGCCCGATTTATTTTGGTATCCAGTTAATTTGATGCAAATTAAGTTGCCTGTCGCTTCGATTCAAACGTTTCCTGTTTCAATCGTTTGTGAAAAACAGTTTTAAATACATTAAAGTTAAATTCTCAGACATAGCTTTACGTCTACTAATTATAGCAATTTGCGTTACCTAAATTCGACGTAGCAGGCTACCAGTTTGACATTTGCCTGTATACTCTTCATCAAGAATTACTATGACTGCAAATAACATTACGAAAGCATCCAATTTATCCAGATTTAGCTGAAAGTGATACGTAAGATGAGGATTCTAGTTTTAAAATATAACCTCATATGATAGGTTTACAACTATAATGTGCGATGAGATTTGAAAATATTTGTGAATTTCGATTTCTTCCATTTTTAATTACATACATATGTAAAAATAAGGCATACCTTCTGACAAACAAAAACTGTCATTAAAAGCTATAATTTAACAAGAAATAACTAAAACGTTATATTTAGTCACATAATCATAACCTTTTGTAATTACAATTTCATTCAACATGAATTCAGGTATTCACAGATATATTACGTCCTATTTAGTATTTCAAGTTTTACTGTAAACGTCTACAGAAAGGAAATACGATAAACAACAAGAAATGTTGTCAGTTGTAATATGTGAACTTTTCATTAGTTGAAAACCATGCTCTTTTGATTAGTTAAAACCATCCACTTTTGATTAGCTAAAGAACTGCCAACAGGGAATCCACTATCGAGCAAAATTTGTAATGAATTTCTGCAATGTTTCATACTATAACAGCCACTCACCACACTTTTCTGCGATATCAGATGAAAGGAAAAAAGGCAAACCATTCCTGTTATTGTTATTTTATTGTTATATATTGGAATACTTTTATTGGAAATGGATTTATGTATATTCTAAAAATATTTTAAAGAGTCATTTTATAAAATTAGGAGTCATTTTAGATAACTACTTCTCTCAATACAATTTTTATCTTCTTTTACCTATTACCTGAATCACGAATTCTATCCACATACTTACTGTTCATTCATTGCCAAACGAACAAATATATATATATATATATATATATATATATATATATATATATATATATATACAGTAAACTCCCGATTATCCGTGGAATAGGGTGGCCCGGCAACACCGGATAACGAATTCCCCGGAAAATCCGCTATGAACAAAGTATACGCAAAACGATCGATATTCAATTATTATACCATAAGTTACACATATAATGACCCCGGTTAATGCAATTCACAAATAATCTTCAGAGGACAAAATAAATACGGAAAATATTTTAAAATGTCGATGTATTTGACGGATTATATTATGTACATTTATATATACGTACATAAGTATATGTCAAAAGTAAGTATGTATGTACATACGTAATTTCCTTTACACACAATACTTTCACTTTCTCACAAAAAAATCTGTCACTTTCGTTTGTTTTTTTGGGATCATTGATTTAGCTTTAATGTGCGATCTACGTTTCTTGAGAACCATTTTGTCCCACAGTGTCTACTTGTGCCACGTGTGTCACAAAACCATAAAGATCGATAAAGTATATGACAGACATGGATAATGCATATGTCACGTCCTAGACTATTTATAGCCGAGATTAGCTGACATTTGTTTACAATCTTATGATACACATTAGGTTTTCGGGCGTCAAAGCATTTTATCACTGTCTCTTATATACAGAAGTCTGCTCGCCCCTTTTATTTCGCTGGCCCGCGTCGGGATGATTCCCTATCAATGTAATAATTAGTACGTACATATTAACATATCTATTCCCTTCATCTTAACTTCTATTAGGCCTTGTATGTATTCACGTCGCAATTCACCGTTTGGAAATTTAAACACATGAATCTGATTGGAATAAAAATTGGATATTTGTAAAACAATGGCAGACCCCGGATAATCCGCAAACCAGTTAATCCGCCCACGGATATTCGGTAGTTTACTGTATATATATATATATATATATATATATATATATATATATATATATATATATATATATATATATATATATTGATATGTTTTCTTGTATATATAGTTAATAAATTAAAAATATTTCAAAAAAAGTATTCGTTAAAAGTATTCTTGTTTTTGAAATATTTTTAATTTGTTAAATATATATATATATATATATATATATATATATATATATATGAATAGTTATTAACTGGAGTATATCCATTAATTCTGCAGTGCATAAAATGGCAATTCCGACGTTTCGCTAGAATCTCATCTAGTATTGACGAGGTAAACCCAACAACAGTTGAAGAGCGAGCCAACCACCACTGCAGAATAAACGGATGTACTCCAGATAATAACTATTCATATATATATAAATTATATATATATATATATATATATATATATATATATATATATATATATCATAAAAAAATATTAGAAATAATTTTAAGAATGTAATAAAACATTTAAGTAAAAATAACTCTAAATCACTTGTACTTAGTAACTAATAAGTTGAAGACGTTGTCGATTTGTTATCTTGACCTAATATTAATAAGTAAATAATGTAATTTATTGTTAAAGCAGCTATTACACACTTAACCGAAACACTTGTGAAGATTCTTGTATGACATCATAGTTTCCCAGATTTAAGTATCAACTGTACGTCAAAGTGCGATTACCATCTATTGCCTAATATTTGCCCTTATAGTAATAATTCTTAGATTTCAATTTAAGTGACTAAATACAAGTCTAAAAAATAGTTGTAATTTTTAAATGAATTTTTATTTAATTTTAGTCTAATTTTATAATGTTTCTTCGCATAAAAGCGCTCACCTATCGTAGGGAAAATCTACTATGTCAGAACACTTTGAATATCGCATTTTACATGATAGTTTCTAATTTATTCCTAATCTTTCATGTCAATCAGAAAATTTTCATAAATATTATAGTTGCTTCTATTTCTTTAAATGTATGAACCCTCGAGTAGATTATTATATATTTTATAATGCTACTATAGAAATATTCGCTTTGTATACATCTGTATGCTACCAACTACGCAAGAGGTTAATCAATAAATTGCCAGAGCTTTGTGTTTATCCCGTTAATAGGTGTTATAGCTGAACAAATATACTGTTATATAACAGCCATTTACCTTGGTATTTGACAAAATTACACACATCCGTAATGGTCAATTTATATTTATGTTGATAAGAGCTGTTCCTTATTATTGCGCATACAGTTATAATAAAATTTAAAAAACGTTTGCCTTACTTGACCAATAAATTATATAACCTTATATACTTAAATGATATAATAAAATACAATTAATTATGTAGCACACCTACATATGGATTGGGGAATCAGCAGGATACTGGCAAATTGAAATTATAATGTAGATAAAGCGGATGACAGCTGTGCCAGTAAATAGAGCACCTCCATGGAAGTTTATTTTGTTGTTAATTTTGAATTTGATCATTAGGTATTGGATCATTGATTCATCTATTTTAGTTTTTCAGAATATATTTGCTTGAAATAATTATAATATATAATAAGTATATTGAATACTTCGTTGAATTCCCCCTTTCTATGCGAAAAACTAGCTGTTGGTAACACCTTAACCAACTCTCTAAATCTCACTTTTTTATGTTACTAGATATAAAATGTTTAGTAACATTTGTCGATTCTTGAAACATTTATTAGAAAAAGGTTAACTACTATTTAACCTAAGGACATCATGATGAGTGAGACTGACTTGGATTAAGTATGGGTGTTATTCTGGCTTCCATGATCCACGCTATTATTAATTTATCATTGAATATCCGAGATTTTTTTAAACATTTATACTGCTGTTGTGTTTATTCCTAAAAAAATATTTGAATTGGACAAAAATAGTTTCATAAATTGATCTCACTTTGCTAAGAAGCTGCGGATTATATGCATTTGTACGTGATGCACGTTTGTGTAACTGTGCGTGTTACAACAAATTTATTTCAAATCATGTTGTCCCCATAAATAATGCACTGTTCCTTAGTGAATGTCCTGCAGGTTTTTACCTTTTCAACAGTTTGGTTAGACTTGCTTATTCAGATATTATTCTCATAATGCGCATTCTCTGGTGATACGAACTGTTCATACATGTGCATGACTCCCACTTGTGACTGGTGTACAGTGTTTAAAAACCTCGAGTTATATCTATATATATACAAATGTGTGATATTGAAAATATGACGCTGTATCAGATGTACATATAAAAATATAGAAACGGAAACTGAGATAATTAGAAATGTTTTTGTTTACATATTTTGAATATCATTCAATTATAAAATATTTGAAAACAAACATATGGGTGAATTATTCAAAACTACAACATACTATTAATATTCCATTATTAATCCAATTTATAATATTAGAAGTAATATTCATAATAATATGTGGTTCATATAACAAAATGTAGGCTATTTGATATATACAATTTGTTGAGGATACTAAACAAGTAAGAAATTGTTGAAATAAGATATAAGGAAAACCTCTTTGTATGTATACATATATGGAACTTGATGAAAACTATAGGTGGTCACAAACTTTACATTTTAAGTATACGTGGTGTGAAAAATACTAGTAAAATAAATAGGCTTTCATAAATAAATGCGTATATATAATGGTTTAAATAATGTACGAACGCTAGAATAATTACCTTTAATGATGGCCTGTAGAATAAATGCTCTCTATAAGTACGGCCTACTTGGAATTTCGACCAAACCGTTTATACTTAAATATGGTAAAATGTTTATTTATCAGTGTTGTACCACCCGAAATACATAACCGCTGTATGATGTTATGATTCACAATTGTATATTTGATTAAAATGGTTATTATAAATTTTTATCAAAAGATACAAATATCCGAGATATCCAAAGCTGCATAAGAACAAATAATAAATCTTAACTAGCACAATTATGTTAGGGTACAAAGGGAAATAGATGAAATGCAATAAAAAAAAGTTTAAACGAGATCGGACAAAAGAACTGATGAATAGAAAAGTACATCATTTATTGGACGGACTCAATGGCGAAGGAGGTAACATCTAGAATACAAATTGGAAGACTGACATCTGTTTTCTTTTCGTTGAGGACTCTTTATTTTCGTTCTTTCGTAGGAAACAAATTCAAATTTGAAATAAATCTTCAGATGATACATCACCTTTTCCGGCTACAAGTCTGGTAGTACCACTATCAGAAGAGAACAGTGGTATAATAAAAGGGAGATGGATTTTCCGCAAATAATTTGTCAAAAATATTCCTATTTATTATTTTCAACTTCAACATGTTGAAAATTATCTTTATATATATTACTAATAGTTGTGTGTTACTTTCAGTGACCTCATCAGAAAAAACAAAACAACTTCACAACTGACTTTAACAGGACATCTTGTCTGTTGGTTCGTCATCTAAAGGAATATGCTCCACAAATATTTTATATAAATCTTATACAATATTTATTTTCTGCCTGCAATGATGAATCCTAAATGAAATAAATAATACCTATGAGATTTCTATATGTGGACATTATAAAAAGCAAATCTGTGTATCTGAAAGATTTTCGATTTAGTGTATTCTGTGTTTCTACAAAATTCGGTAGTGTTATTTTATTGAATACTAACGTATCTCGGTTTCGATTTAGTTTCTAGCAAGAAACCATAAAGTAATTTAGGGAAAGGATGAAATTAAATGTAATTTCGTAATTACAAATCGTAACTGATGTAAGGTGGAGCACATGTTGTAGTTCTGTATTTACTGGGTAATATAATACAATTTACAAAATAGAACTTGTTTGAATATATTATTGTAAAATAAATAATGTAACTACAAACTCATTTAAATATTAGTATATAATATTATATACAAATATCGATGAAATATAATAGAATTATCAAAAGATTTTTATAATCTCACTTCCGTGCAATTATTGTTGTAGGCCCCAAATGAGAGTGTTGTAAGAGTGTAATAAGAATGTTGTAGGCCCCAATTAGGTACCATCTAATTGATTTGTGAACTGGGGAATCTGGTAGTGGATATAGAAGCAATAAAGAAACGCTCCTATTTCAACTGGTTCAGATAAAGTACCTGTATGAAACCACGAGTTGGTTTTTATTTAATGATACATTTTCTGTACCACTAGTGGCTATAATTGTATCACGATACAAAAACGTTATAATAATCTTTTAAGACCAGGGAGTAGGAAAATTATAATCGGTAGAAATATGTAAGGCTTTTATTACTTAGTCAATAAATGGAGACATTTTGTTTTGAAGGCATATCAAAATTTCAGATTTGTTGTTTTAGCTATCCTGTTTAGTCCACTTTCCGTCACTCTCAAGTAGGTTCTAGCTGATTGAACCTAACCAGTTATGAGTTCTAGTTCAGAAATTTTGTTCTTGTGAGTTTAATAAACTAAAATATTGTCCTTGTGAGTAGAATATGAAAACAATCTCCCAGAATCAACTTAGCCGGCTTCATCAGTTGTCTTTGTACGGCTTTAGTAACATGTCCTCTTCATCTCATAACATGCTTATATGCGAATGATATATGCAGTTACTCAGATAATATTAGATAATACCTGTTAATAGCAGAAGTGGCACTGCAGTGGAGACATTGATGCAGAGCCCGATGTAGGAATTGTGATCATGATACGTTCTAAAGAAAGGCTGATACTCATAGGCCTGGGACCTCGAAACGTTTCAGCTCGTAGGGACACGCTGATTATTCCAGTATGTTCCAAGGGCCAATGACTTGTTTGTTTCCCGGTTACTATTTTGTTTACTGTATTAATACGACTGCGACACTTGACATCTGATAGTTACGGTAGTGAACCCTCTCAACCCATCGCTTACAAATAGGGCTCAAATGGCGTTTAACCTCTTTGGTTCGATGAAGTTATAGTGAGTTACATTCACTTATAGATGGCAGTAATTGGAGTGTATACGCACTAGCGGCGCGATTGTGACTCATTGCATTCCACCCTTCTACCAAAAGTCCTGATCCCAATTTTCTATTAACAGTAAGTGTACTATAACAGACGCCTAAAACCCTCGGGGCCACCAAACCCCTTCCTTATCTAACTGACTGACGGAAGTCAGTCATTTCACCTTGGAAACGCGAAAGCAGCAAACCTGTATATTGTGAAATAAAGTAATAACGCATAACTTCTTGACCTAAAATGTATTTTAACTCGTAAAACGATGTACGTAAAGATTATTTACAGATCTAACACAACCACCGAAGTAGTGGGGATTTTTTGTTTATATCTACTGTTGATGGAGTCAACACAGTATCAGTTACAGGTAATAGGTAATAAGTTGTCGAAGGAAGGTACTAAGTACCAGATTAGTTTTGTGTTTGTATTTTTTTCTTGTTGTTTTGCTCATACTTGATGCTTGGTTCCGATAAACCATTTATATTTTTAGGAAATATAGATCAACTAGGATCAACAAATAGGATCTGACTTTTAGTCCTTCTAGAGTACCCCACTAAGGACATAACCTTGAATTCAAGAAAGTTAAACGATAAGGAGACAGTACGTGCAAAGACCACTGGAAATACTTCAGAAATAAAAAGAAAATACTTCAGAATTTGTGGAAAAATTGCAAAGGTAGGAATTGGAATTTGTATTAAAAAAATTGACCTACCAAAAATAACTCCATAAAAATTTATATAAATGTTAATTAGAGTAAGACAAGTGTAACATCTTAAGAACTATGAAGGAAATAATTAAATACTTGATAATGAGACGGTATAGCAATCGAAATCACAGACATCTAGAGCAATTAGGATAATTTATGTTCAAGAATTTCCTTCATAATGTTTATTTAGAGATTTCGTGTTTCTTTGACAGAATAATTTTGAACAGAAAATTATCATCAATTTGCAGTATTTAAACCAATTAGCACTGCTAATGGCAAATAACGTAATACCCTCATTTGTGGATTTCATTTAAATTATAACTTATAACGTCACCTAGAAAATAGGTGTGTGGAAATTAAATGGTGAATTATAGAATGGCTTTGTATATAGTTCTAAATCCTATAATTACATTTATAGTTTAAAAATCAATTATATTTATTCAATATTCAATTATATTTCTGTATTGGTATATTTCGTCTTACAATTATTAAATATTTAATAGAATTTTATTATACTAATAAAGTTAAAGGAGTGCCTATTGTTTTTATGCCATATTTGGAGCTCCAGTTGTGTGCCAAATATGAATTGTACCAACTAGAATATCTTTTATTATTCGTTTCATAAATATTTCTAAAGGGATCATTTCAATATATATTTTTCCTAGTGTTGTCTCTCTTTGCACGAGATACTCGAACTGCCGCGAGAATTTTTATTATTATTTTTAACACTATTTTAATTAAATTATATTATCATCTAGTTCATGCTATTCATTATACCTTTTTAACTGTAGTGAAAAGCTGCAGCCTCACCTCTTATTATCAGACATACATAACCCATTGTTGGTTTCACTTTTTATTATTATTTAGTAGGCGAAATTAAATATAGGTACCTACTTCCTAACAACTTTAGAAGTAGAAATAAAATTGTTTAGATTTTATTTTCTTAAATAGTTCATATTTTATTTTTGGTTGCAATACCACAGGTTTTTCCTATGTCAATACAAAGTAAGTTTTACTTGTGGGAATGGCGGTACCCCTGGATGGCAGACGGCAAATATAGAGCATACGGAAGATGCTGAATAGCGAGCATTTAGCCGCTTTGCAGATAGGAGCTCTCTATTGATGTATAAAGCAATCATGGGTTTTGTGTCTAATATTGAGGGATTTGATACTAGACATTCACATTCAAGAAAACTCTTTTGGTAAAACAAGTTTTACATTACAGAATGTTTCAAAACCATTAAAGATTAATAAATCTTCCAATTAATTTGTTTTATTTCTAATAGGCTATTAGCTTAGCCATTACGTTAAGAATCATAGATTTCAGTGTTTTTAGATTCTGTCAGTCAGTGAAGGAAACTATTTAAAGCCCCGTTAGAGTTACATATCTTATTCAGCATTGGATGCACTTAGGGTGACGGTTTTCATTACTGGTCCCGAGACAAAACGTTTCTATTTGTTACGGCGAATAGCGCATTGTGTGTGCCTACTATTCTGGTGCGGGGTCTTTATTTACACTTAAAGAAACTGGATTTTTTCTAATTTCACAGGAACATTTATCTGCACCTGTGAATCACAATGGCATGCTGTGGGATACCAAAAAACGTAATATTAAACTTGGCATAAAATTTATTAAATATAACCATTACGTTTAAATAACGCTAAGAAACAAAGGTAGATTATTGTATAAAGCATATGCGTTCAAGAAAATAAACCTGGTGCTAATAGTTACTTGATAATAAATATTTCAACTTTTGTATTAACTTCTAGAAATTAAAAGACCCAGATAACCATCAATCAGATTAAACAAATTTGTAAGGATAATTATACAGTTAATGTGTCTAAAGTTGCAACTCTCGATCTTATTTTGGTTTACATTGTTGTGAATACAATTAGGGTAATGGGTTCAATACACTCCAATCACATTATATCGGACATTAAACTGACATGATATTGCCAACATCCGCTTTCCCGTTCTATGTAATTAGGTCTCTAATACAGGAACATATTGCATGTATGTTTGCATGTCTTAGTAATAGATACACACACACACACACACACACACACACACACACACACACACACACACAGAGAGAGAGAGAGAGAGAGAGAGAGAGAGAGACAGAGAGAGAGAGAGAGAGAGACACACAAACACATACACATAGTACACACAAAAATACATACAATCAATCACACACACGCACACACACACACACACACTCAGACACACACACACACACACACACATACACACGCGCGCGGTGGTATACTTTTTTGTTTTTAATGGATTAACCCAGAAAGGAATTCATTAAACGACATTCACAGCTATATTTGGACATATTCAAGAACCATCCGACTCATTTTTTGAGGCGATTTGGCACCATGGATGTGACAAGGATCCACTAATACACGCCCAAAACTAAACAACCGCGGAAACAGTGGGTGGAAACTGGTGGTTCAGCGCCCAAGAAAGCGAAGTCAATCGAAATGTCACTATATATATATATATGTGTGTGTGTGTGTGTGTGTTTTAGATTTTATTTATAAGTGTACTACTTTTGAGCTGAAATAAATTACCTATTACTTCAATAAAACAACATAGTATTATTAAATTCACAATTACTATTACTGATATCTCATTAGGGCTGAGCTAGATCTTCTTCTCAGAGTAGTTACAATGCTAGTTCACCGAAATATTATAAAAAACATTTAAAAGAACGCGTCAGTAACTGCACATGTAAGTTACATATATACAAATAGTTTAATTTATTCGAAGCGTAGGTACGTAACACAAAATCAATCTGAAAGATAAGTAAAATATTATTAAAACTGTAAATCCAATTTTAAAAAATACAGCATGGGAGTAATTATTTAAAATACGTGTTTCATGATTTAAAAACACGATAAAGTATGCGGAAAACCATAGTTCATGCTTTATTTATTTTTTAAACATATTACTAGATTAACACAGGAATAACAAGGAAATGTTAGTAGCTTCTGAAACTTGGAACCCTTATAATATGTAGGAGTTACCTTTCTAATAAATGAACTAAGTTAGTTACTGACAATAAGTATGGTAATTTGCTATTAAGTAACTTTAGAATAAAACCAAAATCACAATTTGTTGTGCAGAGATATCCCAATTTGGAGTAGATTAGTTACCATTTTGTTACTTAATATATTTAAAATTAAGTTTATTACAAAAATCTGAAAACTTTCCCACCAGAATTTTTACAGTAAGTAAGCGTGAAATCAACGAAATTACTGTTTTATTTGTTTTGCATAGTTGGCATAAGTGGCTGGACATTAATACATTATAAGTTTTAAAGACTATATCAAAATGTTATATTTTAACCTTTTTTTATCTTACTTTCCCTATAGCTAAAACCAGGAGATGATAGAAAAATGGTTTTCTATTGAAAAATAGAAGTAATATAATAAGAGAAAAAATACTTCTCAACAATATGAAAATATGTAACATCAGGAAAGTTATGAAACAATCTTTCTTTGAAATACAATATTATTATAAACTCAATTTGTTTTTTAAGATATAAATATATTTTTAAAATTTTAACATTATATATTTTTAACACTATATCTATCGCTTTAAATATTATTAGATTTATTTTGCAAATGGGAGATTTTCTAAAATTCAGTTTTTAAATATAGTTAACACTTAATGGAAGTTCGTTGTGCAAATAGTATTCCCATCGCATTTCCTTTATTATGAAATGAATGATTCATATTAAAGAGTATATCATTACCTCCATTACAAGGTTTGTTTTATTATCTTATAAGGTAGGCTGTAATAGGTTCTATTTAATATTTGAAAAATGTATGCGCACAAAACCAGACACTCTCAAAATAAACCTGTTCATTAAATAGGTCCATTTTTCCCATACCATAAAACGAGAAACCTCTAATTTTTATAATTTATTTTCAGAAACACTAAAAATATTTAGTATCGTAAAGCTAAAACATTATAAGGAACACCAATATAAGGAATGTATTTGGTATTTATCAAATATAATGTAAATTATGGGAAAAATACCAATAAATAGACACAATAACAATGAATGACGTAATTCTCAAGGGCTTATGCTGATTCAATACCACCTAAACGTATTATTCGTGGCTACAATAAATTAGGCAAAAGAATATTTCCCTTGAGTGCATCAGTAGTGACTCATTTTTACTTCCTAATATTGCAATTAGAAATACTTGTTATAAATTCTAAAGTCAATTCAATTATAAATTAATTTCAATTGACTATAATTGATTATGCCGTTCAGTTTCATGCAACTATAATCTCATTTCTCAATACGTAGATTGTTATCCTGTACTTTAAAAAAAATAATTTTATTGAATCGTGATAAACGTTTTATCCAGCTACTACAATCTAAATTGTTTAATGTAGGAATTATTAAACTTAGACATGTTTAGATGTTTTTCCCAGTCCGCATATAACACAGTAATTTTTTTATCGTTACTTAAAGAAGAACATATTACATATTAATCGGTTGTTATTAAAATATATATGCGTCCTCATAGTAACGCTAAGAGTTTAAGGTACTATTTCCATTTAGTTGTACGAAAAAAAAACTTTCTCTTTATCATACCATTTCGTACAGAGAAAATCATAACTATAAAACTCCGGTAGAAGCCACGCTTTATCCCCTGTTTTAACATCGTCCTAAAACGCTTTGAACCTTAAATTCCAAGTTTTATTGAGCTATAAAATGGACACAGATATGCAATGCTCATTAGAACTGATTAAACGAGTCATCAAACTCATCTGTAACCCAAGTGTTACAGCCGAACACAGATATGTAGCCAAACACTGATCGATGTATATCACCTATACTTGGCTATTCCCCTTTCGAAAGAGAGGGTGCTTGGTTTTAAAATATAAACACTAAGTATTATAAATATATCTAAAATAGTAAGAATCCTATAAAAGTAGGGTTTAGCTCTATATCCAGCAAGTTATGAAACACTAGTAAGTATCTTATCTGCGGTGGATATTTACAAACTCTTACACATCTACTTATACATACTCAATACATTATTTAGTGTATATGCAAAGAAACAGATATATTCTGCTTCAAGAAATTATATGAAATAGGATGTCATAAAATTTACAAATAAAAACTCTAAAACGTATTTCCAATATTGATTAGAAAGCAACATGGCATTTTAAACATTTAAAATGGTTAAACTAATTAGCCTATAAATAACCTTATAGTTTTCTACAGTTATGAGACAGTTGTTTTATATGACTTATGTTATAGACCTTTATGTTATACCATTAGAGCGTTTACAATTACAATACGAATCTAATAAAAAATATAATGTCTAAAGTCTTTTCGTTTTGCCCTTAAAATATAAAAGATATCACCTCACGAGTTGAATAAAACTAATAATAATTGCAAATAAGTTTTATTTTATTTATATGCATATAAATTTACAATAGGAAAATTATAGTTTTTATATTTGTAACATGAACAAGAGAATCTAAATAAGAAACATTGCAAAGCAGTTACTTCTTTTAATCTCTCCTCAAATTGAACTATGGTTGTTTTATATATTCTACTACACGAATTTTCTACAGAGTGAATTATGAATATAACAAAACATAAATCTTTTAGGGAATCGATTCAAGAATTATAAATTATATAGTATTGTGTGAAAAGGAGATATTTACAAAATTAATAAACATAACCATAAAAATCAAAATTTTTTCGACATGACACTAATACCTGTAAAATTTTGTTTTCCTACACTATAACAATGTTATGCTATTTTTAAAATTATAAGTAACAAACAAAAAGAAAACAAGTTTAATACTAAACAAACAATATTTATAAATATTAGGCATATTCGTCATGTGAAACAACTTATTACTCATTTATTTTTAAAAAACTACTCTAAGTGATTAACCCTCACCAAAAAAAAAATGTAGTTACTAATTCCGAAGTTGCAATAAACCTCACACACTGCTAACAACATGACTGATAAAGAAAGACGCACTTGAGGCAGGGATTGTGAAAGATAGATTTCATATATACATTTCAAACTGAAATATGAGTCAACAATATTACAACAAAAAAAAACCTCCAATAATTGTCTGATATCCCTTATTATGTGTTCAAGTCTCTAAAATATTTAAATTTCTAATAAAACGTTTGGCATTTAAAAAACATTTTTGAAGACTATAATTTGATGTTAACAACAGGCCTTTAATCTCATCATAGGCAAAGTTTTTATACTACAAAAACGTTTTTATACACTACAAGCAGATTCACTGTGGATGGGGGAAGTGGTCTAAATGAAGTTATTCTAACTAACATTTATAGCAGTTAAATTGTCAAACCCGTATATCTTTTTCAAACAAGTTGAAAGAATAGAGGGTTTTTATTTTGCAAAAACTGTAAACAAGAAGAAACCTAATACCAACACTCCTCCTCGAAGACCTATCAATTGCGCCCATTTAAACTGCATTGTAGTCTAGCTGACATTGTGTAAACAACTTTAAAAAAATAAAACTATGTCTTGCAATAATTACAAAGAGGACACTTGCCATAAACGTTTAACGGTGAGGAGTGCCAAATCATTTTCATTTTGTTAGTTTTTTCTAAATACGTTCAAAGCATAAACAAATTCGTTTACTTCATAATTCCGAACTGTTTCTTTCTAACAACATATAATCAATAAATCTGACATATATATATATATATATTTATATATATATATATATATATATATATATATATATATATACAATTATGTATATTTATTATCTTAAAAAATCATTGAATAACACTTAATAGCAATAAAACATAAATTTGAAAAGATCGCCTCTTGAAAATAACAACGTTTCCTCCAAAGACTGCAAAGTTGTGTTTCTGAGATCCCCTTATACTTCCCAGCTGGTTGTACTGCCTTGGCTTGCTCAGTCGGGCTACAGCCATCGTTTGTGTTGCACAGTGTTTTTTCTCTTGGTGCGAGAAAAATGGTATGTGTTTTGTTTGAGCAACGCAAATTGTAAGTGAAACTTTAAAATCCGTCACATATGTCCATCCTCATTTACAACAAATGTATGGGGAAGAATGTATGTCACGTACACTGGTTTTTGAGTGGTATAAACGTTTTAGAGAAGGGCGAAAAGATGTTAAGGATGATCCATGCTCAGGATTGCCATCAACTAGGAAAACGGATTAAACCATTGAAAAATTGAAAAGCTTATCCACCACGTTCGCCGGCTAAGTATTCGTCGAACAGCAGAAACTGTATATATCGATTATTTATATATTGTGATTATTCATCTGTATGTATCATGAATTTTTTACCTACGACCTAGAAGTTACGGGGCAAACAATTCATTGGAAAACCCGAAATTTTGTTAATTAACCTAAATTAAAGTGAGACTTAAATATAGAAGAATTTAACTATCAGAATAAGTACTTGAAAGGGAATCTAAATCACAACGCAAATGCCCAAAAATCAGTGTTAGGGCGCTTTTTTAAATTGTAGGTATATAAATATTAGCAGTCTACCCATATTATGTGAGAACTAATAAATAGTTATCTAGACTCAATTGCCTATAAAACTATTGAACCACTATAAAAACGAAACAGTACCGTGTAAAGGTTTTAACAAATTACTGTACCTGATCTTGTATAATTTATTTATCTAACAGATGATTCTTTATCAAGGAAATGTACAGAAATAACATTACATATTCATAGGCTTATTTTACTACATGAATCCACAGATGTTTTTAAAAATAATTAAAACAAAATGGTACAAGTAAAGGAATTCGATTTACTCGGGTGAGGTGATGATAAGTAATAGGTATACTAAGTGTTTGTCATAGTGGAGCATTTGCGAGCTCTTGTGCTAATTCATTGCAATATGAATAAATGTAAATTCATTCGAATTTAAATTTTAGAAAAGTCTTTTACGGTAAAATAGTTCATTACTTCTTTTTATATAAATATGTTTCAAATATGAAAAATGTGTGTATATATATATAAATGTGTATATATATGTATATATATATATATATATATATATATATATATATATATATATAATAAAAATTGTAAATATTATTTTTTTCTTTATAAAACAATTATTTTCTAACGATAAGTTAAATATTGGATATTCTTGGTTTAAGAGTGAAAAATCATGAAGTAAAATCCATTCTTCCCAGATGTTGTAAAATTGCCATCATTTGTAAACAAATAAAATCTTATTTACATTAGGTTATCTAAAAATATCTATGTTATAAAAGTTACACTATATCTAGTACTAAGCGCCATGGATTGGCTATATTAGAGAACTTCTTACATTGATTCCTCCTACAGAACAAAATGAGCTTAGATTTATACATATTTTAAAGGTAGACTATATCTGTAGCTACATTGCTTTTAAAACACTATTGTATACCTTAGAGGTTCTTGCATAATAGCGTTGTAACTACGATTTTATGAAGAAAATTCCACAGCTTCTAGAAAAACCAAAGCATATCTATATTTTGGAAGGCATAAAAATTATTGTCGGAAAGGAATATTTTGTTCTCTTGAAAATAAATACATCAATAATTGTGGTAATATTTATCAATCTAAGCTATGAAATAGTTTTTAGCAAATAGTAACAGATAATTTCTAGCTGCGTGCAACAATCACGTTTGTCAGTATGTGGGTAGGAACATAGGACATTGGTATTTTGAAATAGGAAAGTAGACAAATCTTGTACTATTTGGAAGAAGAAATAGTTATAGATATGATGAGACCAATCCCAAACTTCTTTACTATAAAGCGAAATTCTGTGTTATCCTTGTTCCTAAGATAACTCATGGCAGCTGTCAGAGACTCAAATCCACTCCCTAACCGACATCTAAAGATAATAAGGCCTAATAGTTATTGGAAGAAGCTGATCACATTGCTTCACCGTTATTACACGTATCAGTAATAAATAATATTGCACATACATTCTTAAGTATAATTTTACATTCATTAGTTATAGTGAAACTAATTGTAATTAAACTAAATGATATACTGAATAATACGAGTAAGTTTAAAAGAGGTAATATTTTCAATTCCTGAAAGTAAAATGTAACCTTCAAAAAGCGAAATTCCGTACTTCAACAAATGCCGGTTGTTAGCGGTGGTCTCCCGATCTGAGCTCAAGAAATAACGGCAGGCAAAAAGGCCTTAAAAACTATGTGTAGCAATGAATCCTCTACTGAAACTCATAGACTTTTGTGTTATTATTTATTATTACTAAAAACTCGGAGGGAACTTATCGGTGTAGAGCACTTAGCTGCAGCCTTTGTACTCTCTTCCCATCCCTACCACAGGACTAGCTTAGTGGATACCTACCTCTTTGCAGAAATCAAGTACCCACCTGATATCTTCTGATATCCTCTGGTGTACATACCTCCCAGCCAAACCACTTTCTCCTTGCAGCTCCCAAAGCAGGACACTCTCAGAGTACGTGAATTGGGCTTTCCTCTTGGTCCTTGTCGCATCTCTTGCACACAGGGGACCTAGGTTTTTCCAATTTTGTATTGGAAGTCCCTCAGATTCCTGTGACCTGAGGCCTGCTGGCCTGTGACCAGCTCTACAAAAATTCTGAGTTGATGTCTACTTAAAGAGAGTAGTTCTTTGCCCCACAAATCTCCTGAGTAACCCCACAGCACCTTGGATTTGTTACACCCCAAGGTTGCATTCCATTCTTTCCTGCACAACCTGTCAATATGTGCTGTGGTCCTCTTGCACCCCTCCTGAGGCGGGATGTCCACTGCCCTCAGCAACGGTCATTGAGGTATACACCCTAGTTTTGCTAAGGCGTCAGCTCTCTCATTCCCTATCCAGCCAGAATGTCCTGGAATCCAGCCTAGGTTGATTTAATTATTCTTACTCAGCTCTGCTAGAGAAGCTATAGTCTCAGCCACCAGCCTAGAGCTGGTACTAGCCTTATCTAAATCCAGATGGTCTTCTCCCTCCTGCTAGACCCTAATATTTCCTCAGCACATAAATTGATCACGAAAACCTCCCCCTGGAAGACAGAGTTGTAGTCCTCCAGGCGACGACAAATCTGTATTGGTGTCTCGGTCCACTAAATCCTGCTCCCAAACCTTCCTTCATCTTGGACCCATCGGTGAACCAAATTTCAGCATGTTTGGGTCTACACTCCGCCCATGCCTCTCTTGCAGGAATATGGATTTTGTAGTTTCCTTTTTCCCATTTAAGAGACAGTATCTTATCCTAAGATTTTATCCAGAGCTCCTTCAGTGAATCCCCAAATAGCTGTTAATGAGGTTTGCTACTTGTCTTCCACTGCCTGGTACAACTTAGCCGTTATGCAGTTTTCATTGCCCCCTTCCTAATTTGAAGACTCAAGGATGAAAAGCCCAACATAACCCTCATGGCCGCACATAGTGTGCTTCTCCTTGTAGCTGTTTTGCCTCTAAAGAAGAGCCCCTGCGCGCGGTCTAGCATTCTTTTACTTGTTTCTTTCTGTGCCCTGTCCCACCAGACGATTGAGGCAAAGACCAACCTTGGCACCACAATGACGGAATAAATCCAGTTCATCTGACTTGGACCCAAACCCCATCTTGTGCCTATTGCTCCTCTCCAGAACGTAGCTATGGCTTTTTCCACGTATCCTCCAAGTTCTCACGACAGAGTAGCTTCCTATCCAGAATAACTCCCAGATATTTAGCGCTCTCGACGTAGCTTATTTTGGTATTGCCGACTTCCATCATCTCCAGCGATTTAGTATTATATCACCTAGTGAAGATGAGTGCCACAGATTTCTCTCCTTGAATGCATAGTGCATTCTCCCTGCACCATGCTTCTGTTACCTGAAGTGCCTCTTGAAGCAGGTTTTTGAGGACCTATTCAAATTGTCCCCTAACAAGGATAGCTATATCATCCGCATATCCTACCACCTTGACATCCATTTCACTGAGCGTCCTTAGTAGGCCGTCCACGACAAGGCTCCACAGCAGAGGGGATAACACTTCACCCTGCGGGCAGCTCTCCGAGACCATCCTATTTATCGTGCACCCCATCCAGGATGCAAAACTTATACGGTTTTCCAAGGAACTCACAATCAGAAATCCCGTAATCCATAGCTGCTCTCTTGATGGCCAGTTTAGAGGTACTATTAAAAGCCTCCTCCACATCAAGAAAAGTCACAATACATATCCCCTTGTTGTTGATCTGACCCTCAATAGAGTCCACAACCAATAACAGCGCAGTCTCCACTGACCTACCAGTTCGGTAAACGTGTTGGCCCTCATGAAGCGGACACTGCTTCAGAAGTACCTCCTTCAAATAGTGGTCCACCAGCCTTTCCAGTGTCTGAAACAAGAAAGATGTAAGGCTGATAGGTCTGAAGTCCTTTACCTCTGTGTAACCTTTCCTCCCCGGTTTGGGGATAAAGATAACTTTCGTTTTGAGCCAATTCCCGGGCGTGTAACCCAAGCAACATAGCCTCTGAGTAATCCTGTCAGTGAGACTATTATTTCCTCCAAGCAATTTTGTAGTAGTGCTGGAGTATAATTATCTAACCCAGGCGCATTAAAAGGCTCAAAAGACAGAATCGCCTCTCTCCCCTTTTGCGCTGAGATCACCTGCCCAGCAATATTCCAGTCCGCCCTTAGCCCAGTATGGCGCAGGTTTTGAGCACCGTCTCCTATCATGAAAACTGTGCCTCATAAGCACACGCAGAGTTTCCTCCTGGGTGTCAGTAAAGCTACCATCAGTCTTCTTGACAAACTTAAGCTCTCCCCTCGGTCCACGTGCTAACACCTTAAACCGTCTAACAATGTCACTCAGTGTGCTTGGCTCTGAGCACCACTTTTCCCAAGAAGCACGTTTAACCTCTTTAATAAGATTTTTATAGAGACCCTGGCTGTCTTTATATGCCTTCCAAGTCTCCGCCGTTTTCTCCTTCTTTGTCCTTTTAAAGAGCCTTCTAGTCTCTTTCCGTCTTGCCTCTAACTCGCTGTTCCACTTACGCTTAACACGCCCAGTGTTTATTCGCGAGAGAGGGCAATTTTCCTCAAACGACATTTATTCAACTAGATTTGTTCAACTAGTTGAGTAAATTTTAAATTTACTTAAACACGTTCATTACGATCCCACTGTCGGATTTCCTTCGGATCACACACACACACAAACACACACACAAACACACACAGACACACACATACACACACAGACACACACATACACACCCACACACACACACACACACACACACGCACACACACACACACACACACACACACACACACACACACACACACACACACACACACACACACACACGCACACACAGGTCGTGTATAGATTACAGCACCTGGATTGATAAACCTTATATTTGAATGTCTTATTACTGTTTAAAGAGTTATTAAAAGTTTATAGTGTTCCTAATAATTTTGACTCTAAACAGTTGGCTTAAATTTAATTTTAATTAATACCTATTACTTCAGTGGTTCCTTTATTCACTTCACTTCACACCCATTCCATTATTCAATATATCATTAATTTCACTTTCTCTAATCACTAAAAGCGTTTCTGTATTGTAACTGCCTTAATTTCTGAAATATCTCTCTTACTAATTCCACTTAAAATTTTATTATCTTCTTCACCTAATATCAATCTATAATTAAATATCGTACATACTGTTTTTTATCTCCCTTCCTTAATATTCACTTTCTATTTAAATATCTTTCTTACTTTATAACATTTTTTCAAACGTTTTCCTACGTTTTTATATTATTTAGATATTTTTAGTTTCTTGCTTTAGTTCGTACAAAAATGTAAAGCGTAGGTAACAGTATATTTAAGTAAATATTCTACAATAAATTTTTTTAATTACATAATTCGTTTTAGGTATCGTTTAAGACTCAGAGAAATAATGGTTCGGAATAGACAGTATCATTTATCAATTTATGAGAAACATCCCTTTGAATCGTTTATTGCAGATTTAAGAATTTGTTTATATCCCATTTTATCGGTTATAGTTACAGTATAGTAAAGTTTTGAAAATAATAACTTGAAACTTTTATTTCGTAAAGTTTTCTTAAAGTTCATATTGCGTATAAGCGTATGTTAATGTGTGTGTTTCTATATTTATATGGGGTATGTAGATCAAGAACAATTATTAATTATAATGATCACAATCATACATAATAATCAAACTGGCCGCCAGATGACCATTATGTTCATTGTATCAGGATTGATAATTTTTTCCAACAATGGCGTTCAACTGTTAACACTCCTAAGCTACTGCGTCACATAGTAAGCCTATTCCATGCATTCAATCCAGAGCACATTTTATCTAATAGCAATCCCATACTTCATACAAGGTCAAATAGTTTTATTTGTCTCGTTTCACTGCCTTTTCGCTGCAAAATCCTACTAGTACTGTATTAATCAAAACATTTCTGTTAATAAAGATTTAATGAGTAGTATTGCTTCAGCTTGTAATCCCTACGTATTTTGTCCTCTATACATGTTTTATTGTTACCGTAACAATATTGTAACTTTCTCTTGGAAATACACCAGGGTTTGCGTCTGAGAGAAAACTCATTTTAAAAACTTTCCATTCAGCAAACACTTTATAGATTTGAAAGTTTTGCAGAAGAGTCGCTTCAAAGTTATAATATTCTAAGCACATCACCACAAGAAATTTACAAGGTAAAGTTATAAACAGAGAATTTTGTAAACAAAAAACGCATTCAAATGCTAATATGATAAACGACGAATTACGATGTAAATTGTTTTCATTACAAGTTGCAAACCGTTTTGTCAAAATGTTCAACTAGGCCAAGTTTCCGTTCAACCATATAAGTGATTTTACTATGTACAGTTTTTATAACTCTATCAAAATTTGTAATTCAAATAAAAAAACTATCATCCTTAATAAAAATTAGTAATTTAATAATGCATATATATTTTTACCAACATATTTTTGTCGATAAATCATAAATATACTTAGTGAATTATAGCAATCAAGGAACTGTTATGTTTCTGCATTTTACAAATCTGAATGTTGCGAAAATACAGGATCGGTATGAGGTAGTCAATCGAAAAAATGAATAGTATACAAAGCCATCCAATAATAATGTATAATGAGTTATAGCCTTATTGTTATAACATTTTGAAAAATTAAATATTATCGTTGGACACGTTTTGAAAACTAAGATGATTGGATTTGTTATTTAGATAGAAACTTATCTTCATGGAAGATTGGAACTTTACAAAATATAATTAAATTATAAGATATAAAATTATAATTACAAAATCAATTTTAAATATATAATCATATATATGATCTATATTTAACTGTATGAAGCAACTGTGGCGTAATGTTTATTTTTAAATAAATAAAACCTCTAAACCACAAATAACATTTGTGAGGGGGAGTTTACTGCAACGTGATTAGTCGTAACATTTGTTTTTAAATAAGGGGCGTGGCGAAGTAGTTACCGGTTTATGCCTATATGATTGTTGTATTATGTTGTTTATAATTAGTTGTATTTTTTAAATACCTCTGAAGATGATTGCTTGGCAATTGAAATGTGCATAAGGTTTTAATAAATGTTATTTGTGGTTTAGAGGTTTTATTTATTTAAAAATATGATCTATATATATATATATGTTTAAATAAACAAAGTATTAAGAATGAGCATACAATCACTAACACATTTATAAATAAATAAATAAATATATATATATATATATATATATATATATATATATACATATATATCTATATATATATAAATTTTACATTACGTAAAATATGGGGAGACATTACATTACTATACAAGCTAGGGTGTCAAGGCAGCTTATGCAACAGGAAATTTACGGTAACAAAATACATTATGTTAATAAACGTTTTTCTTAAATATGTTTGAAAATAACATCTACACTAATAACTATATTTACACTTTTTATATGTTGCACTGTATAATTTCTTTTGACATATTTTTATTTCAAAAACTTCAAAGAATAGAATTCCTTTGCTACTGATTCCTATAATTGACTTTTATTTTCATTTTACATATTTGTAAGTTCTAACTATGCCTTTGTTGATAATGAATTTTTCCTTTTTAGATTAATATTAAAATCAGGAAGGAACTATGAAATGAAATTGATGGTAATGACGTTAAAGAATAATTGTACATACACGCTACGTAATGGTGGATTTTTCCATCATTTTAATGGCTTGGCCTCATGTAAAATATTTCACAGATATTTTGTGACACAATATACTTGATATTAGATGGTATTAGTTTTTTTTACGTAACTTATATCTCAGTTTTTTAGACGCACAAGGCCTTTCATTTGGTGATATTCGACAAAGACTCGCAATATTTAATTGGAGCCGTAGTCCCTGAACGAACTTCAAAATATGACTGAATGTGAAATATAATCATAAAAAAAACGTGTTCAATAACTAAGAGACTGGCACAATTTTTTTCTGTAACAATCATTGAACCTGATATGTCTAGTTATGTCTTGCTTTGTAAGCCCTAGTTATTTTAACTTACCTCTTGGTATGTATGTATGTGGGTTAAAATAAACGAAATATAAATTATAAGCCTTTATTTAGGACCATAATTTTAGGTTGACTGACAGTTTGAAAACTAACTCTTCGAAAAATGCTTCAGAACAGAATGAACAGTAGTCATATAAATTGAAATTGTTATTATACTTATCTTCGTGTCAGGAATATTTCTAAAATTTTAGTATACTTATCTTCCTTTCCTAAAATTACAATATTGTTTTCTGTTGACGCGTTTCAGAATGTCTCCATTTTCTAAACCTATACCGTAATCAAGCTTCCGATATAAGGTTTGAAAATGGAGTCAGTCAGAAACGCGTCAACAGAGAGTATTGTTGTAATGTTAGGAAATGCAGAAAATTGTACACAAATACATAGTCATGTAAATTATTGTTATTTTTATTTTATAATCTCTAGATGCTAGCAATGTAGTTTTTGTAATGACCTCTAGAAACCCAGGGTTCTACCAAAACCAAAATAAAAAAATTTCAAGAAACATTTCCGGTTTAAAACGAGTACAAGTATTACACATAAAATATTTGATTTTTATCTTTTTATTAGGTTTTGTTGCTCAGTGTTGTATTTTTATTCTGTATCTGATAGTGCGACTAAATACCCCTCATGTCAAATAGTTAACGGAAATCCGTGTTGTTTAAAAAGCCGTACAGCAATTACAGGACAAAAATGAAATATAAAAATATTCAAAATATAAACAATAGTTTATTTTAGCTATTTTCTTCTTTAAAAGGTTTTTCTTAAGCTTTGAAACCGGTTTTGATTTATCACTTTCGCTATAAATCATATTCTACTTCATCTGAGGTACTGCTAAACTTAGGCTACTATTGATCTTTTCATAAAATGTTTATTATGATTAGTATATATATATATATATATATATATATGTGTGTGTGTGTGTGTGTTTGTGTGTGTTTATGTTTGTGTGTGTGTGTGTGTGTGTTTGTGTGTGTGTGTGTGTATTATGTTCTATTTCATGATTTTATATCAGTACACTGGACTATAGATCTGTATATCAGTACAGTATATCAATAGATCTGGACTACTTCATTGAAACTTAGGGATATTTATATTCTAATTCAAGTTAATTAGTGAAGCTACACGACAAACGTTTTAGGGAGGGTTCCGAACTGTATTTTGTAGAACGTAAATAATAATGTTAAACAACATTAGTTAGAAAATCAGAAATAATTATGGTTTAACATAAAAAGAAGATGCGAATAAATTGAACCAAATGACTAACAACAAAGTTCTAATATCAAATACAAAATACATAGACTATGTTTTATTCGTACGATGTAGGGTATTATCTCCCCATATATATATATATATATATATATACAACAAGGTAACTATATCTTCGATGTTATATAACATCAGATGGAGTGCAAACATACGTATAGAGGAATAATCCTAAAAAGAGGATAGCATTTAAAGATATCATTGGACCAACTACAAACATTCGACTTCCTTGTGTACTCTCTCTCTCTCTCTCTCTCTCTCTCTCTCTTTCTCTCACATATTCACTCTCTCTCTCTTTTCTTATTACAACGTCAAAGAAATGAATTTGTTGCTATACGGCGATTGATCTCTTAATTACACCAAATATCTACGAGTTAGTATTTTAAGAATTGTGTTTATCAAAACGTAAACCATAAAAATATATTATTGTAAAATATTAAATATCTCATATTTTACTGTAAAGTACTAGAAGATGTAAGGACACCAGGCATTCTTTAGAAGATATTAAATTGGATGAGAAATGTAAATGCTATTGGTAAGTCACATATAACTAACAGAATTTTAAAGAATTTAGTTTTCAAACAATATTTTATAATCAAATAGTAATATTACTGTAAGATATTACTTCAAATGTAATACAAAAATTAATCTTCTATGACTATTATATAAAACTAAAGACATAATATTTTTATTATATTTACATCTTTACAATATTAAATAATACAAATGGCTACATAGCCTATACGGTATGGCCAATATTTCCGGTGTAGCATCCTAACGACATATTAGGAGTTAAATTCCTTTCATTTTATCCATCTTTTTATAGGTCAAAACATTAGCTAATAAAAAACCAACCGATAAAATAATGTAAATCTTATTGTTATAGTCCTTTTTAGCTGATATTAAGGGAAATGTTATGGACAGCTATGTCCGGGAAAGCTTGTGGGGAATTCTTTTTTTTGCCACGAGGAAGATTATTTACGTAACAATTATTGTTATTTACATGGTTTTCCTATAACCACCTGTTTATAGATACCTAATTACATTAACATTTGACATATTAATGGGGTTAAAACTTCTTTGTAAATTATTTTATTTCAAACACAATAACAGTCCTTATTTATTATAAGGGGCAAATGCCGGAATCTATATTTTTCAAAATAATTATTTTCTCAAGTAACTTGAATCAAAAAGGAATAAGCTAATACTAAGATGATCGTGATTTAATTTCGTAAAAATCCAAAGAAACGTATTTTAAAAAATATTTCTATTTACATTTTAACTTATATAACCTTTCCCTAACGTCGCATTTATGTTTAATATTACAGGAGATCCTATTGGAATTGTATATAGAGTCAAGTGACAAAACACTAGTGTAAATGGACAGTTTGTCTAGTTGGAAGGTGGATATACATCACAGGTAATATGTGTTTTTCTATCTGACAATAGTTTGTATTTACTGCAAACATATTTTACATCCTACTCCTGAACAAGGTTGAATAAATTAAACGTGAACGTCCGTATATAATTTAAGACGAACTATATTGTGAGGATTAAACTTGAACATAACGGTAGTGACACGGCATAGTAATTATATACTTAGGCTATACCCTTATTATGTTATTGTGTTCGAGGTATATTAAAATTAATTAGCAAATTGACAACAATATATTAGAACGATCTGTGTATGTAAGGTTGGGAAACGTATGGCTAAATAGAGCCAGAATTGCTCTACCAATGATCGTGAATGTTTATTGGTTTGCCAATAAATAATTATACACTGACTAGAAATATTTACTCTTGAAGTAGGCACTTCCAGGATTTTCCTTTTCTGGAAAATCGCATTGTCACAAGTTGTAGTTGTTATACATATAATACGATTATTTTTATCGTTTACTCTTCTTATTCAGTATAGATACCAATGGTCGTGCTGGGAAAACCTAAGGCTCTGACGTCACAACTCTCTACGTAACATCGTTAGTGATAGAAAACCTCGTCCTTTAGCGTCTAGAGTTAAACTATACACCCCAAAGTATTGGTTATGTCAGATACGTTTGAGATATAAGTGTAAAATGTTCAATATTCCATATCTCTTAAACATAGCTTCCTAAAATTTCCAAATCGAAGGTGGTTGTTTTGAACAGATCACGTGAAATACAAAAGTTAAAACCGCCAATTTTTATCCTGATAATGGCCGAAACAACAGTTGAACTCCTACGCCGATATATTGGAGATTTTCGGGTTGAAATTTACAAATAAAGTAGTAACTTATGTATATTAAATAGAAATTATATCATATTTTCATTATATCCGCCTAAAACACCGTTGAAGCTACCAAAGTGCCAGAATAAAAACAAAGAAGAGTGTTTCCCTTATTATTTTGAGTTTTGAGTTGATATATTACATAGGCTCGATTTATACCCACTAAGAGCCTAAATTACCCAGAACCAAAAAGCACTCTGACTCTACTCTACAATGATCCATCTCTCAGTCACTGGCTATGGGAAACCTTTTTTGTAGGAGACAAAAAAAACACTATAATAAGCACTGGGTGGGTAGAAAAGTAAAAATGGAAAAATGTGTGATTGACGTGTCCCTTGTAGACTAACAGTCATGACTGGAGTTTTAGTCACCATTGCCGTAGATTTGTAACTCAAGCTATGTAGGGTATATTTTCATAAAGCATGAAATGATCTTCAAACTTATTTTAAATTGATAAAAACATAATAAAATATTACATATTGAAAAATATTGTAGTCATCATAATGTATTGCTTTTCATTAGTTATTATTCAATAAATATGCATGGAAACCATAATAAATATACGTTTACAATATATATTATTGATGTGTATTTTTGTTTAAACATAATAATATTTATGTTTATTATAATTAATATTACATTTATTATTATTTATAGTAATATTATTTCCTAAATTTATCTTCATTTTTACAACGAACCTACAAAAAACGTATCAAGATTTACACATGTCACAGCCTGACAAACGTGAGTGTTACACTTAACTGGCAAATTTGTAGTGTCCCTAGGGCGTCTCCAAATATAAATATGATTATGTTACACGATGTTTTACGCTGTAAAATCTATATCAGATAATAATGAACACATTTCTAAAATAGTGGCACGCTACCTAGTTTAACTCTTTTTATTTAACACTCTACTTTACACAATACAAAAATATAATATATATTTTTTTAACGGTCCGATATATAGAAGTATAAATATAAAAATATTTTATGAAAACGTTTTTTTTTTTATCCAAATTTTATAACAAATAAAAATTCGTCATTACCAGTAAAATAAAAACTGATGATGAACTGAATTTTGATTAATGTGGAACAGAATTTATGTTGGTTTACTAAGAAAAGCTAACATTAAATATGTTAGTAGTAATAAGCAAATTAAAAATACTAAACACAAGCACTTCAGTAAATATTGTCCCGTTTTATTCAATTAACTTGAACTAATTTATACATTTTAACGGAGTAAATAGCACCTATACTTTAGAAAAGCTGCCTATAAACATCAATAACGTAGATTGCATAGAGGAAATTAAATAGTGTATTTATATTTTTCTTAATATGAAAAGTGTAGACGGGATAAAGCACAGCTAAAATAGAAGCAATTTACCTTTATACTCAAATCTTTTAAAAATAGACAACATACAATAAACATACGCGGAAAAACATTATATATATATATATATATATATATATATAGGTATTATCTGGAGTACATCTGTTCATTCTGCAGTGCATAAATTCTCAGTTCCAGTTTGAAATTGAAGAGCAAGTCAACTATTGTTGCATTCACCTCGTGAATGCTAACGTCGGAACTGCGAATTTATGCACTGCAGAATGAACGGATGTACTCCAGATAATACCTATTCATCATATTTTTCCATCCGTGAAGGAATACGTATCAGCATGTATGTATATATATATATATATATATATATATATATATATATATATATATATATATATATATATATATATATATATTGTAAATTCAATTATAGTTCTTGTATTTGTATTTTGACTTAGTTTTATATATATATATATATATATATATATATATATATATATATATATATACACATATGTGTGTGTGTGTGTGTGTGTATGTCTTTATATAAGTGGCCGTATTTTAATCGCAGAAAACGTTATATATAATTATTTACTTTAAAGCTCAGATTTACTTATATAAACCATTAAATATTATCTCTAATGATTCACGATGATAAATGTAAAGTTGATAAAATTGTAATAACCGTTGAAGTAAAATAAATTAAATTACAAATAAAACAATTATCAACGTCATTAAAAAAACGACGATAAACGTACAAATGGGAATATGATTGGTTATTTAGATTAATAAACACACTCAACCCCAACAACAAATTATTGCAACTAATACAGCAATGAAACTTGCATCCGTTTAATTGAAACGTTCATAATCAAGCCTTTTGAAATGGAATGTTACAAATGAAATTCTCATATACCGAGCCACCAATATAGATCCAGTAAATTGAAATTCTGATTATGAAGTTATATGAGTTCTTATCAAAATAAAGTGGTAAAAGACACCTTGTTTTCAATCATAAAAATCATGCATCCCTAAAAGAATGATTGAAAATCAATCAATTCAAAATAGTGTTGTAATAAGAAATATGTAAAATAACTTTCATTTTATTTTATATAATATAAAATTAAAAAACATACTTTTTTACAACTAAAACACTTAACGATTAGCAATGGAAAATGTAGAGAAAAATTTCAAAATCCTATTTTAAAAATTAGATATATAAAATTTTAATAAACCAAAACATTAATTGATTATTCATAACACAAATTACGAAAAGTAATTATTATAATATTATGAACTGGCCGAGTGTAAAACAGGAAATATATAGGTGCTTGGTTAGCGAATATTTTAAAAACCGTTTAAGTTGTATGTCAATTGTGCTACAATAGAAAAATAATCTTTATAGAAAGATTTAGGTTACAATGTATATCTCAAAATATTCCAAACAATTTCATTCAAATATGAAGTATAAAAGGAGGATGTAAATAATAGTTACAAGTGAAGCATATGAATGGCGATCATCCGGCAACAGCCTCTCATTTATAATTAACCTTACATTTCATTAGTACTTGGCACAACTAGATTCTTTTGTATAATTGAAATAATTGAAAAACTACCATAGATAAGGTAGATACGTGTTTTATTTGCTTTCGTAGATACAAATTTCTAAAACACCAATATTTACACATCAGAAACTATGCCCCAAAAGTTTCATTACATTTTTTTTTATATGAGTTGAAATTTGGGCCAAGAGTTCAGGTAGCCTTACTAAATCGTCATTTACAAACCAATGTTAAGATAAATTTGTATTATTCTCAATGTACATTTACCTCCAGGGATTCCGTCTCATGTATATATATATATTCACTAGGGTAATATTTACGGACGTATGTTTATATAGATTTTTATTATTTGTCAATATAGATTTACCGCTAGACTTGATTTCGTTTCACCAATTACGATTATAAATATAATGAACGTATATATATATATAACGAAATATATAAAATTCCTTATGTGTGTGTTGTAACGGTTAGGCCCTTTTTCCTGGGGTAAGTTTTTATCTTTATTAAAAAAGTGTGTTATATACAAATTAATTAACGTTACTTACCATGGGCTCTAGGTCTAACGTAATAGCTCAGGCAGATACTGTCTGTCTATGACGCTCTTCTATCTTGAAGCTAGAACTAGGTTACATGTGAAATAAGAATTTAAAGTTTTAAAATACAAAGTTAAACAATTTATTAATCAATCACAAATTAAAAAAGAACAAATGACACCAATGTGTCGAGTAATTAAATTTTAATTACCGCTAATTATTCCATACATTTTAATTACTTATTAACCTTTAAAAGTTATATATATCGAGAAGGTAGTAACTTAAGTTTTCCAATTAAATTTTTAGAAATGAATATTCAAAGGACAATTTCTACCGTTCATGTGTTAACCGTTTATCAATTAAAATTCAACTTAGTTAACATTAAAATACATTTTCTTGATTACTATCTAAAACGTATCTGGCTATGCACATTACTTTTAAAACACTGTAACACATTTCATTAATCACTTAACACTTAACACAATCGCTCTTACAAATCAGCGCTCTTAAACAAAAACGATATAATCTTATACTTATTTGAAACACATAAATAATCGCTTCTGACTTCTTCTTTTGTTGCGTTTATAAAATTTGGTACCGGCCTTGACATCTTAAATTTTGAATACTGGAAGTTTACTAATTTCTAGGTTATGTCCGAAAGTGCCATCACGTCCGTCTCTTTCAAAGACGTTTTGAGAAGTGGGGTCGTTGCAAGAACGTGCTAACTGAAATTTTCAAACAAACTCACACCCTTATTTATTATTATGAATATTCTGATTGGTGCTTCGGAACAGGCGATATCAGACCATGTTTACGTCACATGGCGTGATGTGCTTATTACCCTAAGTTACTAACTCGTACGATATTCTTCTATTTCGCCAGCTAGGAGCGCTTACTACCTACGCTAGCTTTTTAATGTGCACCAATAAAACAAAAATTTTCTTTTATATCGGGACGATATAATTATTAAATGAAAATTAAATATATACATGAATTTATATGTAACACCTTATTTTTATGAGTGTTACAGTGTTGCAATTTGCAGTTGGCCCTTACAATGTAAAAACAATTACTTTTTTATATTTTGAATTTCAAAGAATAAGTTAAAGGACCAAAAGTTAAAACTTTTGCATGTAAGAGAAAATATAAAGTAAAACAAATAATAAGAGAGTGAAAAAATCCATTGTTTTATAGTAAATCAAGCAAACTGCAATCAAGGAATAAATTTACACCGGGAGTAAAATACCGATAAATAACTGAAAAATACAGTCTAGTGGACAACCACCCACAAGCACCATCGACATTTATAAAGAACAAGCAAAAAGTAAGAAACTATATAGTGCAAGCCAAAACCATAACACTCTATTAAATAAAGTAACACAGCAAATTTATTGAAGTAGACAATATACAAATTAATAAACGGTAACGGCTGATAAGCAAGCTAGTTAAACTACAGCAGGAATCCCGCTAAGAAAAGTTCATAAGCTATTGCAATTGTAAGAACAAGCAGCTGAAGGGGCAAGTTGCGGTGAGGCCAATAAATACGGAAGGGCGATAATTTTGAAGTAAGTACGAACAAATTAAAATTTACAGTGGCCGGGCATTACTATGTCGGTTTGTGGCTAGGCAGTTTAGTCTAGAGGCCATATGGCCGCTACAAATAACGTTACTATCGCTAGATCTTAAGGAACTAGATCTCTTAGGGGTAAAAACCTAAGGTAGTAATGGGCGTTTCAAGCTGACTACATGTGCAGTCAATATTAAGTTCCTTGTATGTATGGTATGTATGTATCTATGTGTAGTATCTGTTGAAAGCATGGTATGAATTTATAGCTCAAATAAGGCAACTCTATCTTATCTCTCCTACGATATTATAAATGTTACAATAGGAATCAATGTTATTTCATTACACATAATGTAATAAAATAACAGATAGATATATCAGAAACTAGATTATACCCACTAAAAGGTCTTGATGTGGAGAGATTAACAAGTTAGTCAATCGTAGAACTGACAAAAATATAGGCTATTAGATAAAATGTGAAGTTATTCTTTATGATATTGGTATTCCTAACTTTATCAAGAACCTGTTTACAATCGTAAATAAAGTCAGGAAAACTCATTTAGAAAAACAGAGATAAGAACTGTAAAATTTTAAAAATTAATATTGCGGTGACGCGTGACAATGAAAGAACTGAAGAAAGAAGACCATGTAAGGAAGCTACGGAGCGCAAAATTTGGACAGACCCAGCTATGTGAAATCTATCAAGATCCGGGAGACGGGTCAAACTACCAGTATTGTCTTTCTTCTCTTTCAAATCTATAAATTTGTAAATTAACTTTTTTGGGGAAAATTATAAATCAAGTAAATCTTTTTAGTAAAAAAAAAATATAATGAATACACTATGCTATAAAGATAATGACATTAATATTATTAGAAGTCATGTAACACTAGGGAAATGAGGTGCCATTTCGGCCTGACGTCATCAAAGCCACAATTGCGACAATATAGATGTAAACAAATGTTTTCTTGAAAATTAAATTATGTTGGAAATAGATCTTTTTTGTTTTCTTGATATAGGAGATTAAAATTAAAGGTACACAAATAGATAATAAACTTAAATAATATTAAGCTAGGACAAAATAAAAGAAGAAAAATTAAAGGGGTTGTTCAAAAGGTATACTGTAAAAAAATTACTATATAGTATATAGGTATATATAGAAGTAATAGTTCTATTAGAAATTAAATTTTGTAAAATTGATAAATTTGTGCCTAGCATAAATTGATAAATTAATTTAAAAAATGTTTTTTCTAAATTGCAAATTGAGTTGAAATTTGTTTGATAAACAATTTTCTTATACACTCCAATACCTTGGTCATTAGGCGGAAATGCCTAAAATGAATTAATTCCAATGGAACATTAGCCAAAGGGTAAAACTCCTCAAGTTAGGATTTTTTAAAAAAGGCTAGTGACTGGTTCTCTCGGTCACTCTGACCTCGGTCGGAGGAGCTTGTTTAAAATTTGTATCTGCGTGACGTCTAGAAAGCCGTCGCAACAAATATACACACACACACACACAAACACACACACAAAAGCACACACACAAAAGCACACACACAAAAGCACACACACACACACACACACACATATATATATATGTGTGTGTGTGTGTGTGTGTGAATTCAGAACTGGTTTGAAAAAACAATAGGTTCTGAAAGTTTTATATTTATTAATTAATGAAATTTATTTAAAACTGTACTTTGATTTTATAATCATTATTAATCAGTTTTAAATAGATTTTATTGGTTGTTCAACACAGGATAAATTCAAATACTATATGTTTTTATAATGCATTTAATTACTGATTTTAAACTAAAATAATTATCTTTTCAAATAATACATATTTAACTCTCAATTATCTTCACAACTTATTAATTAAAAGTTCGTTATTTTTAACATATTTAAATGCTACATTCATATATAATTCATTAAATAAATTTACACATTTTTAAGCAAAATTATTTCCAAATTTAACATAATAAAAATTTTTATCTTCTCATTTCAAGATTGAATTGGTAAATTCACATTTTATTATAAATAATTTTAAAATTTATATGAATCAATAAATCTGGTCTTCTTGAAATTGATTGGCTTATGGCCAAAACCACTTTGTAATTTTAATATTTATTATTCATTATTTAAACATTTTTGTTATACTAATTAATTTTATTACTTTAAAGATCTATATAATTTTTCAATATAGAATGAAGTCATTGTCTAAGTTTAATTGGTAATTTGAATTTAATAAATTTAACTGACTAAATTTGACGGTAATTTGTATATAATAGAGAAAATGACTTGCCAAGGATTTCCCTGCCGGTCCTAGAGTCGTCTCGTCTGGATTCCCTGGTCCCTGGACATCGGAAGTTGCCATCCCTGGTCAGTCGATGGAAGTCTTTGTCCATTTCCACGTCCTGGAGGCTGAGTCTTGAGCCCTCGTCCATGGATGGAAGTAGACGACGGAAACGTGACTATTTTGGTCCCATCTGGCCTGATGATGGTTGTCCTAGGTGCTGACCGACATTACGACCATTAGCACCTCGTATTCAAAATTGTTACAGACTGTCCATTCAGTTCCTGTATTTATTGCGGCTTTGTAACCCTTCCCCTCTTCTCTAAGCTCGTCGCTATCTCCGTGCTTGTTTCTTGTACGGGCGGGTTGGACAACGTACCAGTTTTAACCTGCATAATTTTGTTATCTGTTTTAGAACACTGAAAAATATCTATTACTTTAAAATGGCTGTAACTTTTTTGTTATTTGAAATTTTTTTAATTCTGTTTTCACTATGGTTTATTATGGATGTTTCTGGTCATTTCAAAATGTCGATGATAGTTCTACGTGATCTAGTTCGCAAGTTAGCATTTTTCGGCACTTAGAAAATTTTCACTTCACTCTCGTTTGTCTAATATAGTTACTTATTACAGTTTCATGCTATCATAATTTTTCAATTGTCTTAATAAAAATTATTAAAAATTTTACTGACTTCTTGACTCTTTACTACGTTTACTATACCATAAATTAAAACCTTATTATTCAAATATTAAAATTGTTATCTAAACAATAGGAAATTATTAATTTCTTAATTTGAAAGGTAATTCAGACCGTTGTGTGTGTGTGTGTGTGTGTGTGTGTGTGTGTGTGTGTGTGTGTGTGTGTATGTGTGTGTGTGTATGTGTCTGTCTGTCAAAATACGGCATACATTTATATATCAAACCAACTGACGACAATTCTACCTGGTAAGGGGGAAGGGGCTATTTGACTAGATCAGGGAGGTAAGTACAATATACCTTAAGGTAGCAGTGCTTCGGGCAGTTTAAACCCGCTCCCAAGTTAATAGAAAAAAAACTGACGATACTCAGATACAAGAGTTATGTATTATTTTTTCTAACAATCAAAGCTTTTCATGGCAAACATTACCAACATCATTTGGAATGAATAATGAAATATATATATATATATATATATATATATATGTGTGTGTGTGTGTGTGTGTGTGTGTGTGTGTGTGTGTGTGTGTGTGTGTACGTGTGTGTGTGTGTGTGTGTGTGTGTGTGTGTGTGTGTGTGTGTGTGTGTGTGTGTGTGTGTGTGTGTGTGTGTGTGTGTGTGTGTGTGTGTGTGTGTGTGTGTGTGTGTGTGTGTGTGTGTGTGTGTGTCAAAATATGACATACATCTATATATCAAAGCAACTGATGCTACTAAGATACAAGAGTTATGTATTATTTTTTGTAACAATCAAAGCTTTTCTTTGGCAAACATTACCATTATCATTAGGAATGAATAATGAAATATAACAAATACAGTTATATATATATATATATATATATATATATATATATATATATATATATATATATATATATATATATATATATATAGAGAGAGAGAGAGAGAGAGAGAGAGAGAGAGAGATGTAACACTACGAGATATCGCAACTCTGTGAGATCTCTGTATTAATAGACACTGTCAAACCGGACTTAACTTTTGATGGACTGGGTTTTGAAAATATACTATTTCTGATGTACCAAGTGTTGAGAAATATTACGTAAACAAATATACACCCATCATAATAAAAATTACATTGTTGTGAATCTTGACTTCTGTATTTTAATCTGAAGACTTTGTTGCAGTAAAAACACTTATTACATCTGTCGTTAGTATTTTTTGTTAACTAGTTAAATGATGTTTAAAGCCTTAAGTACAACTTACACATCTTTTAGTAAGTTAGTTTTTTCTTGAACTTAATCCTTTTTTCTCAAATTTATTATAATTTTGAATTAGTTACGAAAGTATTTAACTTAAAATGGAAGAATATTATTCGTAATAAGTCAGTTATAATGAGGATCCAGCGTACACATACATTCTAGACATTATATTTCTTTGTAAAATACCTTTTAGGAGAACAATCTTGTATAAGAAACTACGCGGCTATTATAGTATATTTAAATAACTCTATAAAATTCTATAGAATTTAGCTGAACTGCCGTATTGTTATGTAATTATTACTAAATAATACTTATTGTCATAAGTGACAGCACTAAATAATCTACGAAAACAACATAAATTTACTCTACACATATCAACGTAAACATAGGTTTAAAAACATGACTTAAAAATAGTGTCACAAAATACTTAAACATGGATTCCAAACTTTTCTCAGGAACCTAGTAGTTCATTGTGTTGGCCACTACGTGATATAAGAAACTAATCTCATAATAATAAGGTATGGAGCATACTTTAAAATATTTAACAATTTTGCTAATGAATTGTTATAGCCATTTACCAAAACAAATCAGGCACACACATGACGAATAATTAGGTATTTACTGACAAAGCGTTTATAAAATAGAACATTACATGGTTGACATTAGGTGCCCTCAGAAGTCTTTCTTTGATAAAATAAAATGAAGTTAGTTACTTTTACCACTTCCGCTCTGCATTTCAGGCCTAACTTCTATCAAAATGAACTTTTAAATGACTCTTTGAACACACTTATCTTTGTCACAATTTCTCCCTAGAGTGCGCTGGCGTGATCGGAATGTTTAATAAAGTGCCTTGTGTTGGTTGTCTCTTTTACTTTAAATATAAAGTCCTCTCTTTACAATCGTAGTTTTCTTCCTTATGTCCATCACTTTATAAGGCAACATGTTATTAAAATTTTACTAAAAAATTCTGATGTTTCTAAAAAAACGTTTCGAATACATAAATCAAAAGTGTTATATTTATTGGCCGATAAATGAATTTAACAATAACATATTTTTCAATTCAAGAAAAACTAAAATATATTTAAGTTATTCTTGTTCAAACAAATTATGAATAATTGAATACACATTCGCGATGGCTATAACAACACAGATGATCCGTTAAAATAAATTAAGACTTATTTATTGAAATAAACCTAACCATTATTTGAAAGCGTAGCAAATCACAAATAAAATTGTTCCTATTGAAAGTTGTGAAAAGTGAATAATATTGTCAGTGATCAATATTGCACTAGTTGACAATATGACTGCACTAGTTGAATGCAGACAATATGTTGAAGGTTTTCCTGAAATCCTTTCTCTGTTATACGTTTCCTTCAGTGGCTAATCCCCTAACGTTTCTGATAAACGACATTAGGCGTGTACACACTAGGCGAACGCATGCGACCGTAAGAGAAGGAAAGTATAAGTTCTATCAATGTGTCCGCAAGATCAGATACGCACGAATATTTTCTAAGGCATTCGTTTGTCTTCGGTGGGGTTAGCTAGAGCCGTACATCAAAAAAAAATGCAGACTGTACGGTAAAAGTAATAGACTCGTACAAACAACATGAATGCTTATGGGACTTGATTTATGATTACTAGGAAAATAGAATTAAATGAAATGCTGCCTGAGATGAAATAATGAGGTAATGAAGTAATGAAGTGTGACTCACAAGACGTTAAAAGGAAAATGAAATCCCTATTAGTATCATTAAGACATTGCGACGTTATTTTAGTCAATAACACGATATTATTTACCATCCTTCGAAAACAAATCGGTAAAGTTATTTGCAAATTGAAAATTTTGGAATTTGTTCCTTAATAATTTATATAAAGAAAATGGTAAAGATATCAAACAACTAAAGGCCATGGAACATGTATTAAGTTGCGCGCAGAACTATGCGCGAAAGGTATTAGTTGCTGTGAAACTATGATTATTCCTTACTTCATGATGATATGCTTTAGCGAGAAGAATAATTTCAAAAATGCATTAAATTCTAGGAAGAGAGGAAAATATTATCCATAGCAGTATTGGGGTAAAGTGTTTTAAAATGTTCATAAAGTATTGTTTCTTTTTACCTAAAATTATCTAATTAATTACCTCTCACGATGCTACCTCCTGGCCAATCTAAAACCCGAACATGGCGAAAGGCACAAACCAACACCATCAACTCTACACTAGTTTCCCACCTAACTGATAAAATAGTTTGATACAATCTTTTCCTTCAAATTTGCATTCAAATAAATAAAGTTGAAAGCTTGCATTCAATCAAGTTGTTGAAAGCTTTGGCTGGTTTAGTAGTGAAAATCTTATTTTTTTGTTAATATCCGAGTGTTATAATTAGGTGATTAAGCCACATGATGTTATAAATTTTATATATATATACTATATATAATTAGTGTCACCAAGTGACATTAAAAACAAAAAAATATAGTGAAACCCATTATACGTCTGTCCCTCTATACCAATTACACACAGGAGTCATCTACCACCGCCATCGTTATTTCCTGCGCCTTCGTGTTTCACTTGCCTCACTAATAACAATGTAAGACGGACTTCCAACGAATATGTTCTCCACTAATGTCATTTTTATTATGTTATTGTAAATTGAAATTCGAGTATTTTCCACTCTCACCCCCGATTGAACAATTAAACACGTATTGCTTCTTTGAAATGTGGACAGCAAGCATTTTTAAACGAACGCCGAACAGATTCGGGTGCACCCATTCGGCCACATGCGTCCGTTTACATTTCCCTAGTTTGTATGAGCTTATATATGTTAAGCCAACAAGAGTTCTGGGTGCTTCTGGTTATAGTGAAAGCTATTGCGATATACTGCATCAAGCCGTCTTCCAAGTCCCTTTTCTCTGATAAAGACCAAATGTTTGCTTTGCATTATTGAGTTGCTGTTGTTCAAATTGTTTTGATCGTGTTGCGTTGTTCCTTTTATAACTCCTTATATCTTTCTGATTCCCCACAACCGCAACAAGTTCGACTGTTACGAATAACTACTGCTGTCTAGGCTTCGTTTGGTAGCATTATAGTTATTTATAATTACAAATAAATAACGTTTTTAATAGGAAAATAGTTTTTACATATTTACCATGAGAAGTACAAGCCTAAATAAAACTATGATTCTGGTTAACCTCACACTCATGACAGGATTGATAGATTAGTACAATGAAACTTGAAACGAAACTGTGAATTATGTATAGAATTTCATTTTAAAGAATTTATCAATAAAATGTACATAAATAGAACCATAGGTACAATGTTGACCTTTAGACAACTTACATATGACTTCATCTTAATTTATGCAGGAGGAAAAAATGCCTAGCGCAAAAGTGTTATGTAGGCTCCAGAAGTATTTTTGAGGCAAGGACGGAAAATATGAGAGATATATTTTCGCTGAAATCTCATTCAAGTCGTCTTAGATTTTATAGTAGGATATCCAGAAAATTTTTCTCTTGGTTTTACAAGCTATACAACCATGAGGCCAAAATGGCAGTGTTATGATAACTTAGAACTGTTCATGAAAGGAAAACTTATTTTTCATGTAAAAGCTGTTATCTTAAAACAAAGTGGCTTCTTTTTATGTATAACAATCTTGATTTAAAATAAGTTCTATGTTCTAAATATAGAAAACAATTAGTAAAATGAAACATGTTTTATACTGAGAACATGATTTAAAAAGAATTTTTATATTAGTATGCGAACATCAGGTGAAATAAATGCCGTACACTTTATGTTATATAATATCATAATTCTCTGCAAAATTTATAATTACTATTGACCCCAAATAATTTCGTTTAGTTTCATTAGACTTTAAATTGAATATTTTTATATATTAAGTTAAAGTTAAAAAGATATCCGGATTCGACGCTAATAGGATCACCAGGAAGTAAAACAGGTTAGTAATATAAAAACGACTTCGTATCGGGGTGTAATAGCTACCATGGAAAAAATTAGTAAAGGCAAATAGACTGCCCAATGTTTATATACTCAAATGCAGCTCTGCGTACAAGTTTAGGGAGGCAAATTAGAGGCAAAGGTTAATTTAATTGTAAACTAATTTCCTATTTGTATAATAACAGTTTGAATGAATTATTAAATATGTATATTTCCTCTATTTTATCTAAATTTACTTTCCGATTTTATTTTAAACTCAAATAAAATTAAAGAACAAATTTCACTTCAACATTAAACAAATAGAACTATTTCTGGATTAGAATATCTACAGTAGTACTTAATGAGTTTTAAAGTTTGTAAGTTCAAATAATTCCAATCGGGTTATTAGCGTAGGGTAATTTTTAAGGGCTACAGGAGAAGTTCTTTCATTAATTTAAAAGAAAAAGATATAAATACGGTAATGTTTATTGAAACAAGGATTGATTATATTAAACCTACATGAGGAGTTTTATTTATTTAACAACTATAGACAAAGATATACAAGCTACATTAAGATATTTTCAGAACATACATCCCAACCTATAGTTGATAAACTAAAACTGAGCACTGAAAAGGAAATGGAATCACCTTAAAATACCTCAGGAAAAACATCTTAATCGCCTAGTTTCCGTTAAATTTTGAATAAGTACTACAGTGGGAACAATTATCGGTAACTGATTTATCAAATACCCAGAACCAGAGGTAAATGAACGTATACTAATTTTTCTGATTACTATATCATAAATATAAACATACAAATATCTTGTTATGCCATTCATTTTAAGCCTAAATAAATTAGAACTTTTATCTTTAAACCATATAAGGCTACACTTCATGGCATTTTATACCAATTAATAATAACTGTAGTTGAGTGTTTTTGAACAATTGTTTCAACATTATGGATTATTCTTCAATTCATCATACATTTGAAGTTGCCTTCATGTTGTTTAAATAAAATCGCTTTACATGTTGCTGTAAACTTGAGATATGTCTATCAGGGTTCAAATGTAGAGATTAATTTATCTATATAAGCTGTGTATCAAGATTTAGATCTGTTTAATTCAAATGCTTACTCAGCCCGATACTAAAATTTGTGTAGTTCTGTATTACTTATGCCTTATTTCTAACTTCTCTGCATATAAAGTTGGAGGTACTAAATATTTTCAAGAATTTATGCATATTTACGCCTTTATGTATTTTTAATAAAGGTATTTTCTACGCGGGTTGAGTTAAAAAGTATTTTGTGAACATATTTTAGTAGTATTTGTTAGAGCACTAAAAATTAGTGCTTGAGAGTATTATTTGATAGAGGTGTTATCTCCTATTGATTAGCATTTGTTTAATATACACAAAACCTGTCGCAGAGTAAAAGCCCCCTACAATCCAGTAACATAGGACAAGCCTTTCTCAATACAAAGTGTCCATAAAACCTGTTACAAAACCAGAAGATAATTATAAAAAAGCAAGAATGGAATCATATGGTTACGTGTTTGTACACTTAATACTTCCTACGTAATTTCATGTAATGATTATCTCATATTGTACATAGAAGAAGAAAGCAAATACTTCATTACTCAATTAAATGAAAACAATGAAAGTATTAAAACCGGTAAAACATCAGGCTCAGACAGATATATATCGCTCATCCTGCGTAAGTTCTAATGATATCAAGGCACATATATTAATAAAGTATAAATAACAAATATTATAAATTATTTAAAAATTAAGTAAATATCTACTTAGATTAACAAAGAAACACTTTATTTTAGTTACTTTCTAATAATAATAACATAATATAAATATGTATACATTTGACAAAATCAAATGGTAAATACGAGATAGATAGCGATATTAGTTATTACAATTATTATTTAAAATTATTTTTTTAAATTTATATTTGAAAAACTGTATTACAATCAGGGGTCATTCACTAAAAAGTAAACAAAAGTATCTAAACTTGAATGGATGGATAAAATGTAGTTTACTTACGATTGGAAATTTGAACATTTATATATAGGGCTTAAATATATATATATATATATATATATATATATATATATATATATATATATATATATATATATATATATATATAATATGATTCCTTGTTTCATAATTCAAAACAACATATGTTATTCAAATACAAGAATATTATGTATTTATATTCAAAGCTTTTCGTTGGTAAGCAGTACTAACGTAATCAGGAATGAGAAATACAATAATAGTAATATTCTTGTATTTGAAAAACCTATTTTGTTTTATTATATATATATATATATATATATATATATATATATATATATATATATATATATATATATATAACATATTTATATATAGGGTGAGTGTGAACTAATTGGAATTGAAAAAACTCTTGGCAATAAAATATGTTTCAATTTAGGAAACCTATAAAATATTACCGCTATATCTTAATCACACATAAAAACACACTTTCACCAATCTAATTTATCATAGGTATTACAGTATAAAATAACCACATGTTCAAAATAAGATAAGAGAAAACATCAACTAGTCAAGTGTTCTCTTCAAAATCTTGAGAAATATTCCTGACAAATAATCGTCTGTTAGAGCATGTAATATTTCATTTACTTAATATATAGTAAGTAGTAAGTAAATAAATTAACTAGAAATAAATATTAAAGAAAACAAAAGAATACAATTTAAAAAGTAAGCTACTTTGAAGAGTAGACGTATTTTTATAAACTTACATCATTAGTTTTCCGAAATATGGCGACAGGTTAGTCATTCTTTTATGGAAGAAATCCGTTTTAGAACAGTCAATTTAGAATGTAATTCAAAATGTGAAGTTCATGGTGTTCATCAGAGACATACATTACAAATAATTTAGGCATAAACAACATCAAATTTTAAGAGACAGATCGAAACAAAGATAAAGGGCATTATTGGGAATATTAGTGAAAGTATTTGTTTGGGGCATAGAGAGTCTGAGACTGGTAAGAATAAGGGCATTATTGGGAATATTAGTGAAAGTAATTGATTGGGGCGAAGAGAGTCTGAGCCTGGTAAAATAAAGGGCATTATTGGGAATAATAGTGAAAGTATTTGTTTGGGGCGTAGAGAGTCGGAGCCTGGTATGATTAAGGGCATTATTGGGAATATTAGTGAAAGTATTTGATTGGGGCGAACAGAGTCTGAGCCTGGTAAGATAAAGGGCATTTTTTGGAATATTAGTGAAAGTATTTGTTTGGAGAGTAGAGAGTCTGAGCCTGGTAAGATAAAGAGCATTATTGGTAACATTAGTGAAAGTATTTGTTTGGGGCGTAGAGAGTCTGAGCCTGGTAAGATAGGGGGCATTTTTGGGAGTATTAGTGAAAGTATTTGTTTCGGGCGTAGAGAGTCTGAGCTTGGTAAGATAAAGGGCATTATTGGGAATATTAGTGAAAGTATTTGTTTGGTGCGTAGAGAGACTGAGCCTGGTAAGTTAAAGGGCATTATTGGGATTATTAGTTAAAGTATTTGTTTGGCGCGTAGAGAGACTGAGCCTGGTGAGATATAGGGCATTATTGGGAATATTAGTGAAAGTATTTGTTTGGGGCGAAAAGAGTCTGAGCCTGGTAAGATAAAGGGCATTATTGGGAATATTAGTGAAAGTATTAGTTTGGGGCGTGGAGAGTCTCAGCCTGGTAAGATAAAGGGTATTATTGAAATATTAATGAAAGTATTTGTTTGGGACGTAGAGAGTCTGAACCTGGTAAGAT